>JAWWMS010000120.1:152039118-152071066 GCA_035048045.1 Chlorospingus semifuscus
CGGCAAGGGAAGGGAAGGGAAGGGAAGGGAAGGGAAGGGCCTCCAGTTAAACCAGGGCAGGTTCAGGTTGAATAGTAGGAAAAATTTCCTCACTGAAAGAGTGATTAAACTTTGGAACAGGGAAGAGTTGGAGTCACAATCCCTGTAAGTGTTCAAAAAAGAGAGCAGATATGGCACTTGTGGTATGGTTTAGTTGGAGTGGTAGGATTGGGTTAAACGTTGGACTTCATGATCTTGGAGGTCTTTTCCAAGCTTAATGATTCTATGATTTTTTTATAAATATGGAAGCAGATCCCAATGCTTGTGAAGATTGTTCAGGGAGGGCACAAGGAGTATTGGAAGCTGGGAATGAATGCAAAGCCAAAATTCATTCGAACAGAAACTGAAGGCACCTGGTATCTCCATTACAGGTAGGAATTGGGTGGGTAGGAGATCTCTGCTCCAATCTCCTTCTCCAGTCAGGGCTGACTTTAGAGGAAAATCAAATTTTTAAAGGCCTCATCCATCTTGGTGTAGCTCAGTCATCCCATACATCCAGGAAATACCCAAGACCAGTTTGGATGGGGCTTGGAACAACCTGGTCTAGTGGAAGGTGTCCTTGCCCATGGGAATGGAGGTGATCCTTAAGGTCCCTTCCAACTCAAACCACTCCTGGGATTCTAGGAATAAATGGAAAACCTCAGGTTCGCAGGAGCACACCTCCAAAATATTTCCTTAGGAAAACTATCTCTGGCCATGTCACTGACACAGAATTATTTGTCCCCCAAGGATGATTTAGGGAATTTTATGTGAATGGTTTCCTCTCAGTTCCTTTTCATTTTGCAGCTCTTAGTCATCCAAAAGGGAGATGTTTCCAGGAACACACACAAGGAAGGAAGATTTCCCTCAGTTTAGGATATTGCCAGATGAATTCCTGCCTGCTGCATTATCCAGTGGTGATTAATGAGATCTCAGGGGTGATGCTTCTGGAGCAGATAAATTTCAGGTAAACAGGTAATCAAATAAACGCTAGATGAAAAGGCTGTGGGGATGCAGAGGGATCCATCAGCCCCTGACAGCTCAGGAAAACAACTCCCCTCAACCAGAAAAAGCTGAGGGAGTTGCTGGGAAAGCCAAGCCTTGGAAAGTACAAAAATCAAAAAGGAAATTGCAGAAAAAGCACAAAATGATGAGCAGTCATTTTCTGTCAGTCTTCAAACATCTTAAACATCTCTGAGTTTTCCCTGGCTTTATATCCTTGCCTTGCTCTGCTTGTTCATCACATCAGCACCTTCCTTTGGGATAGTTTGAGGCACAAACACCTGAGGTGTTTCCAGCATCAAAAATTCAGAAAATCACCTTTTTCTCATTCTCTTTCTTTCCTTGTGGACCCATTTGAGGTCTTCTTACTCCTCTAGGAGCAAGGAAATTAATATCCAAACATTCTGAGCACCGATCTTTCCATATCTAAATACACAAGGTTGGGGCTAGAGAATTATTTGGGTTTTAAGTCCTTCATTTTAATGTTTTTCTTTTTATTGTTTATAAGAATTTAGCGTGGCTTTGATTTTCAAATCCCAATAACCACGTTGGCCAGGAGGCAGGACTCTGATTGCTCATGAAATAATTTCTTATATCAGCTAAAGAAATCAGGGCCAAAGATGTTGAAGGATTTGAACTGACTTTGGAAGACCTGAGCTTGAAATGTGGAAAAAGACAGATATGGTTACAGACCAAAAGTCATCAACATTTTCACAATTTAGCTGCATAGAAAACGTAATTTAGGTGCTTGAGGATATTGTCTGGCTTATTGATGTGCTGATAGAGGGAAGAAAATCTCTGGATAATTTTCTCACATCCCTGGAGATGGTTCCTCTCGGCGTTTTGGGGATTTTGGTGTTTCCTGGACTGTTTGACTTCATGCCAAAGTGGAACGAGCACAAGGCAAAGCCATGAAGTGCATTCCATGATTTCTTCTGGCCCAAGATAATTATTTTCTCTATGGTAACATAGTTGGAAGAGGAGAAGTGGGGAAATACCCTTTCACTCCCTATTACTGTCCCAGGAATCATATGAACAATGAGCTCTTGGATTTGGAGTGAAAGAAGGGAACAGATTCTGGCCAAATTTCTGTGGGAATTCTGAAACTCAGTTTGTCAGCAGGAATCAGAATTTTTGAGAAGAAAGGTTGGATCAGCACCTCTAATAAACTTCAGGAAAATTTCCCGCATTCCTGGCTCCTGTTTGGCTGCTGGCTCCTACCTTATCGGACCTTCCCAACAGCCCTGTAGTGGTGAACAGACATTAATTCATCCTGATTTTCCAGGGAAAACAGAAATATCAGCCATTAAGTGCCACCTGAAATCCAGTCATTATTGGTGACAGGATGAAGGGCTTCCAAC
Organism: Chlorospingus semifuscus; assembly: GCA_035048045.1. Taxonomy (NCBI): domain Eukaryota; kingdom Metazoa; phylum Chordata; class Aves; order Passeriformes; family Passerellidae; genus Chlorospingus; species Chlorospingus semifuscus. The sequence goes on from JAWWMS010000120.1 coordinate 152,041,500, forward strand.
TGAAAGGGAATAGGTTTAGGAGGGATATTGGGAATAAATTATTTATCCTGAGGGTGGTAAGAGCCTGGAACAGAGAAGTTGTGGATGTTCCATTTTCCAGGGTGTTGTAGAGCTGTTGGATCTGGGTAGCGCAAAAAGGTGGAAAGAGATTGGAACAATTTTAAAAAAGAACATTTAGAGCTACAATAACCCAAGGAAATGTGCTTTGAGAAGCTTTGAGGATGTGTATTTCTTCTAGCCACTAATTGTCCTTGTCTTAGAAAATACCAGTTCTATGTAAAATTCAGGAAATACAATGATGATATATTAGACATCCTTGTTAATTAAATAGAACAGTGCAGAAATCTCCTTAAGGGATTATCTGTGATAGAACCATGGGCTTAGCTGGGTTTATGCTCAGAGGGTGTGAGAGAGACCACCAAAGTGAAGTGGTGGGTGTGCAGTCTTCAAAAGAAATGGCATTATTTAATCATGAAGTTTTTAATTTTGCAGATTAAGGATGATCAGACATCAATTTGTCCACCAATGGCTGGAATTTCACTCCCAGAAGAATAAAAATAAAGAAAGAAAACTGGATTAGTCACTGATTAGAAAGAATAAAAAGCTAAAAATACCACTTTGGTATTGTTCAGGCAACGTGATTCGAGTCCTGTCTTTATTGCAGCTTCCCATGTGGGTCTTTATTTCCCACTGGAAAGTTGGAATAATAACATATCCCATATCTATGCCAGGAGGATGTATTGCTCTAAGTTGTCTGAGTTTATCTGTAAAAATATAGGTATTAAAACACATTAGGAACCATTGTATTTAGTGCTCAAAAATCCTCCTTTGCATTAAAAACATGGACAAAATCCACTTTAGTGCTTTGTTTTCTTATCTCCTTCTCCAGGAAAAATCATCTTCCTCCACAAAAAAATAAAAAAGGAAGAAAATTGGAGTGGTGATTAGGTTGGAGTTTTTTATTTGATATAGTTGTTCCTGAGAAAAGAAATCAAATGTAGATGCTCTGTACTTGGAACTCAAAGTGTTGGTTAAAGTAATTATATAGGAGAAAAGGTAAAGAAAATAAATGTCTTGTGCATAATTAAAAAAATCAAGGAAAATACAGCATTTTCAGGAAGCTGAAAGGAAGGAATTTGATTTAATATCCCGCCTAGAGCTCAGTCTCAAAATGCAAAATGGGTGATTCTTCTCTGACCTCCTGCTTTCCAGAGGCCGGGGCTGAAATGGGATGTCCTGGCAGCTCCAAAGAAGCAATAAAGGAGCAGCCCCTCAGGGAGGGGGATGAGAAGGAGACTCTGACAAAAAAAGACAGGAAAATTGTTTGTGGAATTAGCAAACAATGGCAATAACCAAAGGGAAAGTCAATAAATCCAGCATTGATTTTCCGATGTTCTCTCTGTGTGTGAAATGCTCTGAACTTGGAGTTTTTAATCAGCTGAGCTACTCAAACTGGGGAAGGATTTTCCTGCCTGAATAACCCTGGAGTTGGAATTGCTCAGCATTCTAGGTTTGCATATTATTTTAGCTCCCACAAGGTTCAGCTGGAAGAGGAGACCTCAACGTTTACAACAGAGAGATCACCCAGGGGAAAAAATGAAAAAAATAAAGAAAAAAAGAAGGACTGGAACAATATTCAAAGGAGAAATAATTTCCCTCATGCCTCAAACTCATCAGTTCAGGTTCAATTTATAAAATAACTCCTCTCCTGACTGACAGAAAGCTCACAGGTCTTTCTTTTGCTCTCCTTTCCCAGCCAAAGGGGAGATGAAGAGAACCAGGCTGAAAGAAAAAAGCATTTTTTGAGCCTAACGAAATCTTGCAGCAATGAATTGAAATAAAGGAAGCTCCAAACAGGGGTTTTCTGGAAAAAGGTTTCTGATATCTGGTAAGAAATATTGTGAATTTTTCAGCCAGCCACAGGCTGGAATTACCAATGACCACTGAGCAAATTCCAAAGGTGTAGCCTAAATCTTGTTGACTTATTTACAGCTCTCCATAAAAACAGAGTGGGATTTCACACTTTAATACACTGAAAATCCACTCTATAACAACTGTGTTACTTTAAAGTTCTTTTCCAGCTTTTACTGTGGCTTTTTAAGGACACACATGGATCAGAGGGCCAGTAAAGTGGGATAAACTGGTGTACGCTCCCTATATACTCCTTGTGAAACAATGCACTGGAATTATTTTTTCCCTCCAAATTATGTCTTTAAAGTGTGAGGGTCATAATTTGTGACCACTGTGTCGCCTTGCATGCAATTAAAATAAAATATTTTGAGTGGTCTGGTCCCATGATCCTGGGAAAAAAAAAAAAAAAGCACATTCTTATGAACATCAATGGATTTCAGAGCTTGTGTTCATGCTTTCCATAAGGAAATTTCCTGACTCCATCTCCTTCCTGGGAATTAGGTTTGCACCAATCAGTCTTTTATATCTTTCTAATTAATCTCCCTCACCTATTGCCCATTTAAACCATCCCACACCCTGCAGGAGTGAGGGTTAATTGTTGGGTTTTAGCTGTTTCCCGGCACCCCAACATCCAACAAATCATTTATGGAGCTCAGCCTCCGTAAAACTGGGATCCCTCACCTTATAACACAGGAAGGAACTTGATGAAAAATAAAAGTCAGGATTATTGCACTGAAGAGAACTCAAGAATTCAGTGTCCTCAATGAATATTTGATTTTATCCTCTTGGATTTCCACCCAATGTTATTCCCTTTGCTTTCCTCCAGGAGATGAGGATTTCTTTGCACATTTATGGACAATATATAAACACAAATCACCTCTGCCTGTGCAGACAGGGAGTTATGATGCTGCTGAGCTGCTGTTGAAGAACAAGGAATATTGGAGAGAGATACTAGGTGGATTTAGATGGGATATTGGGAAGAAATTCTTCCCTGTGAGCATGGGGAGGCCCTGATTATAAATCCCATATAAGCTGTGGCTGCCCCATCCCTGGAACCATTCAAGGCCAGGCTGGATGGGGCTTGGAGCAACCTGAGATAGTGGAAGGTGTCCCTGCCCATGGAAAGGGGTTGGAATGGGATGATCTTGGAGATCCCTTCCAATCCAATCCATTCTCTATGATAAGGATCCCTTAAAATTCTGCTTGTTCCTCCTTCTCACCTGCTCTCAGCAGGGTGAGAATCAGAAAAGTCAAGCAGCAAATTTCCCCTGCATTAAGGAAAAAAAGGCAGCAAGTTGAGGCAGCCAGGCTGTGTCTTTATCCAGAATTTAGAGGCTTCCTTGGCTTTAATCCCTTTGCTGATGGCAGCTGCTCTTTCTTCTCCCTCACAGACATCATTTCCATCACCCCAAGTGATCCATCTCTCCTGAAAGAACCTCTGGAAATCAAGGAGGGAAAAAGAAACCCAGAAGATCATGAAGAAACCAGTACTTGTGTACAAATTTATCCTGGAACCTCTCAGACCCTGAAAGGAACCAACACCTCTGACTGGAGAGTAAAACTTCCTGAAAAGTTATCCCTTTATCTAAAATCCAGATGCCATCTAGATTCTTTCGTCTCTCCAAAATTTGACTCTGTGCACCTTCACTGAGGGAGCAGCAGCAGTGTCCCTGTGAAAAATATCCAAATAACTTTTCTCTGATGATCTCAGTTTGTTCTTGATGATCCCAGTTTCTTCTTTTGGATTTAAAATCCAGATACCAGCCAGCAGGGGAGAGGTTGCATCTTTGCTCATTTCCCTTATGCAAACTCTGACAGTGATGTGGGAGGATTACTTAGAGCCACGTCCAGGTGGAAGATTCCAGAAGGATTCAGTTCCACTTGCAGGGGTGATGATGTACCAGAGCCTTGGAACCAGGAACATCTGTATTTTTCAGAGCTAAATATCATTTATTACTCATTGATGTGCGTTATGGTTCCAAGTAACCTCACACAAGTCCTGCGTAGAACAGAGAATGGGGAGAAAAGATTTCCAAAGTAATTTCAAAGAATTCCAAAGAAATCCCTCCCAGTGAGGGTGGTGAGACCCTGGCAAAGGTTTCCCAGAGAAGTTTTGGCTGCCCCATCCCTGGAAATGTTCAACACCAGGTTGGAGCATCCTGGTCTATGGAAGGAGTTAGATGGTCTTGAAGGTCTCTTCCAAACCATTCCATAATTCCATGATCCTTGGGGTGGAAAACTTGTACTGAAACCTCTTCTCTACTGAGAAATAAGTTTTGGTTCATCACCAAAAAAGCTGGAAGAAACTTTTCCTGTCCCCTCTACCCAACAGGTCAAATAAGCTCAAAGTTTTGGGGTCTGTGCATTTGAAAATGCATAATTTTGTCTGATACAAAGGAAAACACAATCCTGGAGGATGTTTGCTTGAAACAGGCAATTTGAAAAGTGGGAAAAGAAACAATGAAAGTGATAACTGAGTTTATTGAATTCCCTGTCGTGGTTCAAAATTCCACCTCAGAATTGCAGCAGACCCTCGATTTTCTTTCAGGTCTTTGAACTGGTGAACAGAAGTGAAGAAAACAATTGGCTCATGAAATCTTCCACAGAGTTCCAGGACCAATTTTTTTCTGTATTACCTCTGCTGACTAAAATGCGCTTTTCTTGTCCCAAGGATTCTCATCAAATATTATCTGTAATTAGATATCAACTCCATGCTGGAGTTGAGCTCTTCCTGATCTTTTCATCAAAGTTCTTCCCTTCTATTCTGATCTGTTTACAGCAGGTGGAGATGGAGAGGGGATTTTGCAGGTGTGAGAAGTACCCAGCAAATTATGAAGATGATTCATCCCCATCTTCACTCCAGTGAATATTCCCACATTTCCATGCACAGCACAACAGCACCAATGGGCAAAAACCTCAGTGTGTCCTGCTTAGAGCACTTTTCTTCTAGAGAGATGGATTTGCTTTGTCCAGGGAAAGGAGTTGAATCCACCCCATGGTTCACTGAGCACTTGTTGGCCCTGAGGGTAATTGCAGAGGTTTTACTGTGGACTTAAAAAAGTGATTAAAATTAACTGCATTAAAATATTCAGCTGCCATCATTAGAGAAACAGTTAATGAATTTATTCCTGTGGCAACCTGGGGAGATTCTGCACCGTGGACAGCTGGAAGGAAAAATTCAGGCAGACATTTTTTTTCCTTCTTCAAATAGATGGGAATTAAGTAAAAACCTTCACAGCCTTACAAGGTGGCTTTTGCTCCTTGTTGGCCATGTCACTGCTGAGCTGAGCACTCTGTGCAAGGAGAATTTGCCAGGAACCCCAGGAACAGCGCAGGGAATTGTTATCTGTGCCTGGAAAGCAGCAGAATTCCTTTCTTGACTTGAATGGGCTTTGTAAAAATAATGAACTGCCAGATGGATAAAGAGAGCACACGTGAATGGATGTTTCCATCTGCAGATTAATTATCTCTGCGCAGAGCCCATCATTATCTTGCAACACTTTGTTTTCAGTGCATCCTTTAGGCAAAAATGTTTTTGTGGACCTAATGACTGATTCCTTCCAAAAGAGGAGAGCTGCTTTTGTCTCCACTCCCCTGACATCTCCTCCCCACCCTCCTGGGTTGTGCCTGTGCTTGACCCAGAGCTCAAACCAATCTCTCAATACCTCAACAGCTCTTGAGGGACAAAACAAGCAGACAAAACCATTTTAACAAATATCAGTCTTTGGGTGCCAGGGCTGAGTGCTGCAGAAGCCAGAAGGAAAGAATCAGTGCAGGTAAAGAAGTGAAAACCATCCAGTGTTGAGACTGGTCACATTTTATGTGTAGGAACACAATTTTCTCATTTTCTAAAATGGAATTGGGGTGCATAAGGAGAAAATCAGTGTCCAGAGAAAATGTCTCTCAAATGGACAATTTATTGGTGATGGGAATAGTTTTAAACGACAAGAAGGGGAGGTTTAGATGGGATGTTGGAAGAGATTCTTTACCTGGGGGGTAGCAAGGCATAGGCACAGAGAAAGTGTGGCTGCCCCATCCCTGGAAGTGCTCAAGGCCAGGTTGGATGGGGCTTGGAGCAACCTGGGATAGTGAAAGGTGTTCCTGCCCATGGCAGGGGGCAGATGAGATGATCTTTTACGCCTTCTTCAATCCAAACCATTCCATGATTCTATAATTCCATTATTCCATGATCTCAGAAACAGCAGCTTCATTACCAGGACATTTTTCATGCTCAACAAGCATGAAAACTTCCCACTTACGTTTTATGACATGTGGGCACATTGCACCATCAGGTTAGGGAGCTAAAAACCCAGCAATAGCCACGGAATGTTCAGGAATGTTCAGCTGAATGAGCCTCTGGAGACACTTACAAAAACCAGATAATTTTCCATATTCAGGGAAACTTCAGTTTCTAAAATAGGTGTAGTTTTAAAAGTTCCAACCTGCCTTTTCTTGTTTTAATCAAAATGAGACTGAAGTAAAAAATGATTAATCAGTAATAACTTCAATTTTTAACAAAACTACTTCAGTGACAACATAGGAAAAATTATAAAAAGTTTTAGAATTTGCTCCAAAAAATGGGCTATGATCACAATCCTCCATGAATGCCCACTTTGTTTCTTCATCTACAGTTTCCAGGCTTTTGAATAACTTCCCCTAATAAAAAAAAGGAATCTGCTGCCTCCAAGACTAAAATGGGAAGCACGCAGAACACACCAAGGATGGAAGTGCTGAAATGATCCCAGGCAACAAATGGCTGGCAAGTGGGAAAACTGACTTCACCCCTCATTTGTGCACATTCCTTGCCTACAAAAACTAACAAAAAATAACTTGAGGCTTCCACGTCTTGCCAGGGAACTGTGACTCAGCTCACTGAACATCTTCTAGATCCACAGAAACAACGCTCTGGGAAGTGGAATTTTAGAGATTCTTGGACCAGAATCTTTTAAGAGAGGCAAGATATTGAGGGGAAAATAGCAGTGATGAATCTGTGATATGTGATGGACATGAGGAGCTGTGTCAAATCCTTGGAACATTTCCAGGTGGATCACACAACCCTGGAGATGCTGCAGAGGGTTGTGTAAGGAGGTGGAGAATGGAAGGAGGTGCACAAGGGGTAAAACTGATAAAGTCTGATGAGATTTAAATTAAAACAATAAATACATTTTGGCCTCGCTGTGTCTCCTTCAGCTGTTGCTTCAGGGATGGTGTTGATTTCCTGCATATTTTGGAGGCTCCACAGAGACTTCTGAGGCATCCAAAATATTGGAGAAAAAACCTCAGAAGACCTTGAGGGATGGATATGTCCAAATTTCCATTAACCAGGAGCAAAAATGAAAATTAAAACCTCAGCGGAAGCTTTTTTAATCTCCAAAATTAAAATTCTGGGTTGAAATCAGGGACATCACTAATGAAGGAATTTCATCTCCCCTGAAGTACCCCTCAAAATGGGACAAAAAGAAATTCAAAAGGACGAGGGAGGAAAGAACATCTGATAGAGCTGGGAGGGTGGTGAGGCCATGGAATTCCCAGAGAAGTTGGGCTGCCCCTGGATCCCTGGAAGTATCCAAGACCAGGTTGGATGGGGCTTGGAGCAACCTGGGACAGTGGAAGGTGTCCCTGCCCATCTTAAAGATCATATTCCAACCCAAACTATTCTATAATTCCATGCTAGAAATCCTGTGGGACAAAAAATTAAAAAAAAAATTCAATTTACAGCAATTTACAACATTCCCTGACATTTTTTAATTTACTGTTGCCGACAAAGCCGGTGTGGAACAGGTCATGGATTAACAGCAGCTCCGTTTATGAAGGAGAGAGGATATCACTGGCATGAAATGTGTGGCAAACATTAAAGTGCTCATCCTGCCTCACAAACAGCTTAAAATGAGGTTTCTCAGGAAGACCTGCTGATTTGCATATTCATTACCAATTTATTCACCTGCCAGCAGTGAGACATGAACTGTTTAAAAGCATTAAAGGAGACAGTGCAATTCCTTCTTTGCTTTGCTGAACAGCCTGCAGAGGCTCCAATACAGGATCCGCTGTGACTGGAACCCCTTCATTAAAGTGGATCTGCACAAATCATCCATGGGAAGGTCAGGAGCCCATCCCATTGAGCCAAGCCCCCAGTTCTGAGCATCCTGGAGAACTTCCAGAGGTTTGTCTAATACACAAGAAAAAAACTGGGATCATCAGAGGGAAGTTACTTGGATATTTTTCACAGGGGCACTGCTGCTGTTCCCTCAGTGAAGGTGCACAGTGCCAGATTTTGTGGAGATAAAAGGGAGGAGATTGTGCAAGGCCTTGGGTTCAGGGAGGACAGATTAAGAAGCCAGGTTGGAATTTGAATGGAGCACAAGAATATTAAGAAAACATTGAAACATGATGCAGCAAGATGGGGACAGTGTAGGAGATATTCGCTTCAGAGGTCTCCATAATTCTCATCATCCAGAAATTGAGGAACAGAGTGAAAATAGGGATGGGACATGATAATTCCAGGCTCTATCTGCAACCAAACTGGCAGAGTTGTGTCTGCTGGCCCAATGTCCAGCTGGACAGTCTCCAGGTTGCCCACCCAAAGTGTCCACGGTGCTGTTTGTCTTGTCCATCATGGCAAAGAAACCTTGTGCCCCTCCATGCAACCAACAGACATTAAAATGCCGCAAACAGAGTCTTCTGGGGCTCAAGGAATCACTGAAAACCACTTCAGGCACATGGTGGGATCCTCTGGGTTGTCCTGTGCGGGGCCAGGAGCTGCATTCAACAATCCTTGTGGGTCCCTTCCATCTGAGGATATTCTGTGATTCTGTGAACCCGTCAATGAACCCAGGGCAGGGATGTCAGATTTTGGACGTGAACTTGTATCTCCTTGTCGTAAGAAAGCAGGGATAAAATTAGAAATGGCTTGTTTGGGTTCATTAGCTCTGCCTGGGGATCTCTGTGGTGGGGAACAGCCTTCACTAACGAGTGAGGGGAGGGGTAGAGACATAAGCAGGGCATTTTTTTTTTTTCCCCATATTCTGCCTGCAGCACATTCACCAAAGTGGCACCTGAGTGCCTTGCAAGTGTTCGTGAGTCTCCTCACATCTCCTGGCTGTATTTACTGTGCATGACTTATTGAACACAATCCAGGCCATGGGAGTGTAAGAGGAATTCAAAGACCCATTTGTACTGTGGCACAGTCACTTCTGTTCCTCTCAGTCCTCCTGGGCACAGTTGGGGACAGGAGAATTACCCAGTTAAGTGCAATAAAATCAAAGCCATGTCAGCTATTACTGGATGTTAAAGCTTTATGCAACGCGCAGGGAGGAAGCAAGCGAGGCTCCTGTTCTTTCCTTTTCCACTTGTATGGAATTCTTTGACTAGTTCTAGTGAAAATCAAGAGGAAATCAGGTCACAGGGAGGCAAAAGGCCTCTTATGCAAGGTGGGAGTTCCCACTTGCTCCTCAGTATGTTTTCCATCTGGTTGGCACTTGGTGTGGGATGGTTTCAGCTGCATCGCCAAACACACCCTGAGCTCTCTGAGCTGGAAACAGCAGAGCAGGGGAATTTTCAGGAGCTAAAAAAAAGAAAAAAATTAAAAATTCTCAGGGAATTCAGGATCTCATCAGGGGACAAGTGGCAGCCACAACTTCCTGGAGGAAGGTTGTAGCCAGGTGAGGGTTGGTCTCTTCACCAAGTAACAAACTATAGAACAAGAGGAAATGGCCTCAAGTTGTGCCAGAGAAGGCTTAGATTTGTACATTAGGAAAAAATTAATCACTGAAAGGATTATTAAGCATTGGAACAGGCTGCAGAGGTGGAGTCACCACCCCTAGAGCTGTTCAAAAGCCTATGAATGTGGTGCTTGAAGACAGGTTTAGTGGTGAGCTTTGAAGAGTTGAGTTATGGATTCAATGACCTTGGAGGTCTTTTACAACCACAGTAATTCTGTGATCCTGGGGTAAGGTCATGGAACCTTTGAAACCCTCTCCCATGCACAGATGGGACTTTCCAGGTCATCTCATTCTACTCCCCTGCCATGGGCAGAGACACCTTCCACTATCCCAGGTTGCTCCAGGCCCCATCCAACCTGGCCTTGGACACTTCCAGGAATCCTGGGGCAGCCACAGCTTCTATGGGAATTCCATTCCAGGATCTCGCCACTCTCACAGGGAAGAATTCCTTCCTAATATCCAAACTAAACCTACTCTCCACGAGTTTGAAGCCATTCTCCCTTGTCCTGTCATTCCAGGACCTTGTTAACAATCTGTGTTTTGCCCTTGATCCCTCTCTCATCCTGTGTGTCCCAACATTTATATAAAACCCTGCAACTTCTTCCCAAGTACACTTTAAAATTAAATAAAAAATAACTTTTAACTGTAATAAATTTTTATAAACAAAACATTTCCACTTTCAGCCTTTTTTTTTAAAGAATGCAGCTTTCCCTGAACAGCTCAGGAAACTTTTCTCTGAGGAGGGAAGAGCTTTTCAAGGCCCTTTTATATAACTGAGGAGTCCATTGTTGTCCTACCTCGTGCTGAACTTTCCTCACAATGAAGTTAATTATAAATATATGAGCTGTTATAAATAAATCTATAAGGCTCTGTATTTTTCTAAATCTGTGTATATGTTCCTTACATTATATCCTGGATAAAGCTGGAGTGGTGGCGTAATACATGTAATGGGATGAGTTAAATGTCAGCACAGAGTGGGCGAATCTGGTGTTATTCCAAACATTTTCTCAGGGGAGAACATTTCAAGAATTCACTGATGAATAAAGGCAAAGAGTTTCAAACAATGTTTTTTCTTCTTTAGAAACTTCTGCTCCCAAAGACTTTGATGTTGGAAAGGAAATTCACAGGTAGCCTCCACTTTCCAAATCCACTTCTGCCAAGGAATTGACATTTTTTGAGGTGGTTTTCCCACTATTTTTTGGAGTTTTCCTGGTGGGAAACCATGTCTTGCCAAGAAGCATTTCTCCTGGAATATTCCTGTTGAATAAGCCTTAAATTTTTTTTAGTTCTGTGTCAGAGTAACATCACTGATTCCAACAGAGTTTCAAGGGCCTCAAAAGAGAGAAAACCTACAGCAAATCAACCCAGGAATGACAATTTTAGTTCTTCAGTCTTTCCAAACTTTGAGGGTTTTTGCCCAAATTTGACTATTTTCATTTGTCAGACTTTTTTTTTGTTGCTTCTGCGGTTTTCGGTGGTGACTTTGTGGTTTTTTGTCTCTTTCTAAGTCACGAAAACCTTTTCAAGAGGAAGAGGAACCTTTTTTTGGCACAACTCATGGGATTAAGGGAGGTGAGAGTGTGGCCTCAGCCCAAACAACCCTTCCACCAAGAGACTTTGTCTGCTTCTGCTCCTGGCAGCACAGAGATCAAACTGTGCCGTGACACTCAGGAAAGAGCAGGAAGAAAAGGTCAAGGAGGCTAATTTGTAATTAAAGGGATGCAATTAAAGGGATGAGTCATTCCACAAGTGAGCTGTGAGCCTCAGATCATCTCTTATCTCCATCACACACTGGCGGCTGCTGGGAGTAGCAGGGTGGAGATTGGATTTGTTTGAATGTTAAGCATCTGTCAGGGAATGCTGGAAAAAAAATCCCAACCCCTTTAGATTTCAGAGGCAAAAAGAGACTTCACAGACAGTCCCTGCAGACCAATCCCACCTCTACACCTTCCTCCTTCCCTGTGTAATCCTTTCCTCATGTCACATTTCTTCAGGCAGTCACAAAAAAGAAATAAATAAAGGAGTTTTCCTGGCAAAGATGCAACTGGAGAGGTGGGAGAGGTGTGCTGGAAGCTTCTTCCTGCAGAAAGGGAATTCTTGTAAAGAAGAGAGAGAAAAAAGCAACAGTAAGGATTTGGGAGGAAGATCACAAACCTTGGGACATCCAACCCTCCTGGTGGAATTACCATGGAATGGTTTGGGTTGGAAGGGAACTTCAAGGTCACCTGGTTCCAAGCTCTCTGGACCTTCCACTTGACCAGGTTCCTCCACGTCCTGCCCAACCTGGCCTTGGACACTTCCAGGGATGAGGCAGCCACAGCTTCTCTGGGGAATCTCACCACCCTCACAGGGAAGAATTTTTTCCTAATATGCAATCTAATTTACTCCCTTTGAGCTGACAGCCACTCCCCACTGCCCAGTCACTCCATGCCTTTTCCAGCTTTCAAGGAGAGCATTGGCTGATGATTCCAGCCAGGAGAATAAATCCTGGAACTCTGGTGACATCTTTCCCCTCTCTTGAAGCCCATTCCAAGAGAGAAGTTTCCTGGGCGTCCCGTCACCCCTTGGGTTGTGTTTTCCTAAGCCAGTCCTAAAGCTTGGGAAGAGCAAATGCAGATCCCTGTGGCTGAGCAAGTTCTCCAGAGTTAAAACCACCCAACAAAAATTTTGGCTGGCTCATTTAATTAGGAAAAAAAAAGAGATACTTCTACTAATGGCAATACAATGGCTATATATAAACATATAGAAATGTCTGTGAAAGGAAGCAGCTCTCATTCCTAATTAACTACTGGCTCTCCTGGCCGGGCTCCAGCTTCCACTGACAGATGGTGATGAGCCACTCTCCTCTACCCTCCCTTCTATTAATGAACTATCCAGGAGAAAATTCTCCTTCCGTGAGATCCAGAACTGCCTGGAGCCCATGGCCAGCCTTTCCTTGGTTTTCATTAAGTCAGGAATATCTGAACTCTGGCTCATTAGTGCCCACATTGCTGAAGGCCTCTGGTGCAATTACGTCTCCAAATGGCAGCAGATTTCTCTGTGAAAGCTAAATCAGGGCTGACTCGTGATGGAAGATCTCAAAAAAGGGGGATAAAAGGATGGCTGCAAAGCCAAGTCTCCAGGGAGAATCTCACAGCTCCACCCTAAGCTCCCTGTGTAGAGGAGAACGAGAAAGTTCTTTCTCCCTCTATTGGTTTTTTGTCTCAAAATACTGGTGATGGCATGGAAATGATCCCTGACTCATTTCCAGGGGATGTCCTGCCTGAAATTCCTTGAAGATGAGGAAGGCAAACATTGCCCTGGGATAACAGGGACAAGTTATTCCCAAAACCATCTTTTAGATACGTTTGGAAGGGTCTGAGAGGCACATTTGGACCATGAAGTGAAGCACTGAGCCCCCCTAGAATTGGAACCAGCATGGCCTTGCCTCTTATCTCCTCCAGAGATGTTAGAGGGAGCAATTATCGCCTCCAGAACAACACCATGTCCTGATGTTTAATGAGTTAATATATAATAATATTATGTAAAGAAGAAGAAGAAGAAGAAGAAGAAGAAGAAGAAGAAGAAGAAGAAGGTTAATCCTTATAATAACCTAATAATAATAATGGTTAATGTTTTCCTGCTCACAGCATGGTTGGATCTGCCCTCCAGCCCATGGTGCAGAGACTGGAATTGGATGATCCCTCAATCCCCTTCCAACACAAACCTTTCCATGATTCCATGTTCTCATGCGCCCAGGGAGGAAGGCACAGCAGCATTTGTTGTGCAGGGGATGTTGGTCACACAAGGAGATGAGGGCAGAGTCCTGAATGTGGCAGAGTGAATTTTGATTTGAGCAACAAAGATAAAAACAAGCCTCAAGTTCAGATCCTCATCCCTAGCTCAGGAATGTCCAACATCACATCCCTGTGAGTGTCCCACTCCAAAGAGCTGAATTAGGAACCAACATTCCTGCTGCAGCTCCTGATATCCCCTGTCAGCGCCTCTTTTTCTCTTCCCCTTCTCCCACAATGGTGACAGTGCTGCAGTTATTGAGGGAAACCCCAGGATCCATGGATTGATCTTCCAAACCCTCAGTTTTATTCTGGGCTTTGTCATTGCCAGTGGGGTCACCTTAGGCAAGTTTTGGCTGCTCTGATCCTCAATGTCCCAGCAAATCTGAAGGGACGACTAACACTAAATTTGTTTTTCTTGTGCCTCTCTGTCCCACAGGGTAATGACCTTATCATTTACCAGCCCTCCCAACACCTGCTCCCTCCTCAAGTGCAAGATGTCTTTCCCCTCAAATTATCTGTCTTCCCTCACAAATTATCTCCCCAATTAACACCACGAAGATAACTCAAAGCAGTTTTGCTCTCATCTCTCCTTGTGTTCAAGCCTCCTGCTTCCATTTCACACCTGATTTGGGGGTTCTGTGCCTGAGAGCTCAATGGTGTTTTCCAGGTGCATATGGTGGTTCCATTAACAATATTTCTTCCCCTTGTGAGCTGAAATCCTGAAAATTTTGGGACAATTTATTGAGGAATTCTAAATCAGACCAGCTATGATTTCATGACTCTGAACAGCTGACCCATAATTAATATTCCAATCAGGAAATTTTTCAGATGGATTGTTTCAGGAGCAGAGGTCACAAAGAGTGAGAGGATCCAAACCCACATAACTTCTTCCTTTAGAATTCCTCCTTATCTCTATATTGTTTATCCTGGCTCCATTAAAGGTATTCCAGAATGGTTCCCAGATATTTGTCTCCAGTGGCCCTATATTCCACTTTTTATTTGCTCTCTCAATTTTTCTCCAGTGGGTTTGGGATGATCCCCACCATGTATTTCTTTCAAATTCCAGGAGAATTCCAGGCAAATTGCACTTTTAATTGGCCTGTCAAATGTGATCTTACTGCACAATGCCATCTAATCCATGGCTTTTGTATATTTGGGAATTGCAGAAATATTTTATCTCACAATGAAACAGAGTTGTTCTGTTTTGATCAGACATGAAGCAGATATGGAGCAGGATGAGTTTTCCACCTGTCCATTCTTAGAGGTTAAACAATTAACATAAAAGAGCCAAAGCACAAATAATGGTGAAAAACTCACTTGGATGATTACCACATATTCCTGTTTTTACACTTTTTGATAAAAATATAATGAAAGGGTCTGGGTTGAGAGGGACCTTAAAGATCACCCAGTTCCAACCCCTTGCCATGGGCAGGGACATTTTCCACTATCCCAGGTTGCTTCAAGCCCCATTCAACCTGGCCTTGAACATTTCCAAGGATGAGGCATCCACAATTTCTCTAGAAAACTGTTCCAGGACCTCACCACCCTCACAGGCAAGAATTCCTTCCTAATACCCAATCCAGAGCTCCTCTCAGTTTTAAGCCAATTTTAAACACCTCTATTGAGTGTCTTAATTTTCAGGAGCATTGGCAGCAGCAGCTCTGCTAAAATATTCATAGGGGAGCTTTTTCCCACAAGAGAATTTCCTGGATTTACCCTGGAGACTCCCCAGGATGAGTTATGCTTACCCAGCCCATGAGAAGCAGCAGGCTGGGATTTTCCAGCCTGCTCCAGTATCACTCCACATGGCTACACTCAAAGCTCAGCCTCTCTTCTCTCCAGGAGGGGGTTCCTGGATTTTTTCCATGTTGATTCCATCAGGGGAAAATGAAATTTTTCATAAAATCATGGAATTGTTAAGGTTGGAAAAGACTTTTGAGATCATCAAGTCCAACATCAGCCCAGCACGATGTCCACCATCAATGCTATACCCATCGTGCTATATAAAAAATGCTTTTTGAATACATCAATGCCATATAAAAAATGGTTTTTGGACATTCCTAGGGGTGGTGATGGGATTAATTCCACAGTGTTTGTGATAATTTGCTTTCCAGGTCTCCTCCCCTCTTGGACACCACCCATTTCCCCGGTGACCTCTGCAAGTGCATCACAAATATTGTCCCAGACTGGCAATAATTAGAATGCAAAGGGAGGGAGAAGAGGTTAAATCCATGCAAAAGGAAAGGGAGAAGGTGGAAACTCCCTTACATTTAGTGCAAAAATCATAGAATCAGCAATCTTAAAGGTTGGAAAAGACCTTTTGAGATCATCGAGTCCACCTCAGGGTCCCAGCTCCTACCCAGCTCCTGCCTCTTGTGTTTCCTTGGATTTCCTCGCTGGTGAGATCCCTGCTGCTCCTGCTGACTGCAGGGGCTGCATGAAAATAAAATCAGAGGCTGTGTAACCTGGAAAGCGCTTTCCAAATGTTTTTCTGCCCTTTTGGAAGGTGAGAAAGCTCCCACCCCGTGGGAGCAATCAATGGGTGCATTCAGAAAAAGCCTGTGCTGAGAGCAGCAATCCCCAAGGAGATTCCAAGGGAAAACAGGATCTGTGGGAGTGCAATCAGCTGCTGCAAAGTGCCTTTTCCTGCAAGAGTCAGGCAGTTCCTATCAATTCCTTGCATGAAATCAGTGCTGGGGAAAATTGAGGGACAGGATTTCCCTGCAGTGCATTTGCAGGACGATCTTGGTGGATCACAGGATTCATCCCCTTGGGACACAGATGCTCCTTCAGGCTGTCCTGCCCAGCAGGGATGTCCTGGCACAGCATCCATGGGGTCCTGCAGGACCTTCCCTCTCTTTCCCATCATAATCCACATGCTCAGCATCCCAAATCTCTATGGTCTCTCAACCAGAACCAAAAGCAAGTTGATTTTCCAGCTCCATCAGCTCCTCTGCATGAACCAGGGGTGAGGAACAGTTATGGGGTTTCTCTGCCATCTGAAAAGACAGATATTTGTCCTAAAGTCAGTGATTTTACATCTCTCAGGGTAGGCACGGGGGATTTGTGTGCTGCATTTGTTGTCTGTTAATTTTGTGAACCCTAAAACTGAGATGGGAAATAGAATCATGCTCATTTTATATAAATGTATTCATATATGAGGCAAAATGACACCATCATGGATCAGATGACCTTCAGCGGTCCTTTCCAACCTCACCCACTCTGTGATTCTGTGATCATCCCCCATCCCTCTGAGTCTTGGGTCATTCACCCTTAATTAATACCTGCTCTAATTAATACCTCCTGCCTGAAAAGCACAGCACTGGCTCCCACCTCCAAAGCCAGAACATTTCTGGCTTACACCAATGATTATGGGGGGATGTTCCCAGCTCCAGCTTTAAAAGCCTCTTGGGGACTGCAAGAAAAGCAACAGAAATCATCTGGGACAAGTTCTGGACCAAAATTCACAACAGAGCCTGAACTGCTTCTGCTCCATATCCAACAGCAGGCATTCCCTTAAGTAAAATCCCCAAAGAGTCTTGGTGAAGAAAATTGACCTGGAAACTCAGGAAGAAGTGGGAGAAATTGAAACTGTTTTTTCCTCTTTGAGCCACACTCTAATTTTCTCATTCTGACCCAAAGGGGATCAATTCCTGAAGCATTTAAGAGCAGTGGGAATCAGAGCTGTTGCAGCCATTCCCATGTGCTTCAGGAGATCACAGGAAACCTCCAGTCCAGATCTTCAGACCTTTTCACCAGCAGGAGTTGAGAAGATGAATATTTTATAGGTTTTAGGCTGATCTTTTTACTCAGGGATTTAAGGAATATTTGCCACAAAAAATGCAAGCAAAATTTTCACTGAAACCTAATCCTCCCTGGCCTTCTCCAGGTGAAAAGAAGGCGATAAAAAAAACCCAATTGGAGAGATATCCACAAACATTAGTTACCCAAAAAAAAAAAATAAAAATCAAACTTTATTATGTTTTGTAACTTCTAAATATTTTGGCAAATTTGCTGCTTTCCAGACCTGGAAAATGTCCATCTGAAAGGCACACTAAACCTGGCTTGATAAAAATGCTCGTGATAAGTGAAAAATGCCACATGCTTTGCCAGGAGTAATAATTAAATCCATGGATGCAACCAAGGTGAGCCATGGTTGAGAAGGCAAAAAAAAAAGAAAAAAAAAAAGAAATTTTGGTAGCTGGGGAAAAATAGAGACAGAATTTCATAAAGGCTGAGCCTTCAAACATTCCCTTGGTCTGATCCTCCCATGAGGTCACATTAATGAGCTGTTTCTTGTGCAGGACAAGAGGTTTAAAAGAGAAGGAAAACCAATGGAGGAGCTGTTCCACTTTGTTCTGCTCCATCATGATGTGGAAAACAAAAAAAAAAACAAAGCCAAAACTTTGGGTTTTCTTAAATTTATTGAGGCTTTCCAACAACTTCATTCAGAATATCATTGAAATAAAGAACAGGCATCTTTCACTTAAACGTGAACACTCAGGGGAGAGAAAGGAAAATTTTCCATAGTTCTGAGTGTCTCCATTGGCAATTCCCACCTCTGTTCCTCAGCAGGTGGGATCTCCAGGCCTTCAGGAATCACAAGTCACTGGTTGGTCTGGAATAGGAGAGGCTTCAGAATGGACACAAATGGACAAAACTGTCCATTTGTGGGCAGTTTTGGGCACCACAGTAATACAAAAAGGATATAAAAATGTTAGAAATTGTCCAAATGAGGGACATGAAATTGCTGATGGGTGTGGAGGGGAAGCCTGATGAGGAGAGGTTGGCGTTTCTTGGTTTTTTCAGCCTGGGGAAGATTCTGACAGAGGACTTGGAGCTTCTGCATGAGGGGAAGGGCAGACACTGCTCTCTTCTGTCTGGTGACAGTGACAGAGCCAGAGGGAACGGCCTCAGATTGTGTCAGGGGAGGTGTTGGAACCTTGGTTCCTGCTCAGAATTTTAGACTTTCTGTGCTGACAGGCACTGACCCCCAAGAGAACACTGCATTTGACCTGAGGGTGTGGAGAAGGCTTCCAAAACTGAATGAGAGAACTGAGATTATGACTATAGTTTAAATAGGAGTGTATAATATCATAGGGTGGAAAACTTAGAGTTTAAAGTTTTAGAATATGATAATAGATATAAAGTAAGATGGAGGTTTTAGGGAGGAGGCTGGGCCTTGTTCTTCACCTTCTTCTCCATGGGCTTGGGTGGTTTTGTGTAATTGGATAGAAAATCCGCATTTCAGGCCACGGGTGGTTGGTTATTGGGCTAAAAGTAAAAATAATTTAGGTGTCATTTCTTAATCGGACAGTTTAACCTTAAAAGGCCTTGTAGAGAGAGAGATAGGTCTCCATTTTTAGTTTGTTAGAGTGAAGTGCTGCAGAACTCAGGGTTCGTGAGACTGTAACAGAGATAAGAATTAATAAACATCTGAGTCCAAACAAGAAATACCATCTCACACATTTAATCCTGACCCTGGCAAAAAGAAGATACCAGAGGGGTTTAGTAGGATTTTAGGAAAAGGTTCTTCTCCCAGAGGGTGGTTGAGCACTGGAAAGGGCTCCCCAAGGAATGGCCATGGCTCCAAGCCTACAGAGCTCAAGGAGAGTTTGCACAACGTTGTCGGGCACAGGATGGGATTTTTGGACATCTCCTGGAGATGGAGACTGACCTGGAGCTCACCTCCAGGTGACAGAGTTTGGGCAAGGCCATGTGCTCCTAAAGGAAGAGGGATAAAAGAGAATTCCTTCCCATCCATGGAAATGTTCCAGGACAGGTTGGGTGGAGCTCGGAGCAACCAGGTCTAGTGGAAGGTGCCCTGCTCATGGCAGGGGGTTGGAACAAGATGATCTTGAAGGTCCCTTCCACCCAAAGCAGTCTCTGATTCCCTGAAAAAAAAAAACCAAAACAAAAAAAATCAAAATAAACCCCACTAGGGATAAAATATAACAAATAAATGAATATATAAACTAGGAGTCAAGATTTATAATCCTGGAAAAGGAGGTTTAAAGAATCATATTAATAAAAAAAAAATCTATGAATCCAAGCCCCTTCCTTAATTCTTCCTTAATTCCTTGCTGAAAATAAATGAATTTACCTCTTGTTTCCATTTTTTTCCACACAAAAGAGGAAAAACAAAGGCTTCCCAAGCCTTTATGATGAATTGAATGCAGTTAGAGCAGGCAAGGTATTTACAAGTTGTGTTTAATAGAAAGGTTTATCAAAGCAGGGTAATTACCAGACAGTTTGGGGGCCTGAAAACAGAGCATTATTTAAAAAAAAAAAAAAGTAGAAAAACAAGTAGAGGAGGAAATAAAAGAGAATTCACAGGGAAATATGTAAAAGCAAGCAGGTTGCAAGCTGAACTGGTGCCTCAGCTCTCTTTACAGACAGCAAAAAGCAAATTATGTCAGGGCAGGACGGGCAAGGAAAACAAGAAATACCTGGATTAGTGAGAATAAATAACTCCAATAAAGGGTCAGGAGGTGCAAAGGATGTCCCTGTCCATTGTTAAAGGGGGTATTTCATCAGGGATGCCAGGTGCAGGTGAGGTCATGGAATAAAATGTTTTGGGTTGGAAGGAACCCTAAAAACCATCTCATCCCAACTCCTGCTATGGGAAGGGAACTCTCCACTGGACCAGGTTGCTCCAAGCCCCTCCCAGCCTGTCCTTGAGCACTTCCAGGGGTGGGAATTGGTGAAATCTTTTGCTTTCCCTGTGAAACCTCTAAGGAGGGGGGTCAGAAGGGGCTCATGACCCAGATGGACACTTTGATCCAACTGGGAATTGTTGGTCTCCCCTTCCCAAGCATCAGGAGCCCCACAGCTTCCCCAGGTAGTTCTCTCCTAAGTCTAATCAGTCTGAGTGCTAAAAATAACTGCTGCTTATCCACGCTCAAATCATTCCAGTAATTAATAGAAAATTAATTCAAGGCAGGCGGCGATGCCCCTGAGACCAAACGACCTTGCTTTGTGCGGGGAAGACAAATTAGCCAAGGTCCATCCAATGTGAGCCATCAAAATGGGAGGAATGGGATGTTCCCAACCTCCTGACTGTTTTTATCCACACAGGATTTGTGGATCACAAGGGAGGAACAGCTCCCATTACCATTCCTATTATTCCCTGGCAAGCAATTATATCATCCTTGATATTTTGTTGGGATCCTTGACATTTGTTTTGATTTTTTTTTTTTTCTATTTCTTTTCTTTTTTTTCTTCACCTCTGGATGCTGTTCCTACAGTTCCATAAGTCTTAACCTGGTCTATGAAAATCTTATTAATCCAACTCCAGCCCCGTCCATCCCTCTGTCCATCTGCTCATGGATCAGACTGGGTATCACCTTGCCCAGATTCACGCAAATTAAATGACGAGAAAGTTCTCAAAGCTCTAGAAATAATCTCATGAAATTCATGAAAATTGGTCAAAAAGAGGAGAAACCTCAAAATGAAGGGTCCCACAAAAGCTCCTCAAACACGCCTAGAAGCAGCAGCCAGGTGAACAACAGGAAAATCCATCTCCTGATGGTGCCTTCTGCTCAGCAAAAGAGGAAGGAATCCTGGGAAGGAGCTCAAAGGCAGGGAAAAAAACAGAGAACTGGGAGCTTAGAGGATTGAAAATTGGAAATTCAGTTTCATTCATTCAGAAAATTTTGGGTTGAGGGAGACGATTCTCTCCCTCTACTCTGTTCTGGTGAGATCCCGCCTGGAATTCTGCATCCAGTTCTGGAGTCCAGCAGCAGGAGGATGTGGAGCTGCTGGAGCAGATCCAGAGGAGGCCATGGAGATGCTCCAAGGGCTGGAGCCCCTCTGCTCTGGAGCCAGGCTGGGAGAGCTGGGAATGTCCAGCCTGGAAATGAGAAGGTTCCAGGGAGACCTCAGAGCCCCTTCCAGAGCCTGAAGGGGCTCCAGGAGAGCTGGAGAGGAATTTTGGACAAGGGATTGAGGGACAGGATGAGGAGGAATGGCTTCCACTGCCAGAGGGCGGGGTTAGATGGGATATTGGGAAGAAATTCTTCCCTGTGAGAGTGGGGAGATCCTGGAATGGAATTCCCAGAGAAGCTGTGGCTGCCCCTGGATCCCTGAAAGTGTCCAGGGCAAGGTTGGATAGGGCTTGGAGCAACCTGGGATAGTGGAAGGTGTCCCTGTCCATGGCAGATGTTGGAATGAGATGATCTTTAAGGTCCCTTCCAACCCAAACTATTCCATGATTCCATGAAAATTGCACCCCTTTGGCTGTAAATCCATCTCCTCCATTTCCCTCCTATCAGGTCTGTTTAATCCTAGACACATTCCTGGCCATCCTTTGGCATCCCACATTTTGCTGGAGAGACTGACAAGGCAGCTGTTAATTCCATGCTCAGTTCTGGCTGCGTTACAAATCCCAAAACCTCTGGGCTCGGGATCTGTGGCACCTTGGAAAAGGTCACGGCCGAGCAGGAGGTGCAATTTGTAAAGGTCAGGCAGGGGAAGGGATCCTTGACTCCAGCCTGGGCAGCTGAGAGGGACGATTTCTTTCCAGCATCGAAATCAAAAGTGGAACTGCTGGGAGCAGCTTTGAATCTCACCACAGGATTTTGGTTTTCCTTTTATGTTTCCATTTATTGTTAAGAACCTGACAAAACACAACCATCTGCAAGGTGGTGCCTATTTAGTAGCCAAGCTCCTGTAAATGAGGAAACTTTTAGCCAAAAAACGGAGTTGGGAATCCGATTTGTTTAATCAAATTCAGGATTGGCTTTAGGACACATTGGACAATGCCCCAAGATCTTCAGGCTTCTCCTGGGCATATCGTGGAATCTTGGAATGGTTTGGATTGGAAGGGATCTTGAAGTTCATCTCATTCCAACCCTCCTGCCATGGGCATCTTCCACTGCCTCAGCTTGATCCAAGCCCCATCCAATCTGGTCCTGGACATTTCCAGGGATGGGGAAACCACATTTTCTCTGGGCAAACTGTGCCAGGGCCTCCCCACCCTCAGAGGGAAGATTTCCTGACCAATATTCCATCTAAGCCTGCCCTTTATCAGGGGAGCCTTGACACCATTCCCCCTTGCACTTTCAAATTAGCAAATTCCTAATGACTTCAAGCAATTGAGGGTTCATTTTTTCCAATCGATTTTCCAACTAAACAGTTAAACCGGGAGGAAATGACAGATATTAATCAGAATTCCTATTATCTCTCCTGGTTTGTACAACTCATCTTCTGCTGTCCTAAGCATCATAGCATTTGATAAAGCAGTCGGTGGGAAAAAAAAATCAACTTTTTTAATGAAATAGTTTTTGGAAGAAATTGCCAATTCATCAAAATCAAATTGCTTCACGCCACCGCATCTCTCTGGCCCAATTAGTTTGTAATTAGTTAACACAGAGTGGAACAGTTCTAAGCAGAGGGACAAAGACAAGTGCTATCAGAATTCCTGCCTCTATAAATAGAGGAGCATCTGCTCCAGGGAAAGGAAACCTGACTTTAAGGGACTGATCCTGCATCTCCTGCATCATAATTGCATGTCCCGAGTGGAGACTCGCTGGTTCAGATGGATCTTGCTCTCCATAGCTGGGTTTGATCCCAAAATCCATCCTGGACTTCAAATAACTTTGTTATTTCTTCAGAGCACTTCTTTGTCCACAGAATCCCATTTTCCAGCACTTTGTCAACAGCTTCAGAATCAAGCCACAAAAAAAGCCCTGACAGGAATGATCCCTCAAGAAAACATTTTCCCAATCCATAAATCCATGAGGTGAGCTCCTTCCGTGCAGAAAATTTTTCCCAAAACCTTGTTAATATTGGGAAAGCACCATCACTTCTGGGGCCTGACCACAAACTAAGGGCAGGATGGACAAAAATTGAGATTTTATAACCTTTGCATAAGGGGGAGACAACTTAGGAAGACTTCAAGGATGCCATGAGTTTAAGCAGGGAAAAAATTAGAAGGACCAAAGCCCTCCTGAGTTGGGGATTGATCTTCTCTCCCAAGGAATATGGCACGAGGAAACAGCCTCAAGTTATCAGGAAAGGTTTAGATTGGATATTAGGGAAAATTTCTTCACCAGGAGGATTGGAACAGGCTGCCCAGGGAGTGCCCATCCCTGCAGGGATTTAAAGGACGTGTGGATGTGGCACCTGGGGACATGGGCTTGTTTGGGGAATGGTTGGACCCAAAGATCTCAGAGGTCTTCTCCAACCTGAAGGACTCTGTGATTCTCTGGGAAAGGAGAGACCAAGAGGACATGGATTGAGGGCAGCTGTGGCCACACGAGGGGCAGTGGTCCCTGCTGGTCATGTCTGGCCCCAAAACCACCCTGTTCTACCCAGAATTGGACAGGACTTGGAGCAGCCGGGTCTGGGAGAAGGTGTCCCAGCCCATGGCAGGCATTGGAACTGGATGATCTTGAAAGTCCCTTCCACCTAAAATTTTTCTGTGATTCTGTGTTTCCTCCTGCAGCAGCTGCACTGCAAATCTCAGGTTCTTCCCCATCCATATTCTCTGGTTTCTTGTGGGGCCAGGAAAATTAATTTTCCCAATAGAAGGAAAAGTTCATAGACTGGCAAGCAGCAAGGGTGGTTGAGAGTCCTGGTTTGAGATCTGTTGCATGACCCCAGGAAATTCACATTTCCTGCCTGCATTTCCAATATTTTGCCACATTTGCACACAGGAAGATGCAACGCCTGGTAAGGGAAAAGTCAGAAAGTTTTTTGTGAGGGCAGAACAAGCACAGAACCTCTTTGTGGTCCCAGCCCAGGCTGCTCTACCCACCCTTCACCCCAACTCCAAAGTGTGGGTGCAGGAAAATGCTCTCCTTTCTCCCTGAAAACAACTCTGGGATGCACCAGGCATCGCTGGCAGGAGCTGGCAGGAATCCCACACTCCAAGTCTCTTGCGAGCAGAAGAGCTCAGCAATTAGCAAAATAACAAAAAAAAAAAAAAAAAAAAAGAGAGAGGAGAGAGACTCAAATGCATTTTTCATGCTCTGAAGTTGCTGAGATTTTTAAACAAACAATCTGGGGCTGCTCCCACACGCCGGGAGAGGTTTGGGCTCCAGCCATGTGGCAACAGCACCATCGTATGGGAATCTCCAATCCCTGCAGCCCTTGGAATTTTTTCCATCGACTCCTCGCTCTGCAGACAAGATCAGCACCGTGGTGGGATTTACTTTCAGGCATGCATTGATTTCATGGTTGTCAGCAGGAATGCGTGGGATGTGAAGGTGAACTTTTCCTCCAGGGCTGGTCAGGCTGAGTCCAGAAATCAGAAATCCCACACTGGAATCGCTGGATGTTTCACTCTTGTGCCCAGACCCTTGGAGAAATGCTCAAGGTCAAACAGATTCCTTGCTCATTAAACTTTTGCATTGCACCCTGGTTGTACCTGTGTGCACCCACAGATCCTAAAATCTTCACTTGGGATGCAGGAATTCCAAGCCCTGTGTGGTGCTGGAGGAAAAAGAGGCACAAAGAAAGGAAGGCTTGAGCCAAAGGTCCCTGAGAAGCTCAGTGACAGAAACCCAAACCCCTTCCTGCATCCCCTCAATGTCCTGCCCCTAATGGCAGCTCCAGCCTCCATTGGTGGGCTCTGGAATTCCAGCAGGAATGCATCCATGTGCTCTGAAGCTCATTTGAACAGCAAACCTGGATATAAATCCTTGGGGAGGGAGGTGGACCATGGCATGGAATGGTGTTAAATATCTGCAAATGTGGGAACTGGAGCTACTCTGTGCTGGCAGTCAAGGGCATCTCTGGAACTGCTGGAATAATTTTTTCCTACTGCTGGATCAGCATCATTCATGACCATCCCAGGACAGAGGAAAGTGGAAAACAGCCAGGGGTTGGAGAAGGCTGAGATAGGGGACATCCTGTGTGTTTTCCATAGAATCATGGAATGGTTTGGGTGGGAAAAGACCTTCAAGGTCATCTTGTCCAACTCCCTGCCATGGACAAGGACACCTTCCACTTGAACAGGTTGGTTCTGTTGTCCTGTTGTGGCCTTGGACAGTTCCAGAGATGGAACCACAGCTTCTCTGGGCAACCTGTGCCAGGGCCTCACCACCCTCAAAAGAAGAATTCCTTCCCAATATCCAATCTAAATCTACTCTTTCATCCATCCATCCATCCATCCATCCATCCATCCATCCATCCATCCATCTATCCATCTCTGGGAGCATCTCTACATCTCCTCCTTTTGAAATCTTTCTCTCCCCTTATCAATCCATCTGTTATCCTGCCCATCCAATTCCATGCCTCATTTGGGATCCACATTTCCCACCTCACAGAAAAGTCTATGATGGGATTTGCCTGACTCCCAGCTGGTGACTTAATCTCATTTATTCCCCACCCATTCTGATTTGGGACAGCTGAATATTCCTGAGGCTGTGTTCCCAGCAACAGCCATCAGAAATTCCCCTTTGGATGCCTAAAATTGGTCACTAAAATCCCTTCTCTAACATCCCACAGCCTCACAGCCTGGGTAGATTTGCAGACAGCACTTCAGGCAGCATCAGCTCTCTGTTAACACAACCCAGGAGTGGAAAAGGCAGTAAAATTCCCATTTTAACCACACACAGGGACTTCAGAACATCCTGGAAAGGAGTTACAGGCACGACCATGCTGAGAAAACAACTCAGAGCTCAGCTGAGCTGAGATGCCCTATCCCTGGAACTGTCTAAGGCCAGGCTGGACCAGGCTTAAACTTGGCTTAGACCATGGCAGGGGTGTGGAACGAGATCATCTTGAAGGCCCTTCCAACCCAAATAATTCCATGATCCTGTGATTTTAAGATCTGTGCCATCCTACAAGCTTCCCTACAGATGACCAGGAAACCAGAGAAACTTCCTTTTGATGTCTCTCTGTCCAGATTTTCCAGGAATCCTCTCACCTTTTTTTCCTCAAATCTCCAGCTCAAGGCTGCTCCTTGCTGTGATCCATGACTCCATGATCTCTACCATGATCCATCATCATTTTCCTGACACCAGGCAGGACCAAATAATCCAGAACCAGGATAGAGCAAATAATCAACTCCTGCTTCCCCTTTCCCAAGCAGAGAGCTCCAGACCTGTCTCCTTCAGCAATCTGCAGTGACAGCAAAAAACATTTCAAAAAACTAAATTCCAAGGGATTTTCAGACATTGTGAGACTTCCAGAGGGAATTGATGGTCTTTTCCATGAAAGCAGGTGAATTGGGAATTTTATAACCTCAGGAAAAGAAAACAACACCTCATACACCCAGTCCTGTGGATAACTGTGTGTTCATGCACGTGGAATTATAACGGGCTACGTTTGCCATCTTCAGGAGTCGGGCAGGAATTGCACTTCAGTTTCCCAAAATACAGTGAGAATCAACAATTTATGTAAGAACACAGGAATTCCTGGGATCTCACACAGCCTCAGGCAAGCAGGGCTGGGGGATGGAGAAGTTCTCAGCTCTCAATTCTCTCACAGCATCACAAGTTTTTAGTTTTCCTGGTGAATGTTAGAAAAATAATAAAAAACAGTGGTACTAGGAAAGATGGAAAGAGTTTTTCTTCCTTATCAATGCTTTTTTAAATAAATATTTAATTCTAGGCCTTAGTGGATTTGATAGGGAGTGGTTTTTTTCCCCTCAGCCCTGTTCTTCCTTACCACAAAAAGGCAAACCCTACAGGAACAGTCCTAAGGGATTAAAAAATAAAAATAACCTTCAATACCTCTGAATGAGGAAGTCCAGAGCCTGAAAAACAATATTGAGTTTTTTTATCCATAAAACTTGGCTATAAATGATATGGTCTGTAAAAATATGATAAGGCAGAAGCCAATAGGCACAGAAAGAAGATGTTAGGGTGCTTTTTTAGGTATTTTTTACACAGAAAAGTGCAAGTGGAAGTGGTTACAATCCCCATGGAGGAATTAGGATTTGCCAAATCATATCCTGCAACAAAGTCAGGGCAGGAGTTTTAGTCTGTATCCTCCATCCCACAGCAACTGATAAATGATCCACTTGCACACCTTTTGGAAAAGTCGCATGGGAATAAATCCCTGAAGGAGAGAAATGCACAGCACTAATCCCAAGATCCCAGGGAAAAAAAAAAAAATTTGAATTTAGCAAAAAAAGTCCTGTTTTCTTTTGCCCTGGCACGTCCTGAGAAGTGGTCACAGGGTGTGAGGAATGGGAGAGGACTTGCTCTCCTCAACCCACGAGAGCAAACATTCGCACTCGAGGCTGGAATGTGGCTGAACTCACCCTGTCTGTGATGGGGAAGTGGCATTTTATGGACAAGCCTGGGTTGTTGACTTTGCATCTGCTCTGAGCCAAGTGTCCAAACTTGTACCCAGCCTATGCCAGACAAGAGCACACAAAGAGAACAAGCCACAGGTGAAACATCTCAAAACGCCAAACAAAACCCAGCACAAAGACCCTGTGGGTTTCAAACATCAAAAATAAGAGTTGGCCATTGCTTTGTAGGAGAAAACAAATGCAAAAGAGGGCGAATGAACCCCTCTATACCTGGAAATGCCAATGCACTTTTAATTTGCCCACATACCTCCCTACCACATACCTTGTTATCACGAGTATCACTCACACGGGCAGATAAATACCCGGAGCTGTTGATTCAAAGAACATTTTGTCCTCAGTTTAAACACAATGGCTCCACTCAGGGTGGCACTGGGGGTGGAGAGCCTTGTTCACAGGGTGCCACCGCAGCCTCAGTGGCTCTGAAGAAATGCATAAGGCCGGCCTTGTTCGGAAGAATCTGGGGCTTTTTCCACTCCTGTGAGCACTTTGCCCAAGGGTAGGAGGGAAGAATCTGGGGCTTTTTCCACTCCTGTGAGCACTCTGCCCAAGGGTAGGAGGGGAGGCAGGGGTGGAGGGGAGCCCAGAGAGTGGCAGGGGAAAGAGGAGAGGCACCAAACACAAATATCCCAACAGCACAAAGCAACCCCTCCCTTGGTGCCGCCAGCAGCTCCCCCACTCAGGTGCCTTCTCAGGGATGACCTTGTGGGCACGCCCGGCCTCCCAGGATATATAACCTGCCCCAGGAGCAAACAAGCCAGAGAGGCAGCCCCAAGACAGGTTATTCCAAGATGAAGGCTTTCCTTGTGCTCCTGCTGGGAGTGCTCCTGTGCGTGGACTCAGGTAAGACCCCACAAAAGATCCACCCCACATCCCTCCCTGCAGATTTTCAGTCTGGAAGGAGGATTTGTGCTGGGGTTTGGTAATGAGGGAAGAGATGTTGGCATGTTGTCATCCCAAGGTATTTCTCTTCGGGTGGGTGTTGAGTGGGAAAAATGCACATCCCACATGGGGATGGCGGGATCCGAGTGATGGGGAGAGAAGCTTCCAGGAGAAGATAAATTCTGAATCCTGAATTAACCAAAATTCAATATTTTCTTCAGCCAGACCATGCAGTTAAGGGGGAAGGGGAGGGGCTAAGTGGGGTGGGAGGATTATTTTCCTTCTCAGGCTATCAAAACTGCAACATTTACGCAACATTTTCTTCCAACGTTTTTTCTGAATCTTCCTTTCAAAAGTGGACCCTGACTCTGCTCAGATTTCCAGAATTTTAGTAGGACAGTAAAAATGACTATGCCATGATGTGTTATTTTATAGACTGAATGGGTGGGGTTTAGATAATATCAGGTTTTTACAGCTTCAGTAGGAAGAAAAAAAATTGGGTTTAAAGCAGCTTTTCCCTATTACCAGAGAAGAGAAGAATCAAATTTGGGCAGTTTCTCAATCAGCAGAGGATGCTTAAGGAATAAGCTGTGAAGGGTCTTGCACAGCCCTGAGACCTTTCTCTCAGCTTCCATCGAAACACTCAAAATTTGACTTTTATTGCTTTAAAACTCAGATCAGAGTGAGAACTGTGCAGCACTCAGACAAATTGGGGGTTGGCTCCTCACCTCTGTGACTGCATCAGTCATTTACAATAGAGAGGTTTGGACAGAAGGAGACCAAGTGCCTCAAATCAATTCTTGCAATCACTAATTTCCAAACAGGGCTTTTCAGTGTCATAAAAGAGTATTGAGATGCAAGTTTGGTGGTAATGAGGCTCAAGGAAATACATACATACATACATATATATATATATATATATATATATGTATTTATTAACTGACAGTTATAAGTCTCCAGTGACACCCTGGGGCTCCAGTAGCTGACAGGAAGAGGTAATTACACCACACTCTC
>JAWWMS010000120.1:152071166-152100414 GCA_035048045.1 Chlorospingus semifuscus
TATAAGGCTCCAGTGACACCCTGGGGCACAAGTAGCTGACAGGAACAGGTAATTACACCACAATCTCACTCCTCTGGGGACAATTTTTCACCAGGGGATCTGCCAGGTTTTTCTTTCCTTTGCTGGATGCACAGAGCAGCCCAGCAGGTGTGGCCAGCACTGATTTCCATCCCCTCTGGAGTGACATTTCCACAAGGGGTGGTCAGAGAGGGGTGAAAGCCATTTGCACTTTGATTTCTAGGAGGGCATGATGGAAAGGGTAAGTCAAAATTAAGGACTAAGACAAGGGGCTGGAAGAGACTTTGCAAATTCCTGCTTCATCCCTCACTCAAGGCCAGGTCAGATGCGCCTTGCAGAAACCTGGTCTGGAGGGATGTGTCCCTGATGATCCTTCCAACCCAAACCATTCCATGATCCTCTTCAAGCCCTGCTGTCCCTCTGCTCTCTTTTTGCTCCCTCACTGCACTGACTACATCCAAAATATCTCCAGCATCTGCCAAACCTGGCTCCCACCTCAACCAGGTATATTATCATCCACAAAAAAAAAGGAAAAAACACATTTTTCCTCAAAGCAGAGGTGATATCTTCCTTTGAAGATCCCCAAGAATGATCTTGTTTCCCTGTGGTTGAATTCTCTGGAGAGCTTTGAAAAGATTGAAGATACATGAGAGGTGTAGAATTGTTCCCCACCTGCAGGGCTGGGTCAAGTTCTGGGGTCCAGAAGGATGTGGAGCTGCTGGAGCCAGTCCAGAGGAGACCATGGAGGTCTCCATGGGGGTCTCCACGCTCCGAGGACTGGAGCCTCTTTCCTCTGGAGCTGGGAGAGCTGGGGGTGCTCACCATGGAGAAAACACTGAGAAGACCTTACAGCCCCTTTCAGTGCCTAAAGAGGCTCCAGGAGAGCTGGGGATAAATTTTTAGGAGGTCCTGTTGGGATAGGATGAAGGGTAATTTTTTAAAACTAAAAGAGGGTGGATTTAGGTTAACTATAATTAAGACATTATTTATAGTGAGAGTGGTAAAAAAGTAGATCAGGCT
The DNA here is from genome assembly GCA_035048045.1 of Chlorospingus semifuscus. Taxonomy (NCBI): domain Eukaryota; kingdom Metazoa; phylum Chordata; class Aves; order Passeriformes; family Passerellidae; genus Chlorospingus; species Chlorospingus semifuscus. Next base: position 152,072,205 of record JAWWMS010000120.1, read on the forward strand.
GCCCAGGGAAGCTGTGGCTGCCCCATCCCTGGAAGTATCCAAATCCAGATTGGATGGGGCTTGGAGCAACCTGGTCAACTGGAAGTTGTCCTTTCCCACAGCAAAGTGGTGGAACGTGATGATTTTAAAGTCCCTTCCAACCTAAACCATTCCATTATTCCCTGATTTCTCTCCTAACCCCTCTTGGTCTCCTGCAGGCTCATCTTTGCAGTGCTACAGCTGCACCTCCCAGCTCAGCAACTCCAAGTGCCAGACGGTGAAGACGTGCGGAGAGAACAACGTGTGCAAGACGGACGTGATCCGTAAGGAAAAGCAGGGGTGGGAAATGTCTTAGTTGGGATGTTGGAGCCAAACCTCTTCCCAGCCTCAGGTGTCCCCTCCAGGCTCACCCAAGCCTGGATACACCAGGTGGTTTGGGCCAGCAAACCTCAGTGTGCAAGTGTCTTTCACCTGTGCAAAATTAGGTTTATTTCTATTTCAAATAGAGAATTATTTGCAAGGGAAATGGTTAATTTTTTTGCAGTATTTGCAAACGTGAATGAGGATGGGAGGGGGTGAGCCTGGTCCATCCTGGTTGTGAAGTTAGGAGGTGCTGGTTTGAGGTGAAATCAATGAAAATGACAAAATTTCATCTCTGTGTCTGGGGCAAATCTTGAAAAACTAAGATTTTATCCTCCTGTTCTACATCTGGTTTGCCCTGTCCAGATCTGTGCAGACAGCTGGCTTGCTCTTGGACCTGGGGCACAAAACCTATCAGTGCCACATTTAAGTTCCTTTCTGTCAGGCATTACACGGGATATCTCCAGTAGGAATTATCCCAGTTGGGAATGCGCAAATCCATGACATTCGCATGCAGGAGAGCCAAGATGTTGTAGGACTCTTTGTTATTTATTGCACGTGGCAAAGATTTGGTGCCCAGAATGGATTTTAGATCTCCTGGAGGAGAATGGGTCAAATCTCCTGGAGGTCAAAATCTGCTGGTAACCAGTAGTTGCCAAAAATGGCTGAAAAGATGGGCTGTGCCTCTCAGAAACAAATCAAACAATATCTGTGCCATCTGAAATGGGAATAGCAATAGCCATATTTCCATAATTTCCCAGGTGTGGAAAGGCTCCGTGCAACAAAGATATTTGGGATTGGGCTTCACATGAGAGAGGGCAGGGTTAGATGGGATATTAGGAAGAAATTCCTTGCTTTGAGGGTGGTGAGGCCCAAAGAAACTGTGGCTGCCCCATCCCTGGAATTGTCCAAGGAGAGGTTGGACAGGGCTTGGAGCAGCCTGGCCTATTGGAAGGTGTCTTTGAGCACAAGATGATCTTGAATGTCCCTTCCAACCCAAACCATTCTGTGATTACAATTTTTTTCCCACAGAACAAGCGTCCCATTTTTCAATTGCACAAGGCTTGGCTTGTATTGTAATAATGGTCCTGCTTTCCTCCCAGGGGTGGTGGCCTAGTGGAAGGTGTCCCTGAGCATGAGATGATCTTGAATGTCCCTTCCCAACCCAAACCATTCTGTGATTCTGATTTTTGTCCCATAGAACGAGCATCCCGCTATTCAGTTCCACAAGGCTTGGCTTGTGGAAGGCTGAATCTTAGGCTAAGCCTAATGGTCCTGCTTTCCTCCCAGGGGTCGTGGGGCTCTTCAGCATCATCAGCAAGGGATGTGACTCCTCGTGTGACCCATCCTACCAGGACTTCAACGTGGGCAACAGGAACATCTCCTGCTGCAGCAGCGACCTCTGCAACGCCAACGCTGCGGGCAGCGTGAGGTCCAGCTACGGGCTGGCCGGAGGGATAGCGGCCGGAGTGCTCTGGACCATCCTCAACAACAAATTCTGAGGAGCAAAGATGCCTCCCATGACCACAGAAAGTCTCAGAGCACCCCTCTAATAACAGGAATCCTAACCAGGAGCAGTGGGGTGTGTTGGGCACCCAGCACCCCGGGAGCTGATGGCAACTCTTTGCCATATGATGGCTTCTGCTTTAATCTCATTGCAAAGCTCCTGTGCTACCAGATAAGGAAATGTGTGTTCATGTTATCTGCAAAACACCTAAAATAAAGTTATTTCTCCACCAACTGTATCTATCACTCAGTCATCTATTTCTGCCCACGGCAGAGCTGCAGGTGGGTGTTTTATGTCTGGCCAATGTTCAGCCCAGGTCATTGCTGTGCAATGTGACCTGAAGTCCCTTTTATGACCAGGTAACCTCCCCAGAGGAGGAGGGAAAGGCTGCAGATGTATCTTCCTAGAGTTCAGGGAAGCCTGTGGTGCTTCTTCCCACAATGTTCTCCTGGAAAAACTGGCAGCCCAGGGCTTGGGAATGTGCACTCTTGGCTGGGTTAAAAACTGGCTGGATTCCAGGCACAGAGTGGTGGGGAATGGTGCCACATCCAGCTGGTGGCAGGTCACCACGGTGTCCCCTTGGGATCAGTAATGGAGTCAGTCCAATATATTTACTGATGATCTGGATGAGAAGGTCAAGACCACCCTCTGGAAGTTCATGGATGACACCAAATTGGGTGGGATTTTGATCTGCTGGAGGGCAGGAAGGCTCTGCAGAGGAATCTGGACAGGCTGGACCAGGGTTCCAAGGCCAGTGGTTTGAGATTGAATAACACCTATGAGTACAAGGCAGACTCTTTAACATCTCTCATAAACAGTAACAGCCCCTCTCTGTGGCTATAAATTCAAAGTTATTCCGAGCCTTCTCCTTCTGATTTATTTTATGGATATAAACTCAGATGTTCCCACCTGGCATTGGGAAATCAAAGGCAGCAGGAAAAGCTCCATGGAAAGAGGCCTGAGAGAAACTCTCAGGTGTTTTCTAAGCTACACCCATGAAGAGAATGGTAAAAACTACGCCATGAAGAGATCTGGTAAAAAAAAACAAGGAGGAAAACATGGAGAGCAAATCTGGGAAAGCCCTGAGTGGGAGAACAGGATTTATGGAGCTGTGAAGTCAGGACAGCAGTGGTTGGAGGATTAAAAGGGGAGAGACACTCGCCAAGAGCCCCAAATTTCTCTCTTCCACCTTAAAACCTACTGGAGCTGCCAAGGATGTGAAGATCCACAGGCTGAAATAAAGGGAATCATTTCCCTGGGGGAGATGAGTCACCTGGAGGATCCAGAGCCATGGGACAAGGGTCAAAATCCCATTTGGGATGAAGTCAAAGGAGCTAATGACACCATCTGCTGTTGTGAAAAGCTCATAAATCCTCGGGATGCCGGGCTAATTGTAAGGAAGCTGTTAATTGTAGGAAGCTGGGAAGGGGTTTCCCCGGAGGAAATCAAGAATGAGCCACCTTGTTTACAGGAATCCAATCTGGTTATTGATGAAGGGAGGATTTGGGACAAGTGCAGTGATTTATTCTGGCTTTTCCAAACCTCCTGAGTCATATCCCTGAAAAGGGGCTCATCCACCTCTAAGTCTTCCAGTCAGGTTGTTTTCTGCATGGGTGACCAAATCCATGAGCTCTCCATTCCAGGCAATCCTCTCCTTGCGCTGCAAGGATGTCCCTGACACCCTTAATGCCTGTGTGCACTTTCTGAAACAATTCCACATCCAGAGGCCATTCCCAACAAGCAATTTGGCTGCTGTGGTCTTTTCTGGAGACTGGGAATTTAAGGGATGGCACCAGAGCCATTGGAGTCCTCAGGGAAATTGGGAGAAACAGCCTCTTCCAGCTTCTGGAGCAGTCAAACACATTCCTAAAATCATGGAATGGTTTGGGTTGGAGAGGACTTTGAAAATCATCTCATTCCACTGCCTGACATGGGCAGAAACACCTTCCACTAAACCAGGGTGCTCAGATTCCCATCCAACCTGGCCTTGAACACTTCCAGGGATGGGAATTTTGGGAATTTGTCCCCAAAATTATATTTATACCTCAGGGGAGTATAAATGGGGGCTGTTCATCTCTAGTTTAACATTTTGGTCCCGTGGCAATGCCGTCTACGTCCTCGAGCCTGTAATTGAGCAGTTTCCTCCCAGAGCCAAGAGGAGGCTTTCCCAAGCTCTGTTGGTTGAGACCCAACTTCTAAACACTCAGAGGCTCAAGGGATTATTTCTTCTCCCAATTTCTGCTCTGAAGGAGTCTAGGATTGACCACTGAGTGGTTATCATCTGGATTTACCCAGAGATAAATCCTCTCTGTGGATGTATCTGGAAGTTGCACAGATAGGATGGCACGGAGCATCTCTCCTATAAGGAGAGGCAGAGGGAGTTGGAGTTGCTCAGCCTGAAGAAGGGAAGGCGCTGGGGAAAGCTTTCAGTGCCTGAAGGGGCTCCAAAAGAGCTGGAGAGGGACTTTGGACAAGGGATGGAGGGACAGGACACAGGGAATGGCTTCCCACTGTCAGAGGACAGGGTTAGACAGGATATTGGGAAGGAATTTTTCCCTGGGAGGGTGCTGAGGTCCTGGCACAGGTTTTCCCAGAGAAGCTGTGGCTGCCACATCCCTGGAAGTGTCCAAGGCCAGGTTGGATGTCGTTTGGAGCAACCTGGGATAGTGGAAGATGTCCCTGCCCATGGTGGGGCTGTTCCAACCCCAAGGTATTCCAGAATTCCATGATTTGGTGGTGAAAAGGTGCAGCTGGGAGAGGCCAAGACTGGGACAGAAACAGGAAAGAACTGGGCAGGAGCCCCCTGTGGAACTGATGGCACCTGGCACAGCACTTGGAATATCACCAAACCTCACTGTCCCTCCAGGTCACCGACAGAGCAACCTCAAAAACAACCCTCTGATTTCTGGGAGGGCAAGGAGGTGGCAAACTGGGGCAGATAAATGACTCAGCTGTGGATCAGAACCTGGGCTGGGCCAGGGCAGGACCAGGAAGAGAACGAGATGTTTTCTTGAGGGCTGTGACTGCACCTTGGCAGAAAGATTGGTTCCCCCTCCTGTTTTAAACCCATCATAAATCTCAACAGGACTCTGGGTCAGGTCCCTCTGCTCTGCCCTGAACCCTCTGTCACCAACTGTGCTCTGTTGGTGCAGAAATCTGTGATAATTTACATTTTGGGTGCTGTTAAAACATCCTGAGAGCTGCTGCAGGACACAAAAGCATCTGAAAAACAGGGCTGGGTTTATTTTGCCCAAGGAAGTTGCTTCTTGAACAGTTTTATCAATTCTGTCCTCTCCATGCTTCTCAAAATTGAGAACAGGGTCTTAAAAAACTCGAGTGTCCCAGGATGGGTTCAATGGGACTTGGAGCAATCTGGTCTAGAAGAAGTTGTCCTTGCCCACCGCAAGATGATCTTGAAGGTTACTTCCAAATCAAACCATTCCATGATTCTAAGGTTTCATGAATTCTCTTTTGTCGCAGACATCTTTTTATGAAAATACTTTCTTAAGATTTTTTCTTCCTGAGAAGCTGAGAGGCTCCAGGAACAGAATGTAAACAATGGTTATCTGCTGCTGTGGAATGCATCAAGTGGATTTTTGATTGGCCCATCTTGGATGTGCATAATTAATGGCCAATCAAGGCCGAGCTATCTCAGACAGAGTCCAAGACAGCTGGTTTTTGTTATCATTCTATTCTATTCTATTCTATTCTATTCTATTCTATTCTATTCTATTCTATTCTATTCTATTCTATTCTATTCTATTCTTAGCTTAGCTAGCCCTTCTGAGATGAAACTTTTCCTTCTATTCTTTAGTATAGTTACAATGTAATATATATCACAAAATAATAAATCAAGCCTTCTGAAATATGGAGTCAGATCTAGGTCTCTTCCCTCATCCTGAAAACCCCTGTGACCACTGTCACACTCTTTACTACTGGTAAAATTAATCAATTATTCACCATCTCTGTGGATAAGGATTAGGCCATCCAGTATTTCCTACAGCACCTTAGAATTTACATTACCAGTCTGACAAAGTTCCTCTGAAATCAACCCAATTTGCAGCAGCTGATTAAAAACTGGATTTAAACCACTGGAGGAAGTCTGTGGATAAGCTGGACTTAGGGACCAGCAGTTCCTTGCTGTACTCCACATTTCCTTTATGGCCCAGGGCGAGTTCCACAGCATTTCCATTCCTCTGCCTTGTTCAGATGTTATCAGGCCCAACACACTCAGAGATGTTCAGATAGTGACTTTAACGGGCCAGGGGAGAGATTGAGGCTAAAAATGATCTCACAGAGCCAGCTGGGGAGGGCTCGCCCCACTCCCAGCCCGCCCTGCCCAGCCACATTCCTGCTCTGAATCATGCACGTGTTGCTGCGCAGTGAAGGTGTTTTTGGGGACAAATAGAACAGTTAGCTCTCCTCCACCTCTTATTAAACTAATGGTTTTCTAGGCTACCTAAAAACAGAGGCCAGACAAAATTAAGAGAATTAAAAGCAATTATATTTATTGAAGGGCTTTCAGATACATTTTGGGCAGATGAAGCCCACCCAGGGGCTACACCCAAAAAACAGATAATGGGTCACGGGTTTTTATACTTTTATAAGTTTGGTCCATTTGCATATTGGGGGTTAATCCAATTACAGCTTAGGCAATGAAGTAATTTACCCCAAGTTTGCACCTCCCAACTCACTTTTATTTGCATTTCTCAGGGCCTGAGACAGTGAGTTATCCTTGATTTCCAGGCCTGGAGAGGAATTGTTTTGTCCAACCAAAATGGGAAAGCAATAGCTAACAGTGTATATGGACTTTAGAGTTATGCACTAAATTACATATTACAAATCACAAATGTATGAAAAATACAAAGCTTAAACTCTAAGGCATCATTACCACTAAAAACCAATCCAAGTCCCTGCCCTTTGCAGGAATATATAAAAAATACATGAAAAATATAAAAGCTTAAATCCTAAGGCATCATTACCACTAAAACAAATCCAAATCCCTGCCCTTTGCAGAATTTCCCTCAACAAATTGTACCTGCCTCTCATGCAGGACAAGCCAAGTTCATCCCATGGCCTCTTGATTTTTCCCACTCCCATCCTGCCACTTGACAGCTCCATGTGCCGGAGGACCCTTGATCCCTCATTTCTGACCTTATCCTGAGCTCTCTTAATGCCTTTCCAAACTCTTTTTCAGGACTCTTTGCAAAACAGGTGCTGCTCTGACTCACCTGATGATGCTCTTGATGCTCAGATTCTCTTGCAACCCCAACCTCCTCCCTCTACGGCTTCTCTGATTCCTCATCCATATTTTATGGAGACATCACCTTAAAAGCCACCAGCTGAGTGAAAAAGCTCTTGTAATGTGCCTTTCCCAGAATTTTTCACACCAGACAAGTTCACCCCTGACACTGGAATAAACTCTGTGCCTGGAATAATGAAATTTAAGGACACCTGCTCACCTCTGCCAGTGGTTCCCCACATGAATCACCCAAAGACACCGTGACCCAGCCCTGGAACCTTTCCCAGCTCTGCTGGTGGCCGTCCCTGGCTGGGGTAGTGTCACCACCTTCCCCATAAAGAGAGGTGACAGGCGTGGGGCTGAGTCAGAAAAGGCGAAAAACATTTTGCTCCTTCCCCTCTGCTTATTTTCATTCAGATTCAATCGAGGGAATCTGTGGAATGAGGACTTCACCCAGGGCAGGGGAGTGAAAGTGGAGTGATGGAGTTGTTCTCCTCAGGGGTCACCACACACTGAGTTATTTGCAGGGACGAACCTGGATGGTGCCACACAAGGGTGCCAAATGAGTTGTGATGTCTGCTTTTGGATTTACATTTGGCAGCAGCCTTTGAACTCACAAAAATAACAGATTTGTCGGCTCTCACAGACAAATTCAAGAAAAAAAATGATGTAATCTCTGTCTGTAACCTCCAGTATTTCTTCAATGAAGAGGAGGGTGATCATTCATCCTGCTTAAAATATTATTTTTTTACACCTTTTTAACTGCCATAATTAAAAAGAGAGGAAGGTGTGGCCAAGATTTCAAATCAGCACTTGAAATGTGATAATTGGAACACACCTGCCCTATTCCATTCCTCTGCACGTGAAATGAAGAAAATTTAGAAAAATAAAGGCAGACTTGCCATCAGAATTTGACTATTAAAATAAAACAGGAATATTTAAAAGAAAACAATTGGGAAAACAACCCTTTCCACTCTTGCTCTTGCAAGGAGGAGGCAGGGAATGGTGATTCCTTGTCATGAATGTGGCGCTCACTTCCAGTCATTACCTTTGGACTGGCTCCAGCTGCCTTGCATAAAATGACAGAGCATTTAACAACATTCTCACACCCATGGACTATCAAAGACAGCTGTTTCCCTGCCCTTCGTAATCCCAGACAATTAATTTATCTTCTCTGATGTTTTTGCAGCAAACGTTCTGTTATCAGGCGCTCAAGTGCAGCAGCTCTGCCTTGCTTCTCCTCATCTCTTTGATGAGGAAAAGAAATATTTGCCTTTGCCATGGAGATCTGTTGATTCACAGTATCCATGGGAAGCAGGGATTCGTTGCCAGCATGTCCCTGTCAGGAATTCTTGCAGGGTTTTCATCAGTGTCACCTGTGCCCATAGGAATTGAGAATTCCCTGACACTTGGATTACCATAAAAAATTAAATGTATTTACTTCTTGGCTATCTCCCAAATTTATTGTCCCTTTGTGATTTTTTTTTAACATTACTGTACAAGTTATGAGGCCCATTTTGGCATAAATCAAGCCCAAGACATCCTGATATACACTGAATTCCCTGTAAGGATCCTGCTTAATGAGCACAGGAGGTGGGATACACCCACACACCCCCCAGAAATGTGGGTTGAATAAAGAGTGAGAAAAATATTTCCTTAAAAATCATGGAAAGCAAAATACAAACAACTTACTACTTTTCTGGCCTTCTAGAAATGGGGTCAGCCCAGAAGTCACAGCTCCAGGACAGTGGACACCTCTGAGCACTGCAGGTTCCTCATCCCTGCTGTCACCAGCATGGGTTGAGGTCAAGGATCTCCCAAACAATTCCTAGGGGTGGCAGAGGAGTTAAAACAACCCAAAGACCATTCCCAGAGGCATTTTGGATGCAATCAGTAGGTTTTGGCAGGAAAAAGAATCACAGACCGTATTTTTAGTCAGCGTCAGTACCAGAGACTCATCCTCAGCATCTCTGTCCCTACCCATAGCAGGGAGTTGTTTGAGAGGATCTTTCACAACCTTTTCAAAATAAACTATTTCCATATTCCGTGGTCTTCAATTTTTCAGATGCTCTGCAATATCATTTTTAACCAACAAATAATATTTATTGCAGTAGAGATGCACAGCAAAAGGCTGCAGATGTTTGAAGAGACTGAAGGGTTTTGTGTGAAAATGTGGCATTGAACAGTGGGATTGCTGGGGCAGGAGAAATCTGAGTAATCTGGTGAAGGGAACTCCTCTTCTAAATGGATTCAAGAGTTCTCAAACTGAATCATTCCCAAAATGATTCCCAAAACCAACTCCCAAACTGGATTTGTCCAAAGCGTCTTCAACCAAAGTGTCTCCTTTTCAAAGTGTCTTCAACCAGTCACTACCTCAACCCAGGTCAAGGTCTACACAAATGGTCATTGCCATTGCTATTGCTGGTCCATGCAATATCCTCACATCCAGGGCTGCACATCAGTGTTCTCCATTCTCAGCAGGAATTCCTAATATCCAGGCTGGAAATGTTTGTTTTCCTCCAAAGTTTTGTGACTCTGTTGTGAAATGTCTCATTCTCAGAGACATTTGTGTAAAGTGGAAAAGATGCAAAGAATGGAAATGGAGTCTGGGATGGGTGTTTATTCCCCAGTTGTGAAAGAGAAGGAAATTAATGGTTAATGGGATGAAATTTAACAGGTCTAAATGACAGATTCTGCACCTAAGATGGAGCAATGCCAGGCACAAGATAAACTGGGAGAGGAGGGACTGGAAACCAGTTCTGCAGAAGGAATCTGACAGGAGTTCCATGGGAGTCACCAGTGTGTCCTGGCAGCCAGGAGAACAAACCACATCCTGGGCTGTTTCCAGGGAGATTAATCTGCTGTGTCCAGCATCACTTCCCCTAAAACATTCTGTGCAATTCTGGGCCCCACAAATTAGGAATTATGGGAATGTCCTGGAATGCATCCACATGAGGGCAATAAAGCTGGAGAAGGGCTGGAAGGAACACCCTTGAGTGTGCTGGGTTTGCCTAGTTTGGAGAAAATAAGGATGAGAGGGAACCTCATTGCAAATTCCTGAGGAGGCAAAGTGGAGAGGGACGTGCTGAGCTCTTGTCCCTGGGACCCAGGGACAGGACATGTGGGAAAGGGTCAAAGCTGCACCAGAGGATGTATAGACTGGACATCAGGAAGGATTTTTTACCAAGAGAGTGGTCAAACACCAGAACAGCTTCTTGGAGAGGTGGTCAGTGCATCAGGTCTGTCAGAATTTGGATTTCAGAATATGCTTTAAATTCTGATCAGCCCTGGACTTGGACTGGATGGGCATTGTAGGATCCTTCCAACTGAAAATTCCAGTCAAGTCTGGTCTAATCTAATTTATTCTAATCTAACCTAATCCAATCTAATCTAATCTAATCTAATCTAATCTAATCTAATCTAATCCATCCTGTTCAGGACAGCTGGCTCTTTCCCTGCACAGATTTTACCACACTTTCTGTGAAGAACCCCAAAACGCCAAGGGTGGAGCCCAAACAGACCAGGAAGCAAAGCCACAACACCGTGTGTCTATGCCAAGGTAAATGCCCTGCCACCACCACCCCGGTGATTCACCACGAAATAAAAACCAGGGGACAATTTTGCATCACAGAAATGACAGGGGAAACTTTTGTTGGCTCTGTGATTTAGATGTCGACATGAACAAGCCCAAATCCTCCAGCTGAAGTAGAGCTCACAGCCGCCTCTTTCCAACCCAAGGGTGGGATCAGGAGCAGGCAGCATCCTGAGGACAGCCTGGGAGGCAGGAGGCAAAGAGACAAGGCAGACACTCTGTGAAGGTTTTTGGTGAAGGGTGGATGTGCTGCTCTGCCCCACATGACAGGACTGTGTCTCCAAGAGGAGCCCAAGAGGAGAAGAAGAGGAGATCTGCTCCATCAATATCAGGATCAGAATCGTGGAATGGTTTGGGTTGGAAGGAGCCTAAAAGATCAACCAGTTCCGGCACCCCTTCCGCTATCCCAGGTTGTTCCAAGTCCTGTCCAGCCTGGCCTTGGACCCTTCCAGGAATCCAGGGGCATCCACAGCTTCTCTGGGAATTCCATGGCCTCACCACCCTCCCAGCTCTATCAGATGTTCTTTCCTCCCTTGTCCTTTTGAATTTCCTTTTGTCCCATTTTGAGGGGAACTTCAGGGGGGATGAAATTCCTTCATTAATGTCCCTGATTTCAACCCAAAATTTTCATTTTGGAGATTAAAAAAGCTACCGCTGAGGTTTTAATTTTCATTTTTGCTCCTGGTTAATGGAAATTTGGACATATCCATCCTTCAAGGTCTCCTGAGGTTCTTTCTCCAATATTTTGGATTCCTCAGAAGTCTCTGTGGAGCCTCCAAAATATGCAGGAAATCAACACCATCCCTGAAGCAACAGCTGAAGGAGACACAACGAGGCCAAAATGTATTTATTGTTTTAATTTAAATCTCATCAGACTTTATCAGTTTTACCCCTTGTGCACCTCCTCCCTTACCCTTTGCTGGGAAAACCTGTGACAGGGCCTCCCCACCCTCACAGGGAAGGATTCCTTCCCAATATCCCACCTAAACCTGTCCTCTGGCAGTGGGAAGCCATTCCCTGTGTCCTGTCACTCCATCCCTTTTCCAAAGTCCCTCTCCAGCTCTTTTGGAGCCCCTTTAGGTACTGGGAGGGGCCAAGATCACCACAGATCTTCTCTTCTACAGACTGCACAATCCCAACCCTCTGAGCCTTTCAATATATTTAATAGGATGCTAAGGCAAACAGATCCCACACATCACAGCACAGTGACTATTCCACTTATGTGTCACCATTATTTTCCTTGTCACCTTCCTCCAACCCCTTCCAGGCAGAGCTGCCACAAGACCTGGGAGTGCTTTCAGCAGAAGCAAGGTGTAAATTTCAGTCTCACCTCACTCACATGGGGAATAACTTTCAAACCAGTTCAGTTCACCCCCAAACCAGTGGAGATCTTACCTGGGCTCTTCTTCCTCCATCATCCACTTCTACCACTCCAAATCTTGGAGTTATCCAAATATGAATTGCCAGGGCACTGGCATTGCCAAAATAGTGGGGTGTGGAAGAGCTGGATTCATCTGTACCCAGAGCTGAGCACTGTCCATAAACTCTTATTTTTAGCTATGGGGGGGTGTTTGCTAACCTGGAACTCCAAATGAGGCATTACCCAAAATCCTTGGATGATAGGACAGATAATGAGGATGGATAGATGGGCGTTGGAGGCTGACATGACTAAAGATTTTTCTGGAATGTTACTGCTGGGAAGGTCATAAAGCCTTTCCACTCAAGTGTCTGGCAAAATCACTGTTTATATTCAGTCCAAACCAGTCCAAACCTTGTGTGTGTCCATCCCAATTTTCCAGTTATGAACGTGGATCAGTTCCCCAGCCTTGAGACCTCCCAGGCTGGCACTGAACCTGGGACATTTATATGGAGAAGTGAAGGACTATTTTCCTCTAGTGCCACCATTTTTCTTATCTCAGGCAATTCTTCCCTGCTGTTGAGTGTGTCCATATTTGGGAAAGAAATCCCATCTCTTTCAGAATCATGGAAAGGTTTGGGGTTAGCCCAAAGGGACCTTCAAGACCATTTAGTTCTAATCCCATGCCATGGGCAGGGACACCTTCCACTATCCCAGGTTACTCCAAGCCCCATCCAACCTGGCCTGGAACACCTCCAAGGATGAGGGAGCCACAGCTTCTCTGGGCAACTTAATCCATTCTTTCCCTTCTCTCACAGGGAAGAATTTCTTCCCAAATTCTGATGTATATCCTCTTTTAGTTTAAAACTATTTCCTCTTTGTCCTATCACCATCTGCCTGTGTGAAAAGCTGCTCTCCCTCTTTATTAAATCTTCCCTTTTGGCTTCATATTCCCTCCATTCTCAACTCCCCGTGACCCTTTGGATGGGAATTCAGGTCCCTCAGTCACAGATGAGGAAATGCACCTGGTGTTGCACCTTTTCCATGCTCCATCAGGTGCCTGACAGAGATTCCAGGCGGGATCATCCAAGAATTCCCGCATCTTTCATCTCCCAATCATCTCCAGGTGACGTCCTCGTTTACCGTGCAATTGACTTATTATGGTGGATGATCCTCTTTAATCCATGACTTGCATCCAAGCCACCTGCTTGTTCATGATACCCTGATCCTTCCTGGAATTGCTGAGGCTTCCCAAATTTGTGCCATCAGTAAATTCCCTCCTATTTGGCACCTTTCAAGGTCTTAACAGAAAATTTTAAGCAAGAGCACTCCAAAAGCGAGGAACGGCGCTGATGAATCTCCCCAGGCTCATATCCCACTCCCAACACTTTAAATATTTCCAGCTCCTCCACTGCCTGGCCTTTAAAAAATTCTCACCCATTTTATATTTATTTAATTTCCATCTGTGCCATCTTAATAAATATTCCCACATTATTTTGTGATATTACTTTGCTAAACTTGTAAAAAATATTAAAATCTTGAAAATATGACTTTATTAACATGAAAACAGTAAATACAACATTGGATTTTAAGTATTTTTCTGGGTTTTTTATTGTTTTCCTTCCTTCAAACCCTGTTTTTACTCCTGGCACTCTATTGAGGTCAGACAGTGGCTGTTACCCCTCCTCTTTTTAATTTAGGGGTTAAATTCTGACCTCATGATTCTGTCTTGACCAATTCATAAACAATATTTGGGAGTGGACCTGGACCTGTTTTTCTGTATCTCATCCAAGAGTTCTGGGATGGAAAACATCCTGTCCTGCTTTGTCATGGTTTGAATATATTGATTTTTTTTTTCCACCTCAGTTGTGGTTGTTTCTTTTTCTGGACACTTTTTTTTATGCTCTCTTTACCCCCAAAATCAAAAGCATTTTATATATTGAATAAACAAGTGGTTGATATAATATTCATTTTTCATCTATCACTAGTTTATTTTGCCCCTCAATTTAAAAGCTAAATAATTTTACATAATATTTAAATAACTTTAAATAATTCATTTAAAATAAATGAATAAATAACATTCAACGTCTTTCTCGAGATCTAAGTCATTTTGACTATTGCAAATTTTTATTTCATATATTTCTTAACGTCCCTCATGTTGTTTTGTCTGCTGCTCCATTTTTCATCCAATCTTTTAGGCTTCCCTCTCATTCCTGGAATAATCTTTGAAATTATTCACCTATGTCAGGCCACAGTCTCTCTCTCTAGAAGATTTTCCTCTATTTTTCCTGGTTTTTCCAGAAAAAAAAAACCCAAAGAAGTTTTTGAATCTTTGATTTCAATGAACCACAATCTTCACACTTTGCATCCATTCCCTCGAACTTCCAGTTCACTTTTCTTTTTTCTAGATATCAACAAATATATCTGGATATCAACATATTTATTTATATATCAACCGTATATCAACATTTTTCTGCCTATCAAAAAGTGAATCATCCCAAAACTCAGCTGGATGAGGGGACAATATTATTCCAAGTGCTTTACACTCCTGATCCCAGAAATCAGGGTGTGCCACCTCAAAAACTTCTCTGCAGGGAGGGATGGGCGAGGAAGGAAAGACACGATTGGTCTGTGGTGTAGGAGGCTAAAAGGAGCTGAAGTCGGATTAAATCAAAATTAATTGGCAAAGCCAAACTGCTTTGGAATTATGTTGGAAGCCAAGAAGGGGGACAACAAATGGAGAGAACGTTGGATGTGGTCATGGAAGTTGGACACGTGGATGGATGGGGAAGACCTTGGTCCTGCTGGGATGGACTGGCAAAATTCAAGGGAAGTCCAGAGGTGGAAGGGACCTTCAAGGATCACCAAGTCCAGCTCCTGGCCCTGCACAGGACGCTCCAAAAATTCCAGAGTGTGCCTGAGAGTTGTTCTGGCAGGGAAAGGAGCCCTGAGACTCCCCTGTGTCCTGAGCTTTGTCTCCACCCTGCAGGCAGCAGGTGAGGGGAGGATTCTGCCCCACTGCCCCCCTGCTCTACTCAGGTGAGATTCCACCTGGAATTCTGCATCCACCTCTGGAGTCCAACAGCAGAGGGATGTGGAGATGCTGGAGCAAGTCCAGAGGAGGGCACGGAGATGATTCAAGGGCTGGAGCCCCTCTGCTCTGGAGCCAGGCTGGGAGAGCTGGGAATGTCCAACCTGGAGAAGGGAAGGATCCAGGGAGAGCTTAAACCTTCAGGCACTGGAAGGGGCTCCAGGAGAGCTGGAGAGGGACTTTGGAAAAGGAATGGAATGACAGGTCACTGGGAATATCTTCCCACTACCAGAGGGCAGGGTTAGATGGGATATTGGAAAGGAGTTCTTGGCTGTGAGGGTGCTGAGGAGTGGAATTTCCAGAGAAGCTGTGGCTGCCCCTGGATCCCTGGATCCCTCCCTATCCAAGGCCAGGTTGGGTGCGGCTTGGGGCAATCTGGGATAGTGGAAGCTGTCCTTGTCCGTGGCAGGGGTTGGAACAAGATGGTTTTTAAGGTCCCTTCCAACACAAGCCACTCCACGGTTCCATGACAAAACACACACTTTTTACATTTACTAAGAAGAGGCCTCCAGGTGACCCCATCTCCACCCTTGCAGGGCTCCCTTTAAAGCCAGTGAAGGTAAGCAGGTAATCCCCAATGCCATCCACTTTTTGATGAAGCTTTTGTCTGATGAAATTTGGTTTTGTCTGCCTGACTGGAAAAAGAAACAGTTCCAGTGAGTCACCCAGGAGCCACCTATGGTAGAGAAGAAAGGCTGTGCTTAGGCCAGGTGACTCCCACTCCAGACTTTTTGTCCTGTTTCAATCTACCCATGACTCCACAAATTTTCAAAAGCTATTTCTGCTGCATTTTCTGCTAATTGATGCTCCCACAAATTTATGCCTTGACCACACAGACCCCAATGATGGGAATTGGCTTCCTTGTCACGCCATTCCCAATTATTGTGCTGGATCCTCATGGCAACACCCAGCACAGGCTGATTTTATTACTTAGCAGGGGTTACTTATTTAGCTTGACTCATCCAGATCTGTATCTGGTGACAGACTTTGCTGCCAACCTGTCAGTCAGAGGCACTGCTGATGATGCTGAAGGTTGGAAAAGTGATGTCAGGCACTTCTCACTCACAGACTCAGTGACAGCCCCTGGGTTTGACAAGTGACAAATTCATGGCCAGGTCTCTGTTTCCTTTCTCTGCACAACCAAAGTTGATAAAGAGGGAAAATCTTCCTGAGATAAAGGGAAGGAAGTAGCTCTGTGGCTGGCCAGTCTCTGCATGTTGCCCTCGTACTGCAGAATGTTGATAAGAGATCAACAGTGCCATCAGCTGAATAAAGTGTGGAAAAAAATGCTGGAGACTCCCAGACAACAGCAGCCCCAAGGAACATTCCCAGCATGCTTCAGCCTTGGCTTTTTTAGTGTTCAAGCACCAGAAAAGAGTGGGGTCATCATGCCTGGAAGTGTTCAAAAAATCACATGGATCAATTGAGGACATGGTTTAATGGGGAACATGGTGGTGGCTGGATTTGATGATCTCAGAGGTCTTCTCCAACATTTAACAATCCCATTATTCCAAATAAACCAAATTTCAGGTGGAAAATCACATGGCCACAGGCTTCCTACATGATGGACTGTGGATTTTTGAGTCTCGTGGGCTTTCACATAGAGTTGGAAGCAATTGTCTCTGGGATGGTAAAGGGAATCACACAGGAATAAAAAGGGAATTTAAAAGGGATCAGGATCTATTCTCTGATCCTGATCACAACTGTCACAGCTCGTGCCTGAATTTCTCATCCTTCCAACCAGAATGACCTTTCTGGAAACATTCTTGGCCTTCAGAGTGTGTCTGGGAATTCCCTGGAACAAATCCAGTGGGTTCAGGATGTGACACACTCAGGGACCACTTCAAACTAGCTAGAGATCTCTCAAGTTCATGGTAGGACTGACACAGCTTAAAGGAAGCCTGAAATGCCTGAATTGTGGATATTCATCCCTCTGGGATCCAATCCAGAATCACATCTTGGACATTTTTGCTGTTTTCAGAAAATGCTTGAGGGACCAACATTCCCAGGGTGGACCAAACACAGGTGAGGCCTGAAGGAATTGTCCTCAGTCCTCTGGCTGGAAAAAGAGGAACCTGAGAAACCTGATCTAGTGTGAGGTGTCCCTACCCATGGTTGGGAGGTTGGATGAGATGAGATTTAGGGTCCTTTCCAACACAAACCATTCCATGACTCAATAATTCCAACCTCCACATGATCATATCCCTGGACTCCCTTTTTTTCTCTTAGAGCCCTGAAAAAAACTCACCTTTTTGTAAAAGTCTTTACATCTTTTTGTAAAAATCCAGAAAGTCTGGAATCTTTCCTCCCATCCTGCTTTTTAGTCTTGGGATTAGTGATCTTAAGCCAGAATTTGGGAAATGCAAGTACAGTTCCCTTCTCTGCTTGGAGAGCTTCAACTTCTCACCTCACATCTTCAGACAGGGGGTGCAAAGCAGCAAAATGAAGCTCAGACACAGGAAAAAAAAGGGCAGAAGCTCTTTAGAGACTGAATCAGAGCTGTGAATTTGAATTTTTTCTTTGGATACTCGCCATAGAGGAGAAACATTTAATACCAAACAGCCCGTGGAAGACAGACCTGAAGCGCTCCTTGGAGAAAGGTTCTCACATTTTCACCCTTTTCCAGCCCAACGAAACCTGAATTCCTTCCTGCCCAGTGGCAGAGTTTCATCAGGAGGGTGGAGACCAACTCCACCCCAACAAGCCCAAAGTCTTGTTGTTGACACACACCCATGAGAGGTGGAACTTCCATTGGATCATCAAACATCGCTGCGGCCACGGGCACAGGCAGAGAGGTTCCCGGCCACTGAGTCACACGTGAAGATGGTGGAGCATCCAAAAAGTCCCCTGGCAAAAATTCTGCCCCTTTGGAATCACAGGAGCTGAGCTCCAAGCGGCTGAGTGTAATGATCAGCAGTATCTGTATTTTCCTACAAACCAATTATCACCAGGATGCTTGGGAATCTGATATCTGGGAAATGGAGCAGACTCCATCCAGCAAATCAGCTCTCAGGAATGACACTGATGTCATGTAGATTGATGCCCATGGTTACCATGACATGACCACGGTGTCAGATAGGGTTGGTTGGTGTTTGTATCATGGCAGGTGGATCCATCCTGTTTATTCCTGGGATTGCAGAGGAGAAGGCTCTGGGGTGACCTTGTGAGCTCTCAGTAGCCGAAGAGGGGCTCCAGGAGAGATGGAGAGAGATTTTGGACATGGGCATGGAGTGTCAGGACAAGGGAGAATGAATGGCTTCAAACTGAAAGAGAGTGGGTTTTATGGGATATTGGGAAGAAATTCTTCCCTGGGAGGGTGCTGAGGCCCTAGAACAGGTTGCCCAGAGAAGCTGTGGTTGCCCCATCCCTGGAAGTGTCCAAGGGTAGGTTGGACAGGGCTTGGATCATCCAGGGATAGTGGAAGGTGTCCCTGCCCATGGCAAGGGATTAAAACTGGGTGATCTTGAAGGTCACTTCCAACCCAAAACATTCTGGGATTCTATGGAATGGGCCAAGAAAATATCCAGATGTGGGCTCAACAATGTAGGAGAGACGGTGGTGAAAGAGAGGGAGTTCAGAGAAGGACCATCCGAAGGATTAAAGCCTTGGAGAACAGAGAAGTCAGAGAGCCCACCAAAGAATATCCAAGACATATCCCAGAAAAAAAATACATTTCTGTGGAGAAGAGGAACATTGCAGCAGTGAGAAACTGAATTTAGTTGAGAGGTGCAACAAGAGCCACTGGCTGTAGGGACTTCATAAATCACAGTAGAAATATTTTACACAGGACTAATTTCACGTGTGGCTGATAATCAACAACTGGAACAGCTGAGCATAGCTTGGTGTTCACTCCCTGCCACAGAACATCTCATAAAAATGTGGGGTTTAATCATTCAAACAAGAGTTGACTGTAAGGGAAATTAGAGCAGGTGAAGCATTTCACCTTCTTACCCGTAAACACCAAATTTCTGTCATCTGCCTTTCCTGGTATTTGTGATAAGCAGAGAGAGATTATGTCCCCCTGTATTACCTTATAAATTAGGACAGCCTCCCAGGGACAGGCTGGGAGAAGAGTTAGATTGATCCCACTGAGAATTCCTGAAGACTTTTGGCACACAAACCTTTCTCCCTAACACACCATGCCTCGTTGATATTCTCAGCTCTCCAGACGCAAAATGACATTTCAACCAAAGTCCCTTCTGGCTCCTGTCAGTCAGTGCTTAAAACCTTTCCCAGGGTTTATTCCTCCCCTGACAGAGACAGAAGGGAATTTTTAGGGCCTCCTGAGTCCTACAAGCTGTCTAAGCCTTACCTAACTGCCCTGTCAAACTACAGCTTACACATACTTATCAGGTTTAAAGCAGGTCAGGTTTCTTCCCTGCCTTTGCTTACAGAAATGATCCCAATTATTTTAGTGTTTAATATCCAACCTCAATTTCCAGTCTCATTTAACTTAGGTTTGTCTTAACTCTGCCAAGCTAAAAGGAGCCAGTGTTTTCCAATGTCATTTTTTGGTGTGAATCCTGTTGTCCCACTCTCCTCATAATTGCTTTGGTTTTTTGGTTTTTTTCATTAGGATCCCATTTTATTCTTGACAGTGACAGTGGAATTCTACCTGCGAAGCCAGGAGGGTGTTGCCACTTCCAAAATCAAAATCCAAACCCCTCCTATCCCAACACACACCCAGACACCACCTGGGGTTGTTTTTGTTCGGTTTTGGGTTTGTTTCCAGGGCTCCATCCCTCCGTGAGCCCTTGATTATCTTTAGATCAAGGAATACCTTAAAGGTAACAGACCTTAAAGGTCTTTCCTTGCCTCCACAATTTTACACTCCCAAATCCTCTTTCCCTGAAGTCTGGCACTGCTGCACCTCTGCAGGAGCTCTGGTGTTTTGCCAGTGTTTTGCCTTATGGAAAGATTTCCAACCTCTCAAAGCCTTTAAGACAGAGTTAAGTCAGTGGTTAAGTATTTATATCCCTATTCCTTCAACCGCACAGATTTATCCCAAAAATTTCTCGGTATGGAATGATTTTCAGGTATGAGAGGATGTCTCCATGGACATTTCCACTCCACAGTCCACCCAGCAGCTTTACTGTGCCAACCCCACTGTGCTTTCCCATTGAGGCACAACCACCTGGAATGCTGAAGGCACTGGATCTTTTCCAGTTTCATGGCTGTTAATTAGGATATTGCTCAAATGTGCCTTGAGCTGCCCAGTTCCGAGCAAGGATCTGGATGTAACCAGGTCTGGTGGCTCTCACCGAGTGGATTTTTTCCTATGTCCCCAGAAAAATATGTTTTATCCAGTTGCTTTTTTTAGCACCTGAACTTGGAGAGCACAGGAAGATAAAATAAAAGATAATTTTCACTCTCATAGGGAAGGATTAGGGTTTAGGTGTTTCTCTCCCTTTCCCACAGCTCTGTCAGCTTTGTGTCATCCGTGGCTGTGGAAATTTTCATTAGCAACGCTTCTCAGGTTACTGGGAACCATCCTCCATCTGGGAAGAAGGAGAGGCTGCTGGGAATGGCAGCAATATTCCCACGTGTGCTGTCGTGACAAGCCTGTCACAGGCAAAGCACCTTATTAAAGCTCCTTCACTCACCTCATCTCCAGCCCTAAAATCTCCCAAGTGCTCCAGTGATTCACAAACTTTGCCTCTTTGGCTTATTCAGCTGTTTTATGGGAAATTGCACAACTCCAGGGTTTTCCAATTTGGATCACAACAAACCCAAGGAAAAGTCTATCAGCTTTTCCTGTGAAATATAAAATACCAGCAACTCAGTCCAAAGGGAGAAGTAAATAATTTCTCCCCAGCTCCAAGCATTTGAAGCTGTCTCCTCAAATATTGGATAAGATACAAAATAAATTATGATGTTTGAAAGGATTGTCCTGATGTGGATAAAGTGAAATTTGCTATCAGGAAAGTGCTGGAGTGGGAAAATTGATTAATTGTTCCATGTTGTGCTTATTTCCCAGCTTCAGGATAAAATTTGGTAAATAATTGACAGCTTTCCAAAGGGAGGCTGAGCATCCTGCTTTGCCAGCATGACTCAGGACCTGAAACCACGTGATTTATCCCAATTCCAGGCTTGGGAGTGGGAAATGGAAGCACCATATCCCACTGGCCTCCAAGCGATTCCCACGCCCAGCAGCTCAATTAACAATCAAGGGATCCAGAAATCAGGCTTGATTTTGGACTGGGTTTGGAAAAACAGACATCTTTGGGCAAACCCAGTCCTGCCAGCCCGTGGAATCATTTCTCCAAAGCACGTGGAAGCCCAGCCTGCTGTCACTTGCCCCTTGCCAGTTGTTGGCCAGTGCAACACGTGTGACACAAGCCAGCTCTGGGCTCGTGGAGCCAGACTGGAAGCAGCAAACAAACCTTGTCACATTCCCCATCCAAGCCCTGGCACGGGGCCACACCTTGCAGTGCCAGCCGTGTTTTTCCTTTTTCCATGGGACCAGCCCCAGGACATAAACCCGGGGAAGAGCCGAGGTATGGCAGGAGTCTGCTCGTTGGGGTGATGTCACCTCGTCAGGGAACTCGTTCCTCTGCAAATCCCAATCCAAACTGGAGCTGGGCTTTCCCCTGATCACCCGGAGGGAATCCGCCCACAGGATCAACAACAGCTGATGGTGGAGGGTGGGAAAACATATAAAGCTCTTTGGGAGAAGCTCTCTGGATCTGTCCTGGCTGCCTGGATCTGCTCTCAGCATGAAGAAACTCCTGGTGGGATTCCTCCTGGGCCTGGCGTTCGTGGAGTTGGGTAAGAGCTCCTCATTCCCAGCACTCCAGGGCCCCCCATCCTGGGAAATTCCGGGGAGGGAAAGAAGGGGAAAGACCTGGTGACCCCCCAGGTAGGGGAAATGATGCCTTTTGTATTGAAGAAGGTCGAAGGAGAGGGTGAAATGGGAAAGGGGAGATGCATTCCTGGTGGAAAGAGGTGCGATGCCTGCCTGGGAGCGATGCACGTCCTTCGGATTCCTGTCGCCGACCTCCAGGGATGGAGGGGACAACCACAAGGCACAGGGCAGGACCAGCCTGGGCAAGAGCTTGAAGTGCCAGTCTCTACCTGAGCTGCCACCCTGTCCCATCAGGAATGTTCATCCCGAGCTCCTGACTTTCCTAAAACCTCCCAGCTGCCTGCTGGAAGTGCTGAAAGCCTGAAGGTGAAACTTCAATACAGATAAAGGTGGGGGTATGAGAAATAACTCCAAGGACATTGGAAAGTTTTATTAAACCCTCAGCTCCAGGATTTTCCCTTATTTCAGGAGATAGGAAATTCCCCTGGAATTTCAGGAGATATTTCAGGAGATAGGTGGAAATGGGAAATTCCCCTGGGTGTGTGATGGGTCTGGATCTTGAGCAAGCTGGCAGCAGGGTTTGGCCATTGCTATGTCCTTCCTCCATGCAGATGTGACCAACTGCAGCCACATCCCTGCCTGGAACAGGCATTCCAGGGATGGCACCACCCCAGAGGGGTTTAACCCACAGCCCATGGGCCCCAGATCCTCGGGTTGTTTCCATGGAAGATCTCGAAGGAAAGGCAGCCTGGGCAGGGATCAAACATCTCCATCCGAATTTTTGCCTTGGATTTAATGGAGTTTCTGAGAAACCACCCAAGATCTCAAAGAATTTTATGGAAACAGAGTTATCAGCCCCATTTGCTTTACAGTTGAAATCAGGCAGAAATATTTTTTGGGGAATGATCCAAAAGGAAGTAGCTGGTCTAGGCACCCCTGTTGGGGCTGAGGGATGTGTCTGTGACCATTCATATTCCTGAGGTTTGATATCAAGGAATAGAAGATCCTGTTGGACAGTGAGGAACTGGGAATTATTGGCTCAGATCAGGACACAGAGCTGTCCCTGTTCAGTTTTCCTGTCCCAGTCCTTACGGATTTAGGCTTTTCTCTTCCATGCAACCTTCCCACAAAACACATGTCCTCTAAATGCCCCACCTGGAGTCAGTGAAAGATGAGGGGGTTGAGGTTTTCCTTCCTTAAACCTGCTTTTAACTGGGATTAATTCCCCCAAGGCACTTCCCAGTTTATCTATGAAAATATTGAGGTTTGTAAATGGAAACCACCTCACCCCAAGGGTTGCAGGGCAGTTTCTCAAGTTCCTGAAGCCAGAACTGCTCCGTCCATCCATCCATCCATCCTACACATCCACAGGCATCTAAATGATTGTTGATAAAGTGTTACCTCTGTTAAAATATTTAACAATTTTATGGGTTGGATCATGGATTATTGGAAAGGGACCTAGTGATGTCTTGAGCTGGGATAAACAGGGATGGCTCCACCACCCTTGTTTACAGACCACAAGAAAATTGAAATATTCCCATGAAAAAATCCTTTTTACTTCTGCAAAGAGACAAGGAATTGTCTCTTTGAATTTAATTCCTTAGCAAGAGCTAAGGAATGAGAAAGAAAAGTTTTGCGCTCTGTAGGCTCTACCCCACAGCTGAATTTTCCAAAGGAGCTGCTGCGAGGAGTAGATGTTTGAAAATTCCTTTCTGAAGTCAGGTGTTCACACAAATGCCTTCCAAAATATTTATCCTTATCACAAAGCCCCAGAGGTTCCTCTGACGGCGGAACGGGAACAAAAAAAAACAGCGTCGGTTTGAGTTTTTACCAATAGATGGCACTGGACGCTCGCAGGTTGTTTTTCAGCCGGTGGAAGGAGGGTAGGATAGAAAATCTCAAACCAGGCTGGGTTTTGTCATCAAGCCACACCAGCAGGACTTTGGAAAATCCACACTCTCAGTGTCTGCTGGCTGTGGATGGACAGCGCTCACACTGAGGGTTTTGAGAGCTGCTTTGCATAGATTTGCATATTTAGAGATGTCCCTCCCTCAGGTGGCAGCCAGCAAGGGTTTGCACATGGCCTCTTCAAAAAGCAGCAGTGGCCCCTGATGAGAGCAGTTTTAAGGCCACACTCAGCCCTCAGGATCTCTGACACAGCTCTGAAATTTAAATCTTGCTCTCGGTTACTGATTCCTGCGGAATTTCCCTCAAACAAGCGGGAAGGAGCTGTTGCTGTGAGGGGAGGGATGGGGGAGCTGCCCCATCTGTCGCAGCTGGGGAATGCTGCTCTCAGCAGAAGGAGCTGGTTTTTACAACCATGGAATATCCTGATTTGGAAGAGACCCACAAGGATTATTAAAGCCCAGTTCCTTGCCCTGCCCAGGACATCCCAACAATCCCACCCTGTGGCCTGAGAGCGTTGTCCAATCATTTCCTGAGCTCTTGAGGCCGTGACCATTCCCTGGGGAGCCTGTTCCAGTGCCTGACGACTCTCTGGGGGAAGAACCTTTTCCTGATATCCAACCTAAACCTCCCCTGACACATTTTCAGAACATTCCCTTGGATTCTGTCACTGCTCCAGAGAGAAGAGATCAGTGCTGCCCCTCCACTTCCCCTCATGAGGAAGTTGTAGATCCCAAAAAGTCTCCCCTCAGCCTCCTCTTCTCCAGGCTGAATTCTTACAGGGGATGCTCAGACCAACCAAAGTTCAAGCTTAAGTCCTTCTAAATCCCCCTTTTTCAGGCTGCTGAGCCTCCAAACTCATGCTCAGGCCCAGCTCCTGCTACAACACCCTTGTCCTCCAGTGCTGGGATTTGTCTTTTTTCCCCCTGGCTTATCCAAGCTTTGCCATTTCCTCCAGACGCGCTTAATTTTGGACAATTTTGGGCAGTGCTGCATTTTGGTCAGAAAGCTGCAGATTTGGGTCTGTCTTCCTGGCTTTGTCACCTCAGAGCCTTTTCTGTCCCCTCTGCAGCCCAGTCCCTGCAATGTTACGTGTGCAAGCAGCCCATAGACATTTCCCAGTGCAGGACACCCGTCACGTGTCCCCCAAGAGCCACCGTGTGCACCACGACCCTGCACTCCGTGGACTTAGGTGAGTGACACCACTGCCCCTGAGGGGCCCTGGGGAGAAATCCTAGAATTCCAGGATGGGTTGGGTTGGAGGAGAGCTTAAAGATCATTGGAACTCCAAACTCCCACATTCCAATAGACGAGATTGCTCCAAACCCTGTCCAGCCTGATCTTGGACACTTCCAGGGATCCAGGAACACCCACAGCTTCTCTGGAAAACTTGTGCCAAGGCCTCACCACCCTCACAGCCAAGAATTCCTTCCCAAAATCCCATCTAATCCCAGCCTCTGGCAGCGGGAAGCCATTCCCTGTGTCCTGTCCCTCCATCCCTTGTCCCAAGTCCCTCTCCAGCTCTCCTGGAGCCCCTTCAGGTACTGGAAGGGGCTCTGAGTTCTCCCTGGAGCCTTCTCCTCTCCAGGTGAACATTCCCAGCTCTCCCAGCCTGGCTCCAGAGCAGAGGAGCTTCACCCCTTGGAGCATCTCCATGGCCTCCTCTGGACCTGCTCCAACAATTCCTTATCTTTGTTGTGTCAGGACCCCAGAGCTGGAGGCAGCTCCCACTCTTCAGGTGTGGTCTCACTAGAACAGAGTGGGAGAATCACCTTCCTTAATCTGCTGGAGAGAATCTGAGGGAGAATCACCTCCTTCAATCACTTCCCTCTCCCATCCCAGTCCCTTTAACATCTCTGCAAAAACCCAGGTGAAATTATCCCACTTTAGAGAGGGAAGGAAAGAAATCCATCAGAATTGGAGCCTCACAGTGAAGTATCAGGACTCACTACACCTGTTCCCTCTGTGTTGCCTTTCCTACCCTGATATCTCTGTGGACCTTGAATTTATAGAGGGTACAAACATTTACAGGGAATTGTGTCCCTTGTCCATGCTGGAATGATTTTGGAAGGAGCAGGAGGGTGAGAGAGAGTCAGCAGTGAGAGCTGGCAGGCCTGTTCTCACAAAAAACAGGCTGGGTTAGAGGCACCCATGGATTAGGGATGTCCAACCCCTCCTCTGTCAGTGTTTCTCAATCCCATTTTCGTTCCCTGTTTTTTCCCCTCTCTCACCTCCTCCTCCTCTCCCAGGTTATCCCTTTTTTGGCAACATCACGGTGACCAGGGACTGTGAGGAGGAATGCCTCTCCTACGATGGGATAGGAGCCCAAAAGCCCAAATCCTGCTGCTACACCGACCTGTGCACGGATGACACCAAGAGCAGCAGTGGGGTGAGGAGCAGCTCTGCAGTGCTGGGTCTGGTGGCCCTGGTGGCTGGCACGGTCCTCCAGTGCTCCCTGTGAGGTCACAAGTGTCCCAGCTCCAGCTGAAAGCCCACCACTCTCCCTGCCAAGCTGCCTCATGAACTCTTAGATGCTTTGGGAATGTCCTTCTTTGCTGACGGGTGGCTTCGCCCCATCTTCAACGCTGGATTCAAACCAAGAATGGACTTAAACCTGGACTTAACCTGGACTTAAACCCCTCAAATCTCCAGTTTCCAGATGTTTAAGCAGATGTTCCTCACCTTCAGCTGCTTCTGGTCCTCAGGATCCACAGAGAATGGGTTGGGTTGGAAGGAGCCTTCAAGATCATCCGTTTCCAACTCACTGCCACCTTCCACCATCCCAGGTTGCTCCAAGCCCCAGCCAGCCTGGCCTGGAACACTTCCAGGGATCCAGGGGCATCCACAGCTTCTCTGGGAATCCTGTGCCATGTCCTGATTGAGAGGAGCAGATGGATCTGGACCCAGTTACTTCCTGCCCATCAGGGTGTGGGTGGCAACTGCAGAGATCTGGAGCTTAAGTCCAGGGATAAGCTAAGGAATGAGTTCAGAAGGGCTCAGCTTCCATGTGGGAACAGGATGGAGTTCTGGAAAGCTCAGCACACCCCCTGGACTGACAGACCTGCAACTCAAATTTCCAAGTTTGGCCAGACAAACACACACACTCCCCTCCCTCAGCTTCTGCCTGAGCTCAGGTTGCAGTTGGAGCTCCCAGATTTCCCTTTCCAGATGTTTTAAAGACTATTCCAAGCAAATTCTTCTCTTATTCTGCCCTGCCTTCATCCCTTCAGAGCAGAAACAGCAGGATGGGAAAAATAATGGTTATCCCAGACCGTCAGCTCTAGGAAAAATCGGTTAAAAGTGCTGGGATCCCAGCTGGGATTTGCTTGGAGCAGATATGGGATTGATTCTGAGGCCCTGCCTGCTGCAAAAGCAGCTGGAGTGGAAGTAGATATGAATGAGCCAGGTGTGCCCAGCTCACAGAGATGCAGGAAATTTGCCATTCCCCCTGTTCCTATTGGCAGGGATCATCCAGATGATCGGGAAGCAAGGGTAGAGTGGAGCATGGATACACCCTGTGCACCATCCTTGTGTGTTCACAGCATCCCTGCAACCTCCTCTGTGGCAAAATCTATTTATCCTCCATTTTTTTCCCTTTTTTCCACTCTCTTTTCAGAAGAAACCAAAGCAGGGGGCTCTTTTCCCTCCTTGCACTGAGGGAATGGTTTCTCAAGGTCTTTCTCAGTAACATTTAGGAGAAAACTCTGACAATCTTACATTCCTTGGCAGAGCTCAGGAGGATGGTGAGCCCTTTTCCCTGCAGGTGAAACCCACTAAAACACTGAAAACACCCCTGGCAATGCTGAGATCTGCAGGGAGCAAATGCCATGGAGAGGAAAATAATTGGAAGTTACTCAAATCCCAGTATTCTGCCCACCCTCGCAGACACTGAGCATCAGCCCCTGCTTCCCACTCGTCTGTTCTGTTTTTCCCTGCTTCAAAACCAGCTGGATGTGTCAGGCCAGAAGCAAAGCTCCATCTTTGCCATCCTCAGATCACATCCCTATTTTTTTGTCCTGGATTCCAGCTCTGTCTCCAGCAGCCTTTCCACATTTTCTGCAGGATCCTGGGCTCTGCTTTCCACCCATGAATGGGGCAGGGTCTGGATACAGAGGGACTGGGAAGGTGAGGGTGAGAATTTCGTAAATAAAGTTGGATTCTCTGGTTTTCAGCCTGCAGCATCTTTATTTTGTGCCGGATATTTCCATGGGAAAGGAGTGTGGGGCAGCACAGGGTGCAGGGAGGGGGTTTATTGTGACAGTGTTCACAGGGGTTTTCAGATGAGGGAAGAGATGAGGATTTGACTCTATGTTTCAGAAGGCTTGATTTATTATTTTATGATATATATTACATTAAAACTATACTAAAAGAA
>JAWWMS010000120.1:152105898-152172652 GCA_035048045.1 Chlorospingus semifuscus
AGGAGAAGGAGAAGGAGAAGGAGAAGGAGAAGGAGAAGGAGAAGGAGAAGGAGAAGGAGAAGGAGAAGGAGGAGAAGCTATTTCAGTTGCAAGTGACCTACAATGACCATCTAATCCAACTGCTCGACATACCTCTGGACTGATCAAAAGTTAAACCTTGTTGTAAATGACATTATCCAAATATTACTTAAGCCTTGACAGATTCAGAACACCAACACCTCTCTGGGAAGCCTGTCCCAATGTTTGACTCCCCTCCCTGTGAAGAAATTCCTCCTAATTTCTAGTTTAAGATGAAGTGTTCAGCACCTCTTTTTTTCTTCCATCCAGCTCTTTTATTCAGTGTCATTTCTCCACTTGCCATGATTCCATGGATTTTTCCAAGATTTAGACCTCAACCATCCTCCACCCCACAAGCAGACACCTTGGTCCCCCATGCTGAACTGCTCAGGGGAGCTCTGTTCAAGCTGAGAATTCCCAGGAACCTGAGGGAGAGTGATGGAATCCATCCTGATCCATGTCCCAACCTCTGAAGGATTAGGAGCCCTGGGGAGTGACTGGGTTTTTTTGGCAAATCCAGGACAGCAGGAGGATGGATGGATGGATGGATGGATGGATGGATGGATGGATGGATGGATGGATGGATGGATGGAGCTGTGTTCTTGTTTCTCCCTTTTTGCTCAATAACCTCATTTATTTTGGCAGTTCTTGTCAGCCAGAACAACATGTGACAACATTATTGGTTCATTAAGGATTAGGTGCACCCAAGCTTAATGAGGCTGTTAGGAGTCTGTAGGAGATGACTGTAAGCCCCCAGATATTTGCAGCTGGATTGGCTCCAAGATCCTCCTGCTTTGTTTTTGGGCACAAGGAGTGACAAAGTCACCTCCTCTCAGCACTGAGGTAGAAACAACCCTAGGAAATGTCCCTGCCGTGTCCTGGGTTCACCCAGTCCCAAGGGAATGATTATCCCATGGGGATGGGTGGCAGCAGGTTCCTCTCTGCAGCCCAGGCAGGTCCAGTCCAGGGTGGGATCATTTTTTCCCCAATCACAGGAGGAGAAATGAGGCTGAACCATTCCTGTTCCTCATTTTATAGCATTGCTTCTCTCCTGGAAAATCAAAGTTCCATCCCTGGGCTGTATCCTCCCATCCTACAGGTCTGGAAAGATGCATGGAGTTAGTCACCACTGGAGAAAACAGCTTTTTAAGGAAAGCAGGCCCATGACAAACCTGAGCTGTTGAAATGCAGCACTGTTATTTCCAATGCTTTTTTAATTCCTCACGAAGTTTTATCCCACTCTATTTTTGGGATCCAGATGTAGGTTTTCCTTATAAATAGCTGCATATTCTAATTCTGGCTGATAACTGGGACAAGGATGCATTGGGCATCCAGACCTTGGCTTTGGGGGGTGGAGAATGCAACATTTCCAGCCAAACTTTCTGTGAGATCCTTCTCTCAGGAAAACTTTGCACCTGGAAAGTGTCCTGAATTCTTGGGGTACAATCAAATGGGAACACTGGGAAGGGTTCATTGCCAAGATAACAAATTATTGGAAGGAGGCTTTGAAGCTCAACAACTTTTCCTCTGAGGAGCTCAAAACCTGAATTTAGACAGAAAAACTTCAGCCTCAAAGCTGGCTGATAAATATTCCTCTTATTTTGGAGTCAAGGAAGCCGTGTCATAAACCCGTCCTGTGTGACACTGAACCAAAGCCCTTTGCAAAAGTTCATAAAATAAAAAACTGTGTCGTTTGTGAAGAGATTTTAATTATTTAAAAAATCAGGTTGCAAACATGTCCCAGCAAACAGAAAAAATTTTATCTGAAAGAAAGGGTAGATTTAAATTGGAATTTAGGAAGGAATTCTTCCTTGTGAGGGTGGTGAAGCCCTGACACAGGGTGCCCAGAGAAGCTGTGGTTGCCCCATCCCTGGAAGTGTCCAAGGCCAGGTTGGACAGGGCTTGGGGCATCCTGGGATAATGGGAGGTGTCCCTGCCCATGGCAGGGGGGTGGAACTGGGTGATCTTGAAGTCCTTTCCAGCTCAAACCATCTTATTATCCCATGAAATATTGTTCATCCATGAATAAGGGAGAACTATGAAGGATGGCTCAGTTCCCACCCGACCCTCATCTTACCGTAGCTTAAGAAAAGTCCATAAACCTCCATAATTCACCAAAAATGGGCTTTGGAACAGAACTTCCCTCCACATGTTGGGAAAAGCAGCTGATTTTTCCCCCAGAGCAGCCCAGAGGATTGGACCACAGATTCCAGAGCTACCTTCCAACCCCATGTGTAATTCCAGATCTGGATCCATACTGGGCGGTAACTCCTTTTATTTCTGATTTACGCCCAAAACACCTTTCACTACACCTCAGCTGCTGTCACATCCAGCTGGATATCTTTCCAAACATCAGCAAAAGTTTCCATTCTGCCTTGGATACCTGTGCTCCTCCAAGTCCTTCCCAGTTTGTTTGCAAAGGGGATGGCGGGGGAACCATAGGGAGCAGGGATTTGCAAATCCATAACCACGGCCTGGTGACACAGCCCTGCCCTTGAGGGCCTGAGTCACGTTGACACAGCCTTGAAGTCAAAGATAATCTTCTTATATAACCACGGGAGCCCTCCTCGGAGTGAAGGAAGCCATCCAGATTTGTTTTTGAAATCAGTTTTGAAAAGAACTTCCTGGATTTTATGAGTGCATCTTTCTGCTTCCTGGTCCAGGCACAGCTCTGGTTGCAAACTGGGATGCTCACTCTGGGTAAAACTGTCCAGTTTTTTGTTTATTTTCCAGGAAAGTAAGGTGACACTGCATGGACAGGCTGGGAGAGCTGGGTGTGTTCACCTCGACAAGAGAAGATTCCAGGGAAGAGAGCTCCTGGTGCCTAAAGGGGCTTCAAGAGAGCCGGAGAGGGACTTTGAATAAGGGATGGAGGGACAGGACTCAGGGAATGGCTTCCCACTGCCAGAGGACAGGGTTAGATGGATATTGGGAAGGAATTCTTCCCTGTAAAGGTGGCACAGGTTGCCCAGTGGAACTGTGGCTGCCCCATTTCTGGAATTGTCCAAGGCCAGGTTGGACAGGGCTTGGAACAACCTGGGATAGTGGAATGTGTCCCTGTCCCAGGGAATTAAAGGGATTAACTTCCAGGTGGAACAACTCAAACACTGCTGAAATTCAGACTTCACATTCTCAGGAGCAGTAGCAAAGGGCTTTTTTATGCAGGGACATAAAAGAAAACCTTGGTGCCTCCTCCTCAGGATGTCACTGAAGGGTTCTGCAATCGCCAGCAGGAAATCATAACTGCCTTGACCTCTTGGAACACCTTCTCCAAGGAAGAATTAGCAAACACACTGGAGGATTGGAAACACGACACAGATCCATCCCTGTGTGAAACATTCTGACAGGGCTGTTTGCTGATTCCCACATTACTGAGCTTTATCCAACAGTCACCAAGCTGGATTTTACCTGGAGGGCTTCCAAGAGGGAATTCACCTGCTTTTGCCTCTGGGGACAGGGGAAAAAAATCAAAATATATTCAGAGAAATATTGTAGGGAGCTTAGCTCTGTGTACAGCAAGGTTGTGTTTATCCAAAGTGCTGCCTGAATCCTACTGCTCCCAAGGGAATCTGTTTAGACAGATCCAGGCCCTTGGGAAGGTGTTTCAGGCTGGGAGCTGAAGCAACAAACCAAAGCCAGATTGTCCTACAGAAATTCGTGCCTAAGCTGAGCTACGAGGGAAACACAGATCACTTAATTAATTCCCAATAACAACAAAAAACAGGTGGCAACTCATCCCAGCTCCATACAAGAGTCAGGAAGGTGTGGGGTGGGTGTCTGCTCCAAAGCCAGGCTCCACTGACCAAGCAAAGCCCTGTCTGATTTCCTCAGACAGCTTTTGGACAAGTTATCCATCTCTCCCTCAAGTTCTCCTTGCCTTTTGTCTGAAACATGAACCCTTGTCCTCTCCAAGTATTTCTAAAAAGGTCTAGAAAAGACTGAGCCAAACTCTTCCAAAGATTCACCATGACAGGACAAGAGGCAAACCCAAAGAGAAAGAGTTTGGGAGAAAAAAACAAGGAGCAAAAGACTCATTCTTAAACAAATCCGGGGAAACCTTCAGGGACAGCTTCGAGCAGCCCCCAGGAATGAGGAGGATCAGAAAAAACGATGGTCCTGGAGGTCAACTGGATGAGGAGGGAATTAAATTTCAACAAAAATGAACAAAAAAAATCCTTCTGTGGCTGTTGGGGGAAAATAAATAATGACAGACATTTCCAGAAGCAGGAAGTTGAGGACAGCTTCACACCAGGTGGAACAGAGCTAATATATTAATTAATATATTAATTTTTATATTAGAAAAGATACCAACCACAGAGAGGTTCAGGTTGATGTCTAACCACAGAGCATCACCCCGTGCTTGGAGAGCTCCACTTCACTCCAGGGGGAGTGGCTCCAAAGCCTCACCCACACAGATTTTCTGCCTTTCAGACCAGATCTCCCCCACAGCCATGATCTCTGCAGGGAACAGCTGGAATGTGGGAAACACGCTGCCAAACTGGCTGGAGATCAAAGGGGTGAAGCATTCATGGCCAATGAAGGGAGGGGAGGATCAGCTCCTCTGCACGCGGCTCCTCAAAGTGATGACGGAGCCGCTCCGGTTCAGCCACCTGAGAGGTGCCTGCAATCAGCCGTGCCTGATCATTTTTGGAGGGTGTGGACCTCAAAAAAATCTCAGTGGTTCAAGGGAGTCATAAATGGGAGGGACGAAGGGCAGAGGAAATTGAAACAAGGAAGGAAATTGAAAACCATTTCATTGCTTACCCCAAATGAAATCGCGGGCCGAGTGTTGGGACTACCTGGTTTTATTCCAGGTGGCACCTCTGGGGTCAACCCGCTTGGCATCAGGATCTGTGACTGCAGCAGAGCTGGAGAAGTCCCCACCAAGGAGCTTTCAGAGTTTCATGGAATCATGGAATGGTTTGGGTTGGAAGGAGCCTTCAAGATCATCTCATTCCAACCCCTGCCATGGGCAGGGACGACTTTCGCTATCCCAGGTTGATCCAAACCCTGTCCAACCTGGCCTTGGACACTTCCAGGGATTCCAGCTTATGTGGACAACCTGTGCCAGAGCTTCATCATCCTCCCAGGGAAGAATTTCTTCCCAGTGTGTGTTCCTTGTAGAATTCCTAGAAGTGATGGTGTTTGTGTTCCAGTGATCCCATTGGAATAATGATTTACAGGGAGCTCACATTGGAAAGCCAACCTCAGAATGTTCCAAACCCAAGTTCCTGATCCAAGCTCCCAATTCTGAGGTCAGCCCAGGTTTCTCAGGACTTCATCCATCTAGGCCACGAAATCTTCCCAAGGATGGGAATTTTGCCACCTCTCTTGGAAATCACATCTGCCACATGGAAGAGATTTATATCACATTTGGATTGATTATCCCAAATGTCAGGAGCAGGGTGATAATTGGAGGAAGATATTTTTGCTGGGCCTTGGAAAGGGGATTGTAGGAAAGTGCAGAACCAGAGCAGGAGAGATCAAAATGTAGGAGCCTGGAGCAATACACAAGGAATTCGGGGAAAATTCAGTAAAGAGAGATTTGTACAGTAAAGATAGATTTTTACTCCCAGCAAAGATAGATTTGTACAAGGAGAGTTGATGGAAGAAATGCTGATGGAAAGTCACTTCCAGTGAGGGATAATGGGAAATGTCTCATCCATCTGCTGTGTGACTGACCCCAAAACCCAACCCTGTTAACTGTTAAACAATACTGAAAGATGGACTTTGGAAATAAAAAAAGGAAAATTAAATGTGATTACAACCATTTTAACACAAGATTCTTTTTATTATACTCAAAAGGGTACAGAGAACATGAGATTTTAACCTCCCTGGAACAGATCATTGGCATGGGAATTTCAGTCTACTGCCTCATATTTTGGACACGGAAATGTCTCATTTTTTTTTTGGGTACAAAGAAGGAGATCTAGGAACAACAGCAGAAAATGATGGGACAGAGAGGACCTGCTCTAAGGAGATAGGGAAGGCTCTTCTCAAGGTTTTTTGCCTAAATATGCTTCACACATTTTAATTTTTTGCTTCAAACCCAACCACACCAGCACAGCAAAGAAACTCCATAGTTAATTTTGGGGGAGTTGTTGGAAAATCAATTTTAAAAATTGAGTTGGACCTTCCCGTGTTCTGCTTCTCTCTTAGTTGTGGGGAAAGTGTGGATATTAGAAAACAAACAAACAAACAAACAAACAAAACAAAACAAAACAAAAAAAAAAACAAAAAAAAAAACAAAAAAAACAATTATTGGGAGCTGTTGAGCGTTGTTCATGAGGCATCCACTTGGAAAGCTGGGTTGGTGGGGGGTTATTTTCTTCATGGAATTTTTGGAATGAATGACTCCCATCATCCCCTCACAGTCTAGTCCAGAAAAAGGCACAGAGGGAACTTGCCAGGATCCCAACTGGCACAACGCTGATCCCCAAGCCTGCTGCATCATCGACGTTGCACAGGTCAGAGAAACAGCAGGTGACAGGATGTGTCATCCCGATGCCATCCACGTCAGAGGGCTCACAGACAGAGGAGCACATCTTGGTGACAGTCGAGACTCCCGTGGGGGGATAAACTATGGCAAGGAAAAAAAGCAGGAACAGTTAAGAATGGGAAAAACAGGGGGGAGCATCACCATTGTCTTTTGTCTCCTGATCGGCCAGGAGTTGGTGTCATGGAATTGTAGAATGGTTTGGGTTGGAAAGGAACTTAAAGGTTGTCAGATTCCAACCTCTCTGCCATGGGACACCTTCCACTATGCCAGGTTGCTCCAAGACCTGTCCAGCCTGGCCTTGGACACTTCCAAGGATGGGGCACCATGGCTTGTCCAGGAAACCTCTGCCAGGGCCTCCCCACCCTTCCCACCCATTTCTTCCTAATATCCTAAACCAAACTCACTAAAATCCCGATCTAAACTCGCCCTTTATAGGTTTAAAGCCATTCCCTGTTTTTCTATCACCGCATGACCCTACAAAAAGTTAAAATCTCATTTCTGAGCATTAACCAGGAGCTTGAATTCACCAAATATTCCCTCACACAAACACTGCTTCCCACAACAGGCTGAGAGCTGGAGCTCCCATGGGAGTTCTTTTCCAATTTTTAAGTGGGAAGAGGAACTGGTCTCCACACCAGCACTGTCGAAGCACTGATTCCTGTTAAAAATTCCTGAAACAGCCATAGATTCTCTGTTAAAAGTATGGATAAAGAAGGAATTGTCCTTACCATCCTCCAGGGAATAGATTGTAGTCTTGCATATGGTCTCAGCCTCTGTGCAGTTCTCAATTTTCAAGCACTCCTGAACTGGGGTCAATTCCTTGCACGTGTAACACTGCAAGGAGTATCCTGTGAGGAGGGAAAACAGGAGGATGGAAAACATGAGGATGGTCTCAGTGTGGATCCTGTCCAGATATCTCTTGGGAGGGATTTTCCAAAATAATCATGCTGAGAATGGGAATGGAATAATAGGATGTGTTTGGACTGATGGGAATGAGAAACACAAAGGTCTGGTGGTCAAAGCACAGCCTCAGGTTCAGACCCCTCGTGATGAGTCAAACAAGACAGAGACACACACACAGGAGGCCCCGTGATACAGGAAAGAGCTTGGGCTGATTTATTTCTCTGTTTTCTGGATCTGCATCTCTCCTTGACTTTAGCAGAGCATCAGAAAGAGATCCCAGACTCCCAAACTCCCAGAATTACACAATGAGGGAGGTTGGAAGGGGCCTCTGGAGCTCCACCAGCCCAATCCCTGCCCTCAAGCTGGACCCCCTAAAGCCTCTAATTCAGGACTGTCTCCAGATGGGGTTTTAATGTCTCCATGGATGGAGAATCCACAACTTCCCTGGGAAACCTCTGCCAGTGCTCAGTCAACCTCAGAGTCATAAAGTGTTTCCTGATGTTTCTTTTGTTCCAGTTTGTGTCCTTTGCCTGGTCCTGGCACTGGGAATCACTGAAAGGAGCCTGGCTCTGTCCTCTTTGTTCTCTCCCTTCAGGAATTTACAGACATTTATAAGATTCCCAATCTGAACCTTCACTTTTCCAGCCTGAGAAGTCCCAGCTTTTCCTCAGAAATGTCCACCCAGCCCATGCCTTGTCCATGAGGATTTTGGAACAGGTTTCCTAAAGAGGTTGTGGATGCCCCCATCCCTGGAAGTGTCCAAGGCCAGGTTGGACAGGGGCTTGGAGCAGCCTGGGATAGTGGAGGGTGTCCCTGCCATGGCAGGGGGTGGAACTGGATGATCTGTAGGTCCCTTCCAACCCAAACCATTCCCTGATTCCATGATCTTATAGGAGAGAGCATCAAAGTCCTTCCTGAAGTCCAGGTAGAAAATATCCACAGCTCATCCCTTGTCTAGCAGGTCAGTCACTTTATCACAGAAATTTGTCAGCTTTGGTCAGGTTTGTCCCCTTGGTGAAGGGTCTGGATACACACACAAAAAAAAGTCAGATTTGGGTGTGAATTGCAGCAGTGAGAATTTCCCCTGGTGCCATCCGCTCTGCCAGTTCTTCCCAAAGGCTGGGAGGGTGTCCCAGACAGAATGAATTTGTCTCCATCAAACTGAGAATAAATTGAGCACAACCCTTCCCCTTATGCTGAGATTCTGGGTTTGTGAGAAGAATGTGTGAGGGGTTATTTTAAAGCCTGGAACAGTTTGGTTTGGAAGAGACCTTAAAATCTTCCAGTTCCAACCCCCTGCCATGGGCAGGGACAACTTCCACTATTCCAGGTTGCTCCAAATCCTGTTCAACCTGGCCTTGGACACTTCCAGGGATGGAGCAGCCATAGATTCTCTGGGAAAACCTGTGCCAGGACCTCACCACCCTCACTTAGAAGAATTAAACCAGACAGCAGCACCATGAATGGATTGCATGTGACAAGTTCTGCTCTAGGCAGAGACCACAGATACAAAATTTGTTACTCAAGATTCCAAATTTGTCCTGAGCCAGCTCCTCCTGCCTTGTCCCTCAGTACTTCAGAAATGTTCCTCATCCCTGTTAGGCTGTAAAGCCCTTGAGAGCTGCAGGTACTTCTCAGCTCCTACAACCACAGAATAACCACAGCCCAAGTCTTTCAGTGCCTAAAGTCTTCTGAGATGGAGAAACTTTGGAGGAAACCACTGAAGAACCCAGATTTTTGTGACAGAGAGCACTGAAAGCTAAAAATACCAAATCAAAACAGTGTCTGGTGCTTCCTATCAAGAAAAAAAGCCATTTTCCACAAGTTTTTCAGGGCATTTTGCTCTCTGTGCATTTTTCTGAGGAACCCAACATCTGATCTGGGTCCTCTCCTCTAGGTGCTCTCTTCCACCCCCTCAGCAGACACCTCAAAGTGTGTGCTACAACCACACTGATGTATTTTGGTGCCATCACACCCCAACAGCCCCTCTTCAGTCTGGGAAGCCCTTGCCACCCTGTCTGTGTGACATTCCTGCTGAAATTCCTTAAAACCTTGCTAAAAAGGAGAAATTATTCAGCTTCTCCCAGCACAGCTCCAATGGGATGTCAGCAAGCTCAGGCAAACAAGTCACCATGTGAAAACAGACACCATCCTCATTAATGAACCAGAAAAAGCCCTTTTTAAACAAACACAGCAATTTTCCTGCTAAAGCAAACTTTATTCTCTTGCTTTGCCCATCATGACCTGATGCTTTGTTTGCACTAATTCACTTCTGACAGTTGTGAAATTCATCTTTAGGAGGAAGCATCACTTTTAGTCTCACATTTCAGGATGCTGGACAAATCCAACCCACAGGATTTGTGTTCCCCTCTGAAAAGAAAACCAAACAAGCCACCACCTGTTTCTCCCCTGCAGAGTCTGCTCAGCAAGGAGGGAAGAACTCAAAATGTCCTTGAAAAAGAAGGAAATAAATAGCAGTTAAAAAATCCTGACATAACTCCAGAGACAGGCATGGATAAAATCAGAGCTGGCACTGTCTGGATCTGAGAATATCCCAATGAACAGCCACAGATCCTGGACTGATCCTGCTCATGAATTACCTTGGAGAGCAGGAGAATATATCCAGAACACCAACAAAGCTTGGGATCACCAATTTTTGTCCAAGAGGTTGGTGTGATGGTAGGAACAAGGGACAGAAAGGATGGAGGGAGGATCATGGAAACATGGAATGGAATCACAGAATGGTTTGGGTTGGAAGGGACCTCTATCGTCATGGAACTCCACCCCCTGCCATGGGCAGCAGCACCTTCCACTGGACCAGGTTGTTCCAAGCCCTGCCCAACCTGGCCTTGGACACTTTGAGGAATGAGCATCCATAACTTTTTGGGGTAATCTGTTCCAGTGCCTCACTTTGATCCTTAAGGTCCCTCCTAACCCAAAGCATTCCATGATTCCATGATAAACATCAACCCTGGAGTATCTGTGCCTCCAGCAGTGTCCCAGCCCATCTTTCCCATTTCTAAAATTGGATAAATCCCACATGTAACATTTTTTGAGAGCTCCCACACACTCTGCATGGAACTGACATCCAGGGCTAAGTATCAAAAAAAGGTGCAGAAAGTTAAAAATAATGCTAAAAAAAAAAAGAGAGTGAGATAGAGCACAAACAGGGGAAAAGTGAGAGTGGGAATTTGCATTAAAGGAACGACAGGGTTTAATCACACTCTGCCTTGTGAAACTTCCTAAAGAGCCTGACCTGACAATCTCAATGACACCAGCACCATCCTGAACATATGGAAAATTCCAAGGACAGATTTTTTTTCCCTGACAACTGCGTGAAGTCAGAGATGTGACTTTCAGAGGGAACGGGGCGCATCCTATCCAACCACACTGCATTTCTAGAAGGAGTCTGGATAAATCCGAGCAGATACTCACCCAAATCCATGTAAGTGACAGCAGCCAACAGCAGAGACAGAAACACCTTCATCTTGCACAGCCCTCGCTGTCTGGTCACTGGGTTGTCACCTCTCTTCACCGATGCCACACGTCCCGGTGATTTGCCATGCAACGATTCGGTCCCCAGATCCAAATCTACTGGAAAAACGACTCTCATTGAGCTATAAATGAATTGCAGGAGCTCCAAAGCAGGCCCCACCTCCTGCCACTCCGTCATGTCTTTTCATGTTCCTTGGAGAAGAAAATTCGTTTTTGCAGGGTGGACAATGGCTGGGATTGGTTAAGCCTGGTGTTTTGTGTCCAAGCAGGATGTGGAAGGCCCAGGGTGTTAAGTAATCCTGGTGTCCAGGTCTTGCCTTGCAGCTTGGGGATATTTCCTTATTTCCTCTCCTTTTTTGGGAGTGGTTTCAAGAAATCCTGGATAAAAACGCCTTGGTGGGTGTGAACATCAAGGAATTGAACCTCATGGGTATTTCTCCTCTGCGTTTTCACCTTCAGTGGGGTCCAGAGTTTATCAGGAGGAGGAGAATCATGGAATGGTTTGGATTGGAAGGGATCATCTCATTCCAAACCCTCTCCATGGGCAGGGACAACTTACACTAGACCAGATTGCTCCAAGCCTTGTCCAGCCTGGTCTAGAAGCGGAAATCTGACTTTCAATCACTCACTCACTCACTGGAAAAAACATGGAGTACTAGGAAAGAAACAGGACTAGGACCCAAAAGTTTGGGCCAAAGGAATCTCTCAGGCTCATTATCCCAAGGAAGGATGGAATGGAGAAGCCCCTCTGCTCTGAGCCAACCCTCTCCAAACGTGGTTGCAAGCTCAAGACATTTTTGCTTCCCAAACACTTTTCCCATTCCCAACCCTGCTGCCCCAGGCATCTGCTGGATTTTCCTGCACTTCAGGCCAGCTCCATGCTAGGAAATCCTCCTCCAACATGGGACGAGCAAAGTGTGGAATTACAAAAACTGGGAAGGAAAAGCCTTTTCCTGGCTATGCCAGGCACCGTCCCAACACGGGCTTTTACTAAGGAATGGGGAAAAGCTGAATCCAAGATGGTGTTGGAGATATCTCCATCACCTTCATTATTCCACCATTGAAGGAACTTTATTCAGGGTAATTCATGTGAACTCTTGGAATGATAGAACCATTAAGGTTGGGAAAGATGTCAGGATCATCACATCCAAGGTCAAACCAGCACCAGCACCATTTTCTCCACCAAACCCTCTCCTCAAGTGCCATTTTTGAGCACTTCCAGGGTTGTGACTCCATCACTACTACCCTGGAGCCTGTTCCAATGCTGACAACTCTTTCTGCAAAGAAATTTTCCCTAATATCCAATCCAAGCTTTTCCTGGTGCAACTTGAGGCCAATTTGTCTTGCCCTACCTTGGAATGTTAAAAGTTTTTCTAGGAATGTCGTATAAAAATTCCAATCGTCATCTCTCCAAATCTAAAGCTCCAGAATCAGGGAATGTCTTGGGTTGAAAGGGAATTTAAAGACCATCCAATCCCAATCTCCTACCATGGGCAGGGACAACTTCCACTATTCCAGGCTGCTCCAAACTCCATCCCACCTGGCCTTGGACACTTCCAGGGATGGGGCAGCCACAGCTTCTCTCAAATTCCATTCCAGGGCCTGCCCACTCCCACAGGGAAGAATTTTT
Source organism: Chlorospingus semifuscus (assembly GCA_035048045.1). NCBI lineage: Eukaryota > Metazoa > Chordata > Aves > Passeriformes > Passerellidae > Chlorospingus > Chlorospingus semifuscus. Next base: position 152,118,483 of record JAWWMS010000120.1, read on the forward strand.
CCCTAATATCCAACCTAAAGGTGGTCTCAGCATTTCAGCAATCCCTTCAGCTTTTCCAAACACCATTTCTGGGAGACTTCCATCCTCGGGAATTCCAACAGGTTGTTTTCACAGTTGCCTCACTAATACAGTAATTATGTGGATTATGAGAGCTAAGCAGTTATTTACAGCCCCAAAAATTACCTAGGGAAAGACATTTAGGTATATTCCATGTCTGGCATTCCTCGTGTTCAGCAGAAAATATTATAATCCTATTAAAAAGGCGAAATCCTCTGACGGTGTTTGCCTTGCTCATAATGAACAAAAAAAAAAAAAAGAAAAGAAAAGACATGAATGGGGTGTGGCTTCTGGTTTCTGGTATTAAGTGGCCTCGAACAATATGTGTTAAATGACTGGTTCCACCTGCACAGCTGAAATGTGATCTCCCTCGCCTTAAAAAATCTTGGATGGAAGAATCTCCGCCACCACCCTGCTCTAAATCCTCTTCCCTCCTTCGCTCCGCAGGGTGGTTTTGGGGGGGTGTCAACACACCTTGTTTATGGTTTCAGTTGATCTTATCCGAGTCCTGAAATGTCTCCTCTTTTATGCACACCCTGTGCTGCTGCTTTGCAGGGCTGGCAACTCACCAGAAAAAAAAAAAAAAAAAATTAACAAGAACTAATGAGAATATTCAAACATTGTTTTGTTGAATTCCTTTTATTATTTTGTAGGAAACCACAACCTGTCCTACGGGGGGGGGTTTCCCACTAATTGCAGAAAAAAACTAAAAAGACACACAATCGGCATAAATCTGCCTCGTCACAAATTGGATTTAAAAAATATATACATTTTTTAGTGTATCTGTTCAAAGGGAAATTAATACAAAAACTCTCACACTTCAGATGAGTTTGTTGTCATAAATAAAAGGAAAAGTTCAACCAAATATTTACTTTCACCCTGGGAATCCCGTGCCAAACTCTTCTCCTGTCCTACCTTGCCAGCTGAGGCAGTCTCAGGGTGGAGCCATCTTCACCAGCCCTGCCTCACTGGCATCCAAGCCTGGAAATCTCCAAATCCCACAGCCTCCCAGGTTGCCCAATTCCACTGCAAATCCTAAAATTCCCCTTCCACCTCCAGGGCAGAGTTTCAGGGACCAAGGGCTGCAGGCACTGAGAGCCTGCTTGACTTAATTATTTTGAACTCTCCATATTCATTACTCTAATGAGCTCTTGATGTATCTCCCATGAATCCCAAATTTCCAGAGCTGGCAGATGCAGGAGTGAAAGATGGGATTGGGTTTAAGGGTGGAGAGGTGCTGACATGACCCTGTCACGTGTTAGTGCTATGCTTTTTTTGGAAGAGGATTTAAAGATCATCCCGTTCCAACCCTTGCCATGGGCAGGGATGCCTTCCACTATCCCAGGCTGCTCCAACCTTGGATACCTTCAGGGATGGGGCAGCCACAGCTTCTGTGGGAATTCCGTTCCAGGATATCACCACCCTCACAAGGCAGGATTTCTTCCCAATATCCCAATTCCTGTTTAAAGGCATTCCCTGTGTTCTGTCCCTCCACCTCTTTTCCAAATTCCCTCTCCAGCTCTCCTGGAGCCCCTTCAGGCACTGGAAGCGGCTGTGAGGTCTCCCTGGAGCCTTCTCTTCTCCAGGTTGGACATTCCCAGCTCTCCCAGCCTGGCTCCAGAGCAGAGGGCCTCCAGCCCTTGGACCATCTCCATGGCCTCCTCTTGACTCCCTCCAGCATTTCCATGGGTCAAGGATGAAAGACACTCATGGAAGCACCAAGGATGGGTTACTCTGACACTGAACTGCTGCTGGGAAGATGCCAGGGTTTAAATCACCATGAATTTTGCCTCTTGGGACACCACAGTCCCCACCTGGCCCTCACAGAAACCAAAATTCTCTGGAGCTGAGGTCCTTGCACCAGAAAGAGAGGAATTAAACAGGTGTCCCTGCCCTTCTCCTGCTCTTCCATTGATGAGGAATGTCTTTAAAAGTTAAACAGAATGCTGGAAAAACAAAGTAAAAAATAGAGAATGCCAAGCCTGACTCTGGCCTATCCCTGTGAATGGTGAGTGAGGAATCCAACCCTGCAGCTCTTTTAGAGCCATTTTCACTAAGGCACCACTCATTAGCTCATTAGTCACAGCAGCCTTATTCCTGCTAATTGATTTTACTACAATCCCCTACAATGTATGGCCAGGATCCAACGTGTCTCTGCCTGGCTCAAAAACCATTACATTGGCACAGCTTTGGAGACACTTCATCCCTCTTCCAAGCCTCTGGAATCTGCAATGGTCAGGTGATTTCTGTAACTGAGTTTCTGGAAGGTGCCCTCAGGGAAAGGACATGTGTCCCCTCAGTGGGACAAGGCTCAAAGGACCCAGCTGAGCAGAGAGTTTTGGCTTTCACACCTGGGAGCAGGTGGGTTTGGCACAGATTGGAGCTGCAGGAAGTTTGGAGCTCTCTCCACATTGGTTTTCACCTCGGCATTGAACTGGAATGAAGAATCATGGAAAGGCTCGGCTTGGAAGGGACCTTTAAGATCATTCCAAATCCCTGCCATGAGCAGGGACACCTCCCACTCTCCCAGGTTGATCCAAGCCCTGTCCAACCTGGCCTTGGACACTTCCAGGGATCCAGGGCTTCTCTGGGAAGCTTGTGCATCACCATCCTCACAGGGAAGAATTCCTTCCCAATATTCCATCTATCCCTGCCCTCTGGCAGTGGGAAGCCATTCCCTGTGTCCTGTCCCTCCATCCCTTGTCCCAAGTCCCTCTCCTGCTCTCCTGGAGCTCCTTCAGGCACTGGAAGGGGCTCTGAGGTCTCCCTGGAGCCTTCATTTCTCCAGGCTGGACATTCCCAGCTCTTCCAGAGCAGAGGGGCTCCATCCCTTGGAGCATCACCTTGGTCTCCTCTGGACCTGCTCCAGCAGCTCCAGATCCTTGTCCTGAGGCCCTCAGAGCTGGATACAGAACTCCAGGAGGGAGTGGAGCAGAGGGAGGGAATCCCATCCCTGGACCTGCTGGTCACATTCCTTTTGATGCATCCCTGTCTCCTGGCTCCAACAGGGACCTGAGAGAATGTGATTAAAGCCAGAGACCCAGGGCAGACAGGACAGACCACCCCACAAAGGGTTCCTTGAATCTGCTCCTCATCAAAGATTCCCACCAGATCTCATTGTATCCCCCTTTCCGCCCCAGCCATGTGCTGTGAGCTGCACCTGGGGCTCAGAGAAACTTTGGATGCTCCCCAGGGGAAGAAGGAAGGAACAAGATGGTTTGTTTTTATAAGGACTCCTGTTCCTTCCAGGTAATCATTCACCTACCTTCTTTTTTTTTCCCAACCTGTTTTTCTCCCTCTCTGAATTCCATGCAGGTACTTCTTATCTCCAGGTTATTATTTAGATTAACCTCTGTGTAGCTCTTAACTCTTTCAGGGTGAGACCTGCACGTCCATCCCTTCCCTGCCCAGTGGCCAGCACATGGATACAGCAATCCCATGGGGGAATCTTAGAGGATTCATAATTCCTAAAATCTTAGAGGATTCATAATTCCTTAAGTGTGTTTATGTTGTGCACAGGAAGGATTGATCATATATTTATAACTGGCAGGAATTTTAATTCCTTCCCTCTCAATTCTTTTCTCGCTGCCTTTTGTTCTTTTTTGCTTCTAAGTTGAGAAATTCTCCCTTCCCACCAGCTCTGACTGAGGCAGCAATCACTTATTTGGAAATATTTGCTCCATCCAGCTTTTCCAAGGCATTGTTAATGATGCAGGAATGTAAATCACTCAGTTCAGTGTAGCTGTTACCTGCCTTAATTACCCCTTGCCTTTGTTCCAGGCTTAATCCAAGGAACAGGAGATACTTTCCTACCTGAGTCACTTCTCGCTGACCCAGAAGGGAAGAACAAGGACAACACGTGTAGAACACTAAATAACCCGACTGAAAAGTACCAGCTTTGCCTCCAGGCCCTTTTCATCTCCCTCTAATCCTGCAAAGCTTGGCACTGGAGCTGGAAATATCCATGTTTTTGGCTGCTGGGAGCTGCCCAAACCAGTAGGAAACTTAAATGAAGATTCCACTGCCCAGGTGAGAGACTCAGTGTGTCCTGCACCAAAAAACAGCTCAGGTATGGCCTCCAGATGCTTGAAGATTTCAGGAAGATGGTTCTGATCCCAAAACTTGTGGCTCCCAGAGCATTTCTCCCTGGGAAAGGTGAGGAAACCAACACCTCTCCTATGAGGAAAGGCTGAATTGGGATTTTTCTGCCTGGAGAAGAGAAGGGTCTGAGAAGACCTCAGAGCCCCTTCCAGTGCCTAAAGGGACTCCAGGAGAGCTGGAGAGGGAGTTTGGACAAGGTCATGGAGTGGCAGGACAAGAGGGAATGGCTTCACAATAAAAGAAGGCAGTTGGGAACGTGAGGCTTGTTCCAGATGTCTGGAAAAGGCCTTATCTCCTCCCACCTGATCAGGCTGTTATCAGACACCCACAACATCACCACCTGTCCTGATCTACCCCCTCTCCCTGTCCAAGCAGAGCCCAGCCATGGCAGAACTCAATTCTCTGAGCTATCCCACCATGTCCCAGTGATCCCAACATTTCATGTGGCTTGGAACATGGATTTAACCCCAGGCAACATGAGGAGTTATGAGACAGATGGATTTTTTCAGCCTGGAAAATAGGATGGGAAGGGAGGGCTCAGGGGGTCCCATAGCATCTGGCATGGAAAAGGGTCAAAGAGAGGTCTGGGACGGATTTATTCCTCATCCACAGGTTCCAAATGAAGACTTTTTTCCATCACTTCCCATAGGAGAAGGGGCTTGTGGTCCTGGAATGGCAGCACTCCGATCCCAGTCCATCCCAAGGGAAGGCACTGGCAGAACTGGGACCTGCCACTGCCACCTCCTGACAAGAGAAGAAAATGCAAATCCCTCCTCCCAGCCCATTTCCCAAGGACGGAAGGACTTTCCAGGGTAATTTCGGTATTTTTTAAGTTTCACTGTTCCCAAAATCCTTGGTTTGTAGACACTTGGTTCCAACCAGCTTGAGGACGAGAAACTTCCAGGTGAAAATACAATAAGGAGAAAAATTCACTTTATCTAAATTGCCTTGGACAACCCAGGAGCTGAATTCCAGCAGGAGTAGCTCCACTTTGTCCTTATAAAAAACCTGAGTGGTCACATGCAAGGTGCCACCATCCTTTATCTACTGAGTGAATTGAACTTGAATTTTTTTTGTTTTTTGGCATCTTTCCATTCATAGTTTGGTACTAAATGGGTGCTGCTGCTCCTGGAACTAAGCAGGTTTTACTGGTCTGAGCTCAGGTGCAGATCTCAGCCTCTGGAGCAGAAACGGGTGAGTGAATCGCCACAATCTGAGCAGTGAGAGATGGAATCTGAGCCAGGAGCGCTTTGGGCACCTGTGGAAAGCACCTGGTTTAGCTCTGGGTGACAAAGTGTGACAAGAATCCGTGTGAAATTCAACCCACCCAGTTGCTGGTGTTAATTGGAGCGGAGCAGAGAGCAGGGAGCTGCTCACACCTCTGTCCCCACGAGTCTGGTGCTCTTTGTGTCACATTTCTGTGCAGATTTATTAACAAGCTATTAATATCAGCCCTGGGTGGCCAATTTTTCCCTGTATCCCACAAAAGTCACATCATGGAGACACAAGCATGTTGTGCAACTCCTGAAATCTCTTCTTCTTGGGAGATGATAAGCAGGAAGGTTGGGACATGCTCCCACAGCCACAGAAAGCACCTCCCACCTTTCCATCTCCTCTTCAGGATGCCATTCCCCCCTTGCACCCACAATCTCTCAAAATTCATGGAATGGGGAGAAAAGGGGATGGAGAGGGTCAGCACTGGCAGGAAGGTGGAGCTCTTATTCAATCTTTTTTTTTTTTCTTCCTTTTGCACCACAATCCAATTTTAAATTCCAAACTCCCTTCCTACAAGCCTTTCTTGACTCCTCCAAAACATCAAAACTCCCAAATAAATCAGCTTTTTAGAGACTCCTCTTCAGTTCCAGAGCTTTTTCCCCCTCCAAAAGCAATATTTGCCATGGATAGAGAGGAGCCCTGTCCAGAGAGACAGCAAAGGGTGGGATATAACCCCTCTGCTCTGCCCTCATGAGATCCCATCAGGAATACTGTATCCAGGTCTGGAGTCATGAGCACATGGATGGCAGGAATCTGCTGGAGCAGATCCAGAGGAGGCCATGGAGATGCTCCAAGGGATGGAGACCCTCTGCTCTGGAGCCAGGTGGGAAGAGCTGGGAATGTCCATCCTGGAGAAGGGAAAGATCCAGGGAGACCTCAGAGCCCCTTCCAATGCCTAAAGAGGCTCCAGGAGAACTGGAGAGGGACTTGGGACAAGACAGGACACAGGGAATGGCTTCCCACTGCCAGACGGGGTTTAGATAGGATATTGGGAAGGAATTCTTGGGCTGTGAGGGTGGTGAGGCCCTGGAATGGAATTCCCAGAGAAGCTGTGGCTGCCCCATCCCTGGAAGTGTCCAAGGCCAGGTGGGCTGGGGCTTGGAGCACCCAGGGATAGTGGAAGGTGTCCCTGCCCATGGCAGGAGGTTGGAATGAGATGATCTTGAAGGTCCCTCCCAACAAAAACCATTCCAGGCTCCTGTGATGGGAAGGCCGGAATTCTCCCACCTCAGCCCCATTTGGGCCTCCCATCCTGGGATGATCAGGACAACCTTGGGATGCCAGTGAGGAACATCTGAAGAGCAAGTAGGAGATGTGGCACCATTTCCCTCGACTTTCCAAACAGGTGAAATAGGGAAAAGCTCATCCTGGGCCTGTGCAGAGACAGGCAGGTCCCTAGGGAACAGCAGGAGCTGGGACGTGGGGGACAATGTGAGGAGAAATGGAAATGCCAGGCAGGAAGGACTTGAAGGTTTCTTCTGTGCAATGTCCCCCCAGTCCCAAAATATTCCCTGTCACCACTGGAGCCCTCCCATCCCAAAAACCACTAGCAAATCAGGCTGCAGAAACACAGATTGCAGTGGAAAATGGAAGTCCAGCCTGGAATTATCCTGAGGAAAGGAATGAAACTCCCGAGCCCGTCACTGTTATTCCACATTTGCCTTACATTCCCCAGGGAATATAATCCCCATCTCCCATGGGATCCCATAAAAATCTTTAAACAAAAATAAGAGTGATGTAACTTTGCAGAGCTGAATGTTGGGGAGAGCAGGGGGGGAATCTCCAGAGCACCTAGCCCTGTGTCCATCTGTCCGTGTGTCCGTCCGTGTGTCCGGAGAAGGCGGGAGCAGGGCTGGATCCCTGGGAGGGCAGGAAGGGGAGCAGCTGCCCACGGACACCCACACAGGGCCCTTTTTGTGCCCAAAATAGCAGCCCTCTCCCACAAGGAAGAGCGCAGGCTCCAAGGCCAAATCCCATCTCCATTCCCAGCAGGGTCACGGGCAAGTCAAGGATATTTATGAGCTATTGAAGGCAAAGACAATCCCTGCTCTTTATCCATCCCCAGGAAGAGATTCCAATGGCCCTGAGATGAAATGCAGGAATTTAACCCTCCTTTAGTCCCTCAGTTTGGTCTGTCCTTTTTTTTTTCCAGCCCACAACCCACAGCCCTGAGCTTGGAATACAATCCAGGCAATTTCCTTCCACACAAAACAAGAGTTAATAACTGGAATATCTGCAGAACGACCCAAAAATCTCCTTCCAAGAGTGTATTTTTTTTTATTAATTCCATATATTTTTTATTAGAGTATAAGAAACAAGATGGAACATACACTTCACTTATACTTAGGTTAATATATTTAAAGGGACGGATGCTTCTTTATCCCGCTTATCCTGTTACAATAAAGATAATACACAGTTACAAATCTCACAGATAGGAATTAGTAAAATCAGCATTTCAGGGAAACCACCTCGGATCATCCAACAAAGCCGAAATAAACGTGCCAACTTTTTTTTTTTTATTTTTCCTGCAACATTTTATTGGCTTCGTGTATTTTCATTTGATGGAACTGGAGGATTAGGGCTGGCAAAAAGTGCTCCCATGGAAAATCTTGGACTTGGGAAGCCTCACAAGCCTTTTATTTCTCAATTTCCACGATCAGAGCAAAGCTGAACAAATTAAAACCTTCAATCTGTCTCTGCTGATGACGACTCTCTGCTTTGGGTGCAATTATTTGGTTTGGGGCAGCCCATCCACCTTGATTTCTGAGATTTGGACTTCAAAGTTCCTCCACCAAGTCTGGCAGAAGCCAGTAGGTGGCAGGACCAACCCAGGGCTTCGCTTCCCTGGGCACCATGGGCATTCCCAAAATGCAAAACCAGACGTTTCTGTTCCCATTCCTGTTCCACAGCCTCAGAGAGGGATGAAATAACTCCTTCAGGATCAAGGATCCAGAGCCACCTTCCTCCCAAACAGCTGAGACCAACCAGAGCAAGGGAAAGAGCCCTAAACCTCCAGGCATCCAGATGTGCACCACATCTGCCTTTTCCAGAGGGCACAGATCCCACAACTCATCCCATGGACACACAGACACCCCCACCAGAGCTTCCCACAGGGGTGGTGGGACCACAGCCTCCTTTTTTTCACAGCAAATAAAGTCCCTGGGAGACAAATCCCTTCAAAAAAACCCCAACTTGAGCAAACCAACACCAATCCAGGACATCCTTGGAGCAGCAAAGTGGATCCTTGGAGCAATAATCAAGCAACAAATCAATCATTTGTTCTCTTGCAGCAAGGAAGTCACATCAGGTTTGTGGTTTCCAAAAGAAATTTTTCCCTCAAAAAAAAAAAATAAATTCTCAAAACCAGCTGGAAGAACTGTGCTCGTTTTTTAAGTCCTTTTCTTGGGCAAACAGCAAACTCCCAGATCCTGGGTGGGAAGTGCTGATGCCACAATGGATTTTGAGCATTTTTAGACAATCCACAAAAAATTCGAGCCCTTGGTGGGGTGGTGGGAGATGGCAGCAGCTGCTGGTGAATTACAGCCGTTTCCAGGATGGAAGCACTGAAAGCATTTTCTCAGGAACACGCTCCAAAGTGGGCAGGAATTTCACTTTAGTTCTTAATTTCCAGTAAAAACTCTTCCAGGATATTTTATGCTCCTAGGGAGCCAAACCTCCTCCCCTCATAACCTCTTGTCTTGTCAGAACAGGTGAATATCTTGAGTTTTCTGCTCAGATTTTGATCTCTTAATTTCCACAGTCCACAGAAACACATCCAAAGCACTTCAGGGCTGTCCCACCACGGCCCTCAAATTCCAAATCCAGCACTTGGATCAACAACCCACCCACCAGTCTGAACACTTCATAAATCCCATTGCTTTTCCTACTTATTGCCTTATTATTAATGATTTTAATTACTCCACCTGCCCATTTTTAGGCCTGGGTTTTACAACAGATGAGGTTCTCACCAGGTTTGTCATTCTGGGGATTTGGAGGCAAAAAATAAAACCTAGAGTAGGACCAGGAATAGTGAGAGTTGGCATGACTGATGAGAAAGTGTTTGGGATTCAACTGTGACAAGCTGTCAACCCCCTCCCTCTCTCAAACACACATGGATCCATCCAAATGTCTTTTTTTGCCAGGAAAGGAAATACTGAAAATATCCCTTTTTTCCATATTCTAGATTAGAGTACATTGGGAGGAAGAGGCAAAAAGAGAGCAAGGAAGAAAAACTAATCTCCTTGTGAAATTCATCCAACCAACCCTCAGCTCACTCCCCTGGCAATTCCATGAATGTAATTAGTTATTTTTTGGGATAAGCAGCCTCTGGATGCTCCTCCCATGAGCCTGGCACAACCAAATCCTTGGCACTGGCCAAGGAACCCCAAGAAAGGAAGGAGATGGCCCTTGGAGGAGACAACCAGGGCCCTTGGAGGAGACAACCAGGTCCTCAGCCCATGGGGCTGTCCAGTGCGGCATCGTCAGGATCCTCATAAAAGCATGGATGGACATCAGGACACAGCTGATGGCTTTGAAGTTCAGCTCTTTGCTAAAGGTAATCGAGTCCCAAACCAACCCCAAAACCTTTTTGCAGGTGGCCAGAAAAGGCAGAGCCTCCCTAAATTCAGTGTAGAGTGCTCTGGGTGCCACCTCGGTGTCACAGCAAGTGCTGAGGGACAAACAAACCCAAAAAACGAGGTTTTGAACCCTTTTGGGAGGAAGGCTGAGGCACGGGGAAACTCAGGAATATTCATCTCAGTTTAGGGAGTTTTTCCCCAATTTTCCCTGTGCCCCACGTGCATAGCAGAGGTTTGTGGGGCACCTCAGGCCCCAAGGTCCCAGGATGCTTTATCCAAAGGAAGGCACATCCAAGGACCAGCACAAGTGATGCATTCTTCCCAAATTAACCCCTAAATTGCAGCTCACATCCCACTGACCCATCCCTCCTGTTGGAAAAGCTGTCATTAACATCTCTGTCCTTTTAATTAAAATAGGGGTAGAAGGGAGGGAGGGGGAAAAAACATAAAAACACTTTTGTTACCAACATTTCTGTACAACTCTGCAACCACCTTTCATTTATCACTACCTGAAGGGGGGACAGAGGTGGGACTGAAAGTTTGTGGAGCTTTTGTTTGGGTTTTGACACAGAATAGGAGAAGCAGGTACAAGGCATGGCTGAAATGTGCCAACACCTGGGTTTGGCTGCTAGAAATAGAAGAAAAGCCCCAGTGCACCTCAGATCAATCAGTGGAAGTGACAAAGTTTGAACTTGACAGTTTAAGGCTGAATTCTGGCTTGGTTTGTGGCGAGCAGGTCCACAGGCAAGCAGAGTAGGCAGGACAGATGACACAGAGAGGGCAGGAGGACACTTCTCCCATGGGACAGCTGAGAACTTCTACAAAAAACCTTGCCAAAACACCTGGGAAGATCCTGGGAGCTGAGGGACAGCAGATGTGGAAGGTTGGGTGGTGAAGTCACCACCAGCAGTCCATCAGGCATTGAAGGTTGGACCTAAAATTCTGGGTATTGACATCTTCTCCTCTGACTCCATCACATTTTCCAGACCTGTTGCCCATTCAGGTATCACCATTGTGGTGGTCACCACGACAAGTCCAAAGTGGGGAAACTGAGGCACCAAGTCTTTGTAAAATGCAGATTCACTTCAGAGTCCTCCTGCCAGGGTAATTGCTCCATTAGAGTTGACTCAGACCCCAAAACCTGGCATTTATCAGTAAAATGCATCTGGAAGAAGTCACTCCCAAGGGAGGTGGAACAAGCTGGCCCAGAGGTTTTTATCAGGAAGGACAGCAACAGCGAGGAGATGGATTTGCTGCTCACAACTGGAAAGGATGTGGAGATGAAGAACCCAAAAGCTGCTCGAGAGGGTGAGGGACCCTCATGCTGGGTACCAACACTGGGATTTTCCATGAAAGAGTTCCCAATCCCTGGAGCAAGGAAACACACACACGTCCCATCTCAGGTAACAACAGGAGCAAGTTTATTCAGGTCTGGCACTTACAGAACTTGGAAGGACAAGGTACACGGCATTGGTTTTCCAGAAAAGTCAGCCCAGGATCAGAAGAAACGAGACTATTTTATAAAAAGAGACTGCAGCTGCGAGGGGCCAGGAATGTGTCTCCCTTTGGATCCTGCATTCCCTCTGCCTGTGCCACCCATGTGCTGGAGCAGACCTGGTGGTGCTTGGGGTGAATCTGTTCTCTGCAAGTCCCAGCCTGGTTTAACCAACTTTAGAAATTAGGGGAGGTGGGAGGGGGGATTATTAACAGGTAGAAAAAGCAGAAACCCTTCCAAAAATCATCCACCTCGGCGAAGGAGGAGCGAGAGTGCAGCGGGAGACGTCCACAGGAGGAGGAGAACAAGCTCAGCCAAATCACCCAGGTCCTCCAACTCGCTTGGAAGAGCTAAAAAAGTCTGGGAAACAATCACCTTGGAAGCCTGCTGAGAAGTAGAGGATCTCCTTGCAGACAGCAACAGAGAAGATATTGGCTAACGAGACCCGTGGGAGGCGGCCCTTCCTCAGGCAGCCCCATCACTGGCGAGCCCAGAGGACGTAGATGAAGCTGATGAGGATTCCCAAGGCCAGGATGGTGGAGCTGGCTCGGACGCTGCTGGAACCGCTGATGTTGCAGAGGAAGGAGTCGCAGCAGTAAACGGAGGCGGCCGCAATTCCCAGGTTGATCCCAGCGCTGGGGCAGATGGGAGAGCATCCCTTGGAGATGGACTGGCCGGATTTGCCGCCTGCATTTGGGGTGGGGGGGGAGAGGAAGGAAAAAAGGCAAGTTTAGAATGTGTTTTTTTCTGATCACCTGCTCTGCAAAGGAATTTCAGCGCTGGAAGAGCCGGGGCGGTGCAGGTGGCACAGGGTGGATGGAGTGCTCCAGAGGGGATGAAGAGGTTCTCGGAGACAGGAATCCCAGCCAACCCATCTTATCAAGGATCACCCATGATAAGCTCACACAAACACCCCAGAGACCACACAACACCCCAGGGACACCCCTTTGGATTGGTCAATGCTCAGCAACAATAGCTCCCGTGAGGAATCCCAAAAATCCCTCTTGAGCTTCACCCTGGGGCTCCTCAAGGGAGACAGGGAGCACTGGGGAGGCACTTGGGAGCCAAGGCTGCATTTTACAGAGAGGCACAGCCCATGTTAAGAGGAAAGAGGAAACCATTAGCAGTGGGCTACGAAGGGAAGTTTATGAAAGCTCCCAGTCTCTGTTTGCGCACATCTGACCCACCCACGCTGCAGACTTGGGCATGGAATTCCCCCACTCCTGCCAGGGAGAGCCAGGATGGGCTCTGGTTCCTGCAAAGGTTCCAGGAGATCTGCCAGAGCATCCTGCCTCCCTCAGCACAGCAGCTGGGAAGGACAGAACCCACCCCAAATCTCTCCAGGCACTCAGGAAGGAAACCCACAACCCTCCCTTCCTGCCTCGTCCACAGAAAGTGAAGCAAAGGTGGCACTCGGGGACAAAGAACCCAAACAGGAGGCAAAAAAATCAGCAGGAACAGCAACCCTGGAGCTTCCCACACAGGGAGCCTGCAGCATCCTCCACGCTTTCACTTATTCATCAGCAAACTCCCCGCCCCCAGCAGCCTGAAATTCCCCCCGGACTGGCGGGCATCGGTGCAGGCACGTGGGCTTTAACGTGACTCCTCCTGGCAGCGCGTCCCTCCTCACAATCCCCGTGGGATGGTCCGACACACTCAGTTGCTAAGCAGAACTTTCCCTTTTTTTTTTTTGTTTTTTTTGTTTTTCCCCCCCCAACCCAGTCAGAAGAAGGCAAAGCCTCGCTGCAGCTCAGCAGGTGACCCAGGAGAGAAGCCAGGAGGGGCAGGAGGAGGTGCTGCCAGCACTCACCGAGTCCCACTCCGACGTACGTCGTCACGCAGTGGTTTTCATTCTCTCCACACTGGACAGGCGTCAGGCAGGCCCAGTTGGAGGAGGCATCCGAGCAGGAAAAGCAGACGAGCGTGTGGGCTGCAAGAGAAAGGCAAACCTCATTTAGGAGCTGGTGGGAAGATGTCCTCACTTGGAGGTCCCCACCTCTGTCCCACGGCGTGTCTCACATCTGCCCACAGCCACGTTTTTTGTTTCACTTTTATCAACCTGAAACAGGGGATTTTTTTTTTCCCAAAAAAAATTGGCCAAGCAAAGGGTTCAAGCCTCAGGGAGGCATTTAAAGCTCTTATCTGCTAAAGCTGATACAACCACACAGCCTGGTACTTTCTGTCACCACCCTGTTTGCACCAAGAATGCGCCCGAGCTACAGCTGCCAACTTTAAACCGAACTCCAGAGGAGAAATTTTTGAAGTTTGGGATCATTCAGCTCAGCAACCATGGACATGGTGTCCCTGCCTGGGGCAGGGAGGTTGGAACTGAATGATCTGAAGTCCCTTCCAAGCGAAACCATTCTGATTTTATGATTCTGTGACACTGATGGGAAAAGCTCCAGGTGTGACCATAAGTTCAAACTTTCCATGACCCGGCTTTGGGCACCAAGATCAGGCCATGCTTGAGCTGCAGCATGAGGTAGAAACGATTTTTCAGTTCAAGACCTGCAAGACCAGCAGGTCCCCTAAAATTACAGAATCGTGGAATCATTTCAGGAAAAGACCTCTAAGATCTTTGAATCCAGCCATTAACCCAGCACTGCCAAATTCCAGCACTAAACCAAGTCTTCAGGCAACACAGCTGCGCAATTTTTTCAACGCTTCCAGGGATGGTGATTCCACCACTGTTCCAAAATTTGACCAGTGAAGAAATTTTTTCCCCATTTCCAAACTAAACCTCATCCCGGAGCAACTTGAGGCCATTTAAGGCTTATCCTACAGCAGCAGGATGGATTAGCTGGCTCCCATCCCTCATCCCTCACAAAGAGGAATGATTGGAAAACAGCATTTGGGGTGGGAAATGGTTGTGGAGGCAGCCTGGACCAGAGACTCAGCAAGGCCACGAGCACTTTGATCTCTGTATTTTACACACAAGAGCATCACATCCAAGCTGCAGTTGTTGACCTACATATGCAGACAGATCAGGTCTGCTCCCAATCTTCCATGGACTCGGGATTTTGGAGCTCCCAGGCAGCCCTTCCACGAGGCACTGCCTTTCCCTTTCTGTATTTATGAGATGCAAAACAGAGCGGGGGCTGATTGAGGGTGGGAAGTGTGAGGCAGCCCCATGGATTATCAAAAATCACAGAATGGTTTGGGTTGGAAGGCAGCTTCAGGATCATTCAGTTCCAACCCTCTGCCATGGGCAGGAACGCCTCCCACTATTCCAGGTTGCTCCAAGCCCCATCCAACCTGGCCTTGGACACTTCCAGGGATGGGGCAGCCACAGCTTCTCTGGAAAACCTGTGCCAGGGCCTCACCACCTTCACAGGGAAGAATTTCTTCCCAATATCCAACCTAAACCTCCTCCCTCTTTCAGTTTGAACCCATTCCTGCTTGTCCTATCCCTCTCCAGCTTTCTTGTAGACCCCCTTGGAATATGTTCCTAAGGAAGTGAAGCAGGGGAAGCCCTAGGAGAGCTCTCTGAGGCACAGCAGTTACTGACATGGATACTTTGAAGAATTATTATTTGGACAAATATTGCTCAGCATCTACCCCACTCTGCCACAGGACTGTTCTTCTCATTCCTGCTTCTCTCAGGAAAATAAAAGGCTTCTACAAGAAAAAATGAGAAAAAAAAAAAAAAACAATTGTTCTCGGAGGAATGACTTTTGAGCAGCCACAGCCAAGGAGGGGAAAGAAAACAAAATATAATCTTACGGAAACAGATTGAAGTGGGTTAGTGGGAGATCCTGAATGTCACAGCAGAGTAGCCAAATCTCTGCTTTGGAATGGAAGCCAAGACCACAAACCCCCCCAAGCAGGAATTTCCTGGACTGGCTCACGCATCCTCCAAGGATCCTCACTCTGGAAACAACCCCCACAACAAACCCGGGTTACCTGAGCACGCCAAGGCAGCCACCACAACCCACAGCACCGGGATTACAGGGCCACCAGCTGAGTCAACACCTCCAGGAGAGATTCCTCAGTGGATCTCTCCGTTTAGGAGATGGGGAGGAGGAGGATGGACCAGCCACTGAGTCACTGTCCCTCGCTGGGCTGGCCACAGCTCCATGTGGGACCTCGGAGTGGAGCCCAGGTCTGCTCCCAAGTCTCAGGTGACCTGTCCCAAACTCTTTTACCTCACAACCACCCCGAGGAGGTGGATTGACTCATCCCAGGAATCTTCAGCAATCAGGAATGAAGTGGATTACAGGCTTCCTGCACGGGACAGATGTCCCCATGTGTGTTTGCTCACTGCACTGAAGGCACTGAGTGGTGCAATGCTGTTCATTTAAGGTTCCAGGAGCAAACGCACCAGAAATCTTTGGACATGACATAAAAGTGCTGTTGGGCATGAAATTCTCTGCCACGTGACTCAATCCCTGCTCCTGCCACTGCATGTCCTACCTGTCCCCGTGTTTTTCATTGTCACACCTACCCATTACCCCTTGTCTTAACAGAAAAAAAAAAAAAATCCTTCCAGGAGAGGCAGAGTTTAAGAAACGAAATATTGAAATATTCAGCCACTTTCTGCCCCCAAAAAACCACCCACTGCAGAGTTAGGAGAGCACAAATAGACTGAGTGGTTTAGACAAAAGGCACAAGAGGGGTGGCAGAAATAATTTCATGCAGCTGTAGACGGAGCAAAGAGTTGGAGCCCAAGGTTACAAGAAAAAAAGGGGGAAAAAAATCACAAGACTGAACAATGCAAAAGAGAAGCCTTGTTTTCACCAGTGGAAGAATTCATGTGTTTATTTGTTTGCTGCTTAGCTTCTCGGAGGAACAAAGAGCTCCCAAAACAGAACAGGGCATTTGGGGGAATTCCTAGAGATAAGAGGTTGAATCATTCTTGCAAAGACAAGGGGGAAAAAGGCCTTTAAAAGCCCACTTTGGAGCTCGTCAGCACCAGGAAAATGCTGTTGCTTCGGCAGCTTTCCCATTCAGCCCCGATGTCGCTTTTCCATTCTCTTAGGCAAAATCCTTATCAAGATCCACAGGCAAGATCTTTGAGCAGGAGGTAAAGCTTTTCTGTGAAATCCCCCCAGGACATGCTGGTAGTGTTTGGGAATAAAACCACCTGCAGCAAACCCTTTTGCCTGGATAAAAACTTACTTTTAAAGCTGAAGGGGTTGTGCTTTTTTGGGGCGGGAATGAAACCCTTTACTGCCTTGGCCTTGATCGCTGGAACTGAGCCCAAGCCAGCTGGGCTCTGCCGAGACCCAATGCTTTAATCGCCAGTTGCTTCCCGGATCCCACTGGGAGGGAGGAATTGGAAAGGGAAGCAAACAGCCAGTTTCACCTCAGAAAACAAGAAGGGATCCTGCTTGCTGAGCAGGGGCTGGGAAAGCTGAGAACTCTCCCGTTTGGCTCTTTGTTTGGTTTCTCTCATGTGGGAACAATACGGGGTTTCGCACGGCCCCGAGGAGTTTGGAATGGTGAGGGATGGAGTCCGTGGGGAAGGAGGGGATGGCAGGCCCCGAGACTTGGGCAACTTGGCAGCTAAACACACAGCAACAGGAACCGCGTTCTCCCAGGTTCGGCAGCAGCCCCTCACAGGGCATTGTCCCCTTAGGGGTCACCGCGCCCCGAAGATGCTCGGAGGGGGCAGCAGGAGCCAGAATCACGAGTGGCTCTGCCCTGACTTTGCTCCATCGGCCATTGCCGGGGCTGGGCTGCCTCTCCCCGCCACCCCCCTTCCTTCCCCTCGGCTGCATCTCAGCCCATCCCAGCGCCGTTATCCCGGCTGGCTGCGCCGAAAAAGGGGAGCGGAGCCGGCCCTGCTCTTTGTTCGAGCTGCAACTGGGAAAAGCTCCAGCGTATCCACTCGCACAGCCGGAGATGCTCACCTATTCATACAGGCGGGGCAGCCCTGAAGTTCCTGCTCCAGGAGGGACATTGCTGCGAGGCACATCTTGGGAAGACACCCCCGCATCTCGCTCCGAACCATAACGCGGCTCAGCGCCGTGGCCCCGACCCCTTTTCAACCCTTATATCCCCAAAAAACCTCCAACTTCCACAGCCTACCCTCCCACACGCATCGCTCCCCCAACCCCCAATTTGTTCTCTAACGCAGGGCTGGCGAGGGACGGCGGGATCTGCAGGGCAGGCGATGGTGGTGGGAGCATCCCCTTCCCTCACCTCTCTCCACGCACAGCACCGCGGCCAGCACAGCGAGCAGGAGCGCCTTCATGGTGCGGACGATGTGGCCGGAGAGATGCGCAGGGCGGCTGGAGAAGCGCAGGGCTGGCGGTAGGGCCGGGCGCCGGGGGTGGGGAAAGGGCGGCGGCTCCGCCCCGCGGGCCGGGCCCAGCCCCCGCGCCGCCTCCCCCCTCCGCCTCCCCGGCCACGCCTTGTTTCGTTTCCCCGCTAGGGAGAACCGGGGCCGGGAAAGGGGTGCTGGGAAGTGCGTGTCGGCATGGCGGCGGCTGGCCAAGGGGGAACAGGGCCAGCTTTCCCCTAGCCGTGCCCCAAGAGGCTTTTTCCAGCCCCTTTTCGGGTCCCCTGTGTTTCCCTGAAGGAGGAGACGGGAGTAGGGGGCTGCGTCTATGCTTGACCCCACTCATCCAAGTCAAATCCTTCCAACTCAGCTTATTCTGGGATTCCGTGATTCTCTGACTCCCTCTACCCACAGGACCTGCTGATTTCCTGCCTCCTTTCCCTCCTCCGTGCACCTCCTCTCACAGATCCCCTGAGCAGCACACACACATCGTCCTCCACACATTCCAAACCACCCTGTCCTCACACATTCCCTGTATCCAGCGCTCCCTGCATGGATCTCCTGCAGGCAAGACTCCCCCGGATACAGAAGCTGTCCCTGCATTCAACACCCCCCCTTCAGATCTGACCCCTCTGCACGCACAGCCCCCATTCACGATCCAAGCACATAAAGAACCAACTCCCCCATCTGTTAACCAGAGCCTAAATTGGATTAGACATACAGGATTGAGAAGCTTGAAGGGCCCAGCAGCTGGGGTGGCATGGGACAGCCTGGGCTGCTTGGCAGGAAGAGTCTTCAGACTGTAAATAAGTCCCCTGATGTTGGAGTGTCCCGAATTCAGTAGGTCCCATGGAAATAACTAAATCCTCTAGGAAATGAGCTGCAGGAGGGGCAGTGGGGGAGGGCCCCTGTGAAACTGGCTGTAAGGAAAGCCTGGCAATGGAGGATTAGGCTGGTGAGCCAGCAGGAAACAAGCAGGCTTGACAAACTCTGTGCCACAGATGGGTTTAATTCTGCAGAGTCAGCATTTCTTGGCGAATGCATCTGTCAGGAGAAATTCCGGCTCCTGTCTTGTCGGAGGCATTCAGAGCACTCTGCTTGGGAAGCAAACCCATGCCTGCAAACCTCTGCTTCCCTTTTCTTTCCCGTGGCTCAGTTTTGTTTGTCACTGCCAGATATTCTAGCAGGAACTGACTTCGGAGCAGTTTCTTTGGTCTCATTTCTTCCTCTGGAACAGGCTGCTGGGA
Source organism: Chlorospingus semifuscus (assembly GCA_035048045.1). Classification (NCBI taxonomy): domain Eukaryota; kingdom Metazoa; phylum Chordata; class Aves; order Passeriformes; family Passerellidae; genus Chlorospingus; species Chlorospingus semifuscus. The sequence continues at coordinate 152,137,458 of JAWWMS010000120.1, forward strand.
CAAACCAAATACTAAAAAAATGGGAAGTTTCAGCTTTGTGGTAACTTGAAAAAACATAATTCAGACACATTTACAAAACCTCTGATTTATACAGGCTGAGGAAGTAGATTTTGGTTGGATATTGGGAAGGAATTCTTCCTTGTGAGAGTGGGGAGGCCCTGGCAGAGGCTGCCCAGAGAAGCTGTGGCTGCTCCATCCCTGGAAATGTCCAAGGCCAGGTTGGGTGGTGCTTGGAGCAACCTAGAATAGTGGAGGGTGTCCCTGCCCATGGCAGGAGGCTGGAACTGGATGATCTTTAAGATCTTTTCCAACCCAGATTTAGGATTTTTATGTTACATTCTCCTCATCCCCAAGATCTACAGCTTCCAGGATTTCTCCAACACTTAAATTTAACATTATCATCCCCTTTTTTTTCTTTCCTGGAGAGGGTCTGTCTGCTGATAAGAAGGAACAGGGAGGACCTAAGAGTCACAGAGGTCACAACCCAGCACGGGATCTGGAGTCATCCCGATACTGCTGGAATGCCTGGGCGGGGACAGCACTAATGACAGGATGCTGCAAAAGGAAGAGGTGACCAGAGCCACCAAGGACCAGTTTTCTGTGGTGGGAATTACACCAAGTGAGGAAGGAAGCCCTTCTGACAACCTGGTGATCCTTTTGGGTCCCTTCCAACTGAGAATATTTTATATTCTCTGGTCTAAGATCATCTCCCACCTCCCCACAAGGTTGTTGCGTGGGACAGACTCAACTCAGCAACTCTGCTGGCAGAGATTTCTGTTCTAGTCCAGCCGACAAAACACTGCTCCGAGTGCTGCAGCCTCTTCTTGCAAGTTTGGAGGTCACTGAAGGACTTTATTGAACCATTGGCTTAATACTGTGAGTGCAAGGCCAAAAAATATTTCTTCACAAAAAGGGTGAAGCAAGAGAGGCAGCAGAGGTAGAGTCCAGCCCCAGGAATGTGACACGTGCTGGGAAAAGGTGGAGACAGCTATAAAAACACACTTGAGGGACAAGGAGATAAGGAGGTGGCTGGACAAGGAGAGGGCAGACTGGTGCTGAGGTAAATACTTCATGGCTGTGGCATGCAGGGTACAGTTAAAATCAGGAAATTATGAGTGTGGCAGGACCCTTGATGGGTCAGGGCAGCAGAGATGGTGCAGAAATTAAACCTAGACTAACTAGGCCTGCAAGGGTTTGATGTTGAACTAGGCGAGTTAAAGTTTGTAATTGAGGGTCAGTAAAAGCTTGCTCAGCTTCAGGTGGGACACAGAGAGGTCCTTTCCCCACCACGCTTCTGTTTCAGGGTTTGTGTGAGACTTCCTGGGCCTGGCTGTGCACGTGAGAGGCACCAAAACCGCAGAGGAATTTGCAAATGAGACGTTTCCCCTGTCAGTGGAGCAGAACTGCTCAAACAGCTTTCCTCCAATGACACACAAAGGGGACAGAGGCCTTTTTTTTTTAGTAATTGCATCATGCTCTGGAGTTGGGAATTGTTCAGGTTTCTTCCAGAGAAGTTTGGAATTGCTCTCACCTGCCAAAACATGGAGAGGACTGGGAGGATCCTTGCTGCTTCCTCTCATCCCCAAAATTCTCTTTGTCCAGAGCACTTTGCTGCAACAAAGTGCTTTTCCAGGTGCTGGCACAGCCCCCAAAACCTAATGGAATGCTGGAGCTGGAATTCCATCCCCGGAATCCATGGAATTCCTGCTCCCACCATCCTGCTGGATGAGAGGCCCAACTCCATATCCCAGCCCTTCCTCCTCATCCGACGGTGAATGTTCCTCCTCCTGAAGTCCCTCCTGATCTCTCTGGATTGAAGTTGTCCAGGAGACCCTCAGGATCATATTTGGAGCACCCAAGGGTGCTCCAGACATAGATTTTTCCACAGGCAAACCAAGCTGCAGGTTATTCTTTGCTGTCTGTGGTGCCCAACAGGTCACTGTCCTCTACCACACCTCTGCTGCATCCTGTGGGGAAAAATTGAGATTTCTCTCAGGTAGCCTCTGAGATTCTTGAAAATTCCTGAAATAAAGGTGCCCAATCAGATATTTGGGCCACGCCATTTATTATATTTTTTACAGATAAAGGAATAAAACTTCTATCTGCCCCCCCCAACCACAACCTGCAGCAGAATCTGGCTGTCAGGTGGATGAACTTTCACTTCTGGCTGACATCCACGTTTCCTTTTCCCTTCCCTCCCCGAGCCTAAGGTGAAAGTGGATTGCTGTCTGGTGAGGCTCAGCTGGTGCTGGAATTCTCACACTTCCTCCTTCCTAAGTCTGTGTGACTCACCCTCAGCCGTGCTTGTTTTAGGCTTTTGACGGGAAAACAACTGTGACTCTTTAAGATCTCAGGCAAAAAACTTTAATTTCCCTGAGCAGTCTCAGCAGGGCCCTCCTCAGACTGTGCCCATGGCTCCAGGAACCCCCTTTAAGCTCAAGCTTAACCCTTTAGGCCCTGTGTCCCTGTCTCCATCCACGTCCTGGATGACCTTGGCCATGTGCTGGGGTTTGTCTCCATCTCTTTCTGGCCTCAGGTTGTGACTTTTAGGGTTGGAATCGCTGATCCGTTTGCTCTTCCAACCCCGGGTATTTCATTATTCTCTTCTCCAACACTAATCCTTAATTATATCATGCCTATCCCTGTCTCCCGGCCTAATTCCATCTCCTGGGTGAACTCTGGACTTACTTTACAGCTTTTTTTTCGAATCCTGGCTTTTTTTTTTGTACCATCAGAGGTTCTGGACCACCCACAAAATTTTCTGGGCACCTCCTCTCCCACAACAGGGACCTCATCTCCAGGTTTTTTGGGGTGGGAAGAGGCTTTTCAGTCCTTTCCCTTACTCGTTCCACCCAAAAAAATGCACTTTTCTGTGGGCAAGGAATTCACCAGGCTCCAAGGAGGCAGCACAAAAATATGCTGAAGCTGTAGGCAAGGTGATAGACTTATGGAGGTTTGTAGTGGAAATGTTAAACTTGGTGTAAAAAATAGGAATGGGAATGTTCCTGGGTGTGGAAGAACGAGAAGAACCAGCAGAGCAAAAGGTAAAAGCAAAGGCATTTGCTGAGTGCCTGTGCTCATTCAGAAGTAGAGAAAGAACAAGCTGACCTTGGATAGGAAACTCCAGAGGACTAAGAGCAGGGTGAGAGCCATAAAACGCCCAGATAAAGTAAACAAAAGGGCTGGAATGTTCAGGAATTACATGTCAAAGGGGGAAAACGAAACAGAAAGTGAGCAAAGACAGTACTGTCTCACCAAAAGCTGTAAAAAAACCAAAACTGGGGGTTTTTTGCTCTGCCTTTCACCTTTTACCTTCACCTTGTGCTCAGCCTTAAAGGCACGAGGAAAATTGCGGGGCTTTCATCTTTTTTGTCTGCTGGTGGCACAGAAATGACACAGGACAGATGATCTGGGCACACCCACACTGGTGCTTGTGATCCAATGAAATCCACAAGGAAGAGTGTGAAAGGCAAAACTCACTTTCTCCAAGATTTTTTATATTATCAAATATAAAATCTCTTCTCCCCGAAGATCTCAAAGTGGGGAGTTTTATTCCTCCGGTTTCCTGTGACTGCAGAAGGGAGTTTCTCATTCCCAGGAGCGGCGTCTGCTCGTTATCTAATTGCTGATTAACATCAAATTCTGCATCCTGGAGCTGCAGGCAGGTCCCAGGTGAGCTGTTGTGAGCGCTGGGCACAGAGCCAGGGCTTGTTCCTGCCTCTCCTGGACCAAGGAAAATTGTACCCCTGGCACCCCCAATTCTTTGTGTGGAATTTAAGGACTTGCCTGAGTAAGGAATCAGCAGAAAAATGGGGAAATCATCGCTCCTGTGCAGAGGTCTCTCCACCTTCTGCCTCTGCACTGCTTTAGTGTTGACTGAAATCCTGGGATCCCTGGAGCTGGGCGTCCTTTGGAGTGAAAATTCCTACATGGAAGTGCTTTCCACATCACTGGAAGAGCTTTGGGTCACTTTTGGTGTTCAACCTTTGTCTTGGAGCAACCTGATCTCGTGGAAGGTGTTCCTGCTCATGGCCGGAGTGGTTGGAATGAGGTCTTTTGGTCCCTTCCCACCCAAAACATTCCATGGTTCTCTGATAAAGCAAAACCCAGCCCTGAACACCCCAATTCTGCTCTGGTGGAGGGAACCAGCTCCACGTGGGAATGACAGAAAGGTGACAGAGAGAGGCAGGAATGGGAATGACCAGGAATGAGTTCATTCTCCAGCCCCAGTAGAGACGCTGAGACCAGAGTTTTTCCATGCTTTGATGAATCCTAATTATGGTACTAAACCTGCTGCTTCTGGAGGCAGTTTTCCAGCTCTTCACCCTACTTTAGATGCCAGGAATTCCCTCTGATCCTACCTAAAATCCTCTTTCCTACTGCATCAACCCCAGCACAAAAAGTGGGAAGAACAAAGCCTTCCATTTGGAGGATCTGGAAGGTTCTCATCCCATCACACACCACTTCACACTTCCCAGTGCAATGTGTAAGATTTTTCCATGGAGTGCAGAATTCCAGCAGGGCTTTGTTTCACATTTTTTCCCCAAAGTTTGACACGTGTTAAACTTGTGATCCAGCACATCTTCTTTTCCTGCCAGATTGCTGCGAGGGAGATTCCCTCATCCCATACTTGTGCCACATTAACTGGAGAGCTTTTTGTGCTTGTCCTTCCTAAATTACACCCTCTTTTCTCTACCTACCACTTACATTTACTGGAATCACCCAGAATTCTCCCGGTTTGCAGATTCTCTCAGCTCATCACCCGTGAGCTCAGTGAATTTATTGTTTAATACATCATCCAAACCAGCAATTAAAACTTTGCATCATCCCAGAGCCAAGAGGAGCCTTTTAGTGGATCGTTCCAGCCTGACAGCAAATTGTTGGCTGTGGTTTGCTCGTGATTTCAGCCCGACTGGGTTTCCTTGGTTTTGCTCCTGAGCCCATCACATCACACTGTGCCAAAAGCTTTATTAAGGCTGAGCTGTGTGACAGGTACCACTTTTACCCTCACAGATTTTGTTATCTTGTCACAGGGAGGGATATCACCCACCTGTCATAAAATCCTCACTGATCATCCCTGTCTCCTTGATAACCCCTACACTGTTGATTGATGATTTATTTCAGAGCTTTTTTCTCACTCTGGGTTGGCTGCTCTGTGTGTCTCTATGCCCTTTTTAATAATGGATTATTTCCACATTTCTTCATGGAAAGGCTTTGGAGGTGGCACTCAGTGCTCTGGTCTGGCTGACAGGGTGAGGATTGGTCACAGGTTGGACTCAATAATCTTGGATGTCTTTTCCAACCTAAATGAGTCTGTGATTTGTTGTTGCTCAGTCTCCCAAAACACCCAGATTTCCCTTTTGCTAAGAAACAGGAGCAGGAGAAACAGGCTGGGTTTGGTAGCTGTGATGGATTTCTTTCCCCATTTTTCCTGGGCACGACTTTGGCTGACAACCCCCACTGATTTGCATATTTACATAGAAAACACTAATTTTATTCACTTTTGATGTGTTAATTAGTTCATCTCATTAATATCTGTGGCAGCAAAGTGGCTCTTGCTGTTGTGTTTGATGTGGTTGTGTCTCCACACCTGTTTTCCCTCTCACTCCACACGCGGAAGCACAAACACAACTCCTGACTCTGCAAGAGCAGCTCGAAGCTGTGGCATTGGAAAAACAAATCCTGCACTGAGGCTCCAAGAATCACCTGGAATTCTTTTCCCAGACTGGTCAGCCTGGAGAGCAGCAGCATCCAAACGTCACACTGGAAAAGGGAAATAGGACTGATTGAGTCCATGGGGAAAAAAGGAGATTTAGGCTTTGCCTGAAGCTGAGCCACCTTGATCTTTTACCTGCACCTTCCTCCAGCCCAGGGAAGGGAGGAACCAGTGTGGAAAAGGAGCTGTGACCTCATAATCAGCCCATTCCTCACCTCCAATCAAGAAGGAGAATTTTAAATTGTCCCTCTTCCTTCTTTACTTGAAAGAGTTACAGCAGTCCCTCTTCCTTCTTTATTTAAAAGAGTTCCAGCAATCTTCCACTCAGAAGCTCAGTGGTGACAAAGTCCATCCTCCAGAATTCCCACCTCCAGATTTACTTTTCTGTGACCTTCAGCTCCCACACTCAGGAGTTTTCAGTCCAGGAGCTAGGTGGGTGGACAGACAAGGAGTAAATCCTGTTAAACACAATCCCTTCACCTCCAGAGAATCAGTCAGGATAATCCCAGCTACTTCAGCTGCTTTGGCATCCAGAAATTTCAGGAGGAGAAAGAGTACCTCTAAATTTGTAGACAATTATAGGAAACCACTCTCACTTGACCTTTTGGACTGCTGTGGTGAAAACTGGGGGAAAAGCTGGGAGTAAGGGTCTGCAAAAGATCAGGATAAAGTTCATTCTCCCTCCTGAGCTGTGTCCGTCCTGGCTCCCCACACCCTCACTGGACTTATCTCAACCCTCCACTTGTTCCTTCCCCTCCAGATGGTCTCTCCACCAAGATTTTGCTTTCTCGTGTCCAGCAAAACTGGTTGAGATACAAATTTCTCCTTCTACTTCCTCGTTCTCCTGGCAATATGACAGGTGGTAAAATAATAACAGCTTTGGCCTGGATCTCAACTTTATTGGAGTTTTTTAAAAGCACCTGAGGTCCAGCAGGGAAAAACTGTGCAGGGCAGGGAAGACTTGCTCCTGGAGGAATTACTCCTGGGATTGGGATGCAGCACAGCCACCACAGCCCTACCAGTGCCTGCCCTGAGCAGCTGGACATCTCTTCCTTCTTTTTGGTTTAAAAACTTTTTCTTCTCCTTCTCCATCCTAATTTTCCTTCCCTTTTGAGGCTGTGTTTGGTGAGAGAAAATTAACAGCAGGTTCTGCTGTTGATTTGGTCTTTTGACAGCTGTCATCTCCAGGCACAGCTCAGTGGGGTGTGAGTGTCCTCTCATCCCTGCCCACCTCTGTGGTGTCACCTCCTTAATTTCCTCCATTTCCCCTCTATCCATTAAACAAAATATTTAAAACCAGTCACCAGATCCAGAGCTCACAGCACAGAACGTGAAGTTGCTGTGGAATCTTTCGTCCTCCTGGAAAACTGAAATCCAGGCGCTCTGAAATGCCTCAAAAATCCACATGTGCAACCAAAACCCAGCAGAGTTCCAGGGCAATGCTTCAGAGAAAGCAAAGATCTCATTTAACCATCAAACACAACCAAAAAAAAAAACCCGACACCCTTCAATTGTTTGGACCAGCTCTGGTTTCTCCCAGGACACAGCTGAGCTAGGGATGCTGCCAGCTTTTCCTTTTCTCTTTTTTCTTTTATTTTTTTTTTTCTGTGTGTTTTCCAGGAATGGGAGCTTGCAGCTGGGGCTGTGACCCAAGAAGCTCTGAGCTGTTTGTGTGAGTCCCTGGCTGGCTGCCCTTCTTCTTCTTCTCTGTGACACCCCCAGGCTTCCTACAGAGCTTTTCTGTGTCCCCTCAGCTGCAGCTCCTGTGGGGAGAGGAGGGAGCGGAGAGCGTGGAGGGCAGAACCAAACAAAGCTCAACACAATCGATGGTTTCTCTGCCAGGAACGTGGCTCTGTAGAAAGCCTCCCACTAGCTCTGAATGACAGGGGTTGGTGACAGCTGTGTGAGGTTGTTTTGGCCCTGGGGAGAAAGAGGGGAATAGATACGGGGATGTCTTTTCCAGCTGGATGAGGTCCATGAGGAGGCAGTGTGAGAGCAACTGCCAGATCAGCGGGCTGTCCCCATTCCTTCCCTTCTCCCTCCCACCATCCCACTGCCTTTCCTCTCTCAGCCACATATTTCCCCCTCTGCCTTTCCCCCTTTTCTCTGATGAGAGAAGCTAATTTCAGAATGCGAATGGGAGGAAAGACCCTGAGGAGCCAGAAATTTCTCCCCGCTGAGGCTGGAGAAAAATCCACAACACTGAAACACAAATCAGCTTTACTTCCACCTGCTCGTTTATAAACAGATGTTTGATAACCCAGACTCACTGTGAACAAATTCACCGATCATCCCCTGTGCTGACACAACTGTGGAGCCATTGCAGGGTGGGATGTTATTCCTCACAGAGCTTTGAAAGTGAGAGACAAAACTATGCCTTCAAGGATCTCCTCGGAGCAATAATGATTTGAGGCTTGAACATGTCAAAAAGGCCATTTTCTATGTGTTTTCTTAGGTGAGTTGGATGTCTGGGGACACTTCGGATTCAGGCAGGCTCAGGAAATCAATGGGAGTTCAGCACCTGACTTATCCAGGCTCTCTCAAAAATCCCAGGGGAAGCTCAGCCACAAAACATGAATCTTTGAGAGTGGAAAATTATCCCAGAACAACATTTTTATTTCAGCCATCACAGGGAGCTCTTCCAAGCCCATCACAATCCGTATGTAAAGATGTAAGTGACGCTGGCCAGGACACCCAGGGACATCATTCCATGGCTGCTTTGCCTGCTGCTGACTCCATTCACGTTGCACAGGGGTTTCTCACAGCAGGAAACATTCTGGGAGTTTTGGATTTGTTGCTGGCCTGTTTCTGGACACGTTGGAGAACACATCTTGGAGATGACGTATTTAGGCTTGTTGGGCTCTAGTGCAGGAAAAAAAAAAGTGGGGGAAAGAAGAGAAAAAGGAAGATGAAAAATAATTATTTAAATATTTTTGTGGCTAAATCTGTGTTGGTGAGTAAAGGAAGGCCAGGCACTAATCCTCAAGGCAAATTTCATGGAATTAATAATAGAATCAGGGATTGGCTTGGGTTGCAAGGGACCTTAAAAATCATCCATGGGCAGACATGAGAAGTGGCTTTGTAATGAATTGTATACTTGTATACTTCACTATGTGCAACAAATGATAAATAAGACCGTCAAAAAAGCTTTTACAATCCAAAAAAAAGAGGGGGAGATGTGAGAAATGGATTTGTAATGAATTCTCACAACCTGACTGAAAGCTCACACGATCTTGTGCATCTGTATGCAAACACTGAGATAAAGCGTGCTGAGTTAGGAAGGCCATGGAACAGAGACGACATTGTTGAGAGAGAGACTGAGCTAGAAACAAGTTTCAACAAGTTTCAAACTATGGCCTTGCAAAAACCCCACGTATTTTAGAGAATTCTAACTGTGAAAGATGCATTGTAGCAGGACCATGTGGGGTAAAAATATAGTGATTGGTGTTAGAAGTATTTGCAGCACTGTGTGGCAAAAGCTAATAGGCTGAAAAACATTTATAAAGTATTGTAACCAGGAAATGGGTTGACTTCTGATAGAATGGTGCTGAGTTTTATATCTTTTATGTCTCACCCTTCATTGAGACTGAAAATAGGATAAAATCTTTTAAAATGCCTCTGAGTTGCCCTGTTTCTATAAAAGCTAGGAAAAATCTAACAGGCAGAGGAACCTCCCACCAGACCAGGTTGCTCAGAGGCCCATCCAGCCTGGTCTTGGACATTTCCAGGGATGGGGCTGCCACAGTGCCATAGAATCCTGGAACTGTTAAGGTTGGAAAAGGCCTTTAAGATCATCAAGTCCAACCAGGATTTCTCTGGGCTCCACATTTTTAGGTTTTGTCAATCCTAACGTGGAATTAGCACCTGTGGCTCTCAGCTCCAGCTGCCTGAAGTGATGCTCAGGCTGGGCCGTTCCCACCAGGATGGTTTTTCCTACAGCATAAACACAGGGGGAACGTTCTGCACAACCTGAGATTTGGGATGAGAGCACGTGGAGGTCTTTGAGGGCACAGAGCTCCCAGGACAGACCTGAAGGATTGTACTTGGCACAGGGAATCAGCCGCGGTGAGGTTTGGCCAAAACACTTTTCTCAAAGCAGTTCTGGGAGTGAAACACACACAGCTCCAGGTGTGAATCCACTCCCTGGTGCTGCTCCCTGTGTCCTCATCATTTTTCCAATTCCCAGCAGGAATATCAAGTGTATCTGGACACTGCAGCAGCCACAAGGTCAGTGTCTCCTAAAAGTTGGTCACCAAGGCCTGTTGTTCCTGTATTGGGATGAAATCCCATTCCTGAGAGTGCTCTCCTACGAAACAAATAGGGTGTTGTTCCCAAACCTACTTGTCCCGACGTCCTTCCGGATGGTCACGCAGTGTTTGTCCTCCTTGGCACACATGGAAATGGTCAAACAGTCCTTGTTGGACTCCTGTTCTTGGCAGGTGTAGCACATGAATGGATAAACTGGGGCAAAAAAAAAACAAACAAAAAAACAGGAAAAAAGCACATTACAAGGTTTAAAGGCTACAAAAATCCCACTGCAGAGATCTCCATCTCTCTCCTTACAGCCTGAGGAATGTTTCTGTGGGAATGACCAGTGGCTTTCTTTATCTCCTGACCCGTGGCAGCAGCGCTAAATCCCTCTCTGTCTCCTCTGGCTCAGGCTGAGAAGTGTTATCGATCTGTCTGCAATCCCTGGGAGCAGGAGATGTGAGCAGAATTCAAGGATTTGGGGGCTTTTATGAAGGAGATTATTGCTGAGCCATAGCAGCTCAGTCCTGAGGGCTCAGCCACGGGAATTGCCAATTACTGTTCAGGGTTTCTCCTGGGCAGGGCTTGGCAGGGAGAATTTAAAGATGCCCATAGCGTTTTGAGGAGGTGGACAATGCCCAGTGTCCTACTTCTCTTTCATCTGGCTCAGGGACTGCTGTCACATCTCTTTTTTTGTGCCTCAACGTCACTGAACCGGCCTAACCTCAGTTCTAGGATGTCTGGTGAGAGCCCTCAGATGCTCTGTCAAACTCCTGTTTCTAGCATAAAATCGGGAATGAATGGAAAATCTTAACCAAAAGCTTGGTTTAAGTGGTAAAGGCAGATTTGGTGAGGTAATTCCTACGTCTGCAGCAGTGGCAGATGACTGGCAGGAAGGTCAATCAGCATTTCCTGCCAAGAATGTTTTGTGCCTGCCCTCAAAACCAGAATGTGGTAGGCCAGACCTCTGGAAAGTAGTAAAAAAAAAAAGGAAGTGATGCCTTGTGAAGGCTGACCTAGACCAGAGACTGGACAGAGCTAAAGAATAAAGTAGGGATTTATTAGAAGGCTCTAATGGATACGCCTTGGGCAGCACAAGAGCCCAGCCAGGGCTACACCCAAGATGAACCCAAAATGGTCACAAAATGCACAACCAGTCACAGGGTCTCACACTTTTATAAGTTCTGGTCCATTTGCATATTGGAGTTGATTGTCCAGTTACAGCTTTAGCTTATGAAGTCCCATCCTTCTTGTTTTTCTCTCTTCAGTCCACCATTGTTTGTGCTCTTGGGCCTGAGATTTGGATTGGCTGTCCTTGGTTCCCAGCTAGAGAAGGAATTGTTTTGTCTCCCTACTCTGTGAAGAGAGCTCACCATCCCCTAATATGAAGCTCAGAAGTACACACTAAAGCAGCATAGAACCAGAAAAACAAAAGCTAAAACCTGAGGCATCATAAGATGAACAAAACCACCCCAAAATATGTGCAGAGCGCTCCCCAGCCGGGCAGATGGAAAGGTTTAATAGTGGTGGTTGAGTTCAGAGTGAAGAGTGGGGTTTTGTGACTGAGTTCCTTTAAAAACAAAGCTAATTTTTGGAGGGAAGCAAAGCCAAATGCTGGCTGAGTTCCTGCTGAGTCTGGGGCCACTCTGTCACTTTGGAAAGGGCAAAAGCAACTGAAAGACACGTCCCTGTGAGCGCACTTTTGCCCGATAAGAAGTTGGCAGTGAGAAAGTGGAAGGACAGCAGAGGTCACACCATGAAACGAGAAGTTTCTGATAGGAAGGAAGGAAAAAGTCCCCAACTGTTGATCCTGTGCAGCTTTTTTTGTGTCATTCTCCTCGACAAGAAGTTGAATTTTCATGTGCAGAGTAGAGGAGATTCAAGGAGGTTTTATGGAGTTTTTGGCACAACTTTGAATGATGCTGTTTTCAATCAAGCCCAGGAAACACGAACTACTGAAAATTCCAGGGAATGGGTGCAAAGCCAGGCATGAAAACACACTCAGAGGGTAATTCCCAAGGATTATTGGTCAAACCAACTGGAGCAATGGAAGGAATTCTGCCCTGGCAGGGTGGTGAGGCCCTGGCACAGGTTTCCCAGAGAAGCTGTGGCTGCCCCATCCCTGGAAATGTCCGAGGCCAGGTTGGACAGGGCTTGGAGCATCCTGGGATAGTGGAAGGTGTTCCTGCCCATGGCAGGGGTTGGGATGAGATCATCCTAAAGCTCCCTTTCAACCCAAACCATCCCTGTGATTTTAAGTGATTTTGGCAGATGGATGCAATAAAAGAGTGAAAAAGAAGATTGGATGCAATTAAATCAAGATAAATAAATTACAGTAGATAAAACTTAGACACGTAAATGTAGGGTGACAAATAACTGGTTCAGTCACAATTCAGAACCACAGTGACAACAGCAGGAGTCTACAGTGTCACATTCCAGCCACAGAAACGGGCATCACCCAAGGGGACACAGGCAGAAATGTCATGTACAAGATACATAAAGTGGCCTTTCCACCCTGGCAAAGCTTCATCTGGAGCCCCGGTGCCCAAATCTCTCTGCAGCACTTCCAAAAATGCAGAGCATTTGGAGAGGGACCAGAGGAGAGGGAGGAGAGAAGGTCAGAGATCCTGGAATGGTGACCTTGTCAAAAAGGTTGGAAGAGTTTTAGTTAGTTTGTTTGTTTGAAAATGAGAATATGCTGAGGAAAGTCGCAAGAATCTTCTTCATGATGCAAGAAAAATGACGCAGAAAAGAAGAAAGTAATAAAATAATTTATGTGCCCTGTGGTGGAAATATGGGAGAACAGAACAAAAACAGATGCTAAGAGACATTAAAATTAAATTCCTAAAGGGATGAGAGTCTCTGAACAATTCCAGGCTGTGGAATCTTCCTTGTTGGAAACTCTGAGGGACACCTTAAGCAAATATCTGCCTGGTCTTGTCCAGCATTGCAGCAACGACTTGACAATCTTAGAGGTCTTTTCCACCCTTAATGTGATTCTGTGAAGAGGATCAAGACATTTTATGATTTTTGCTGGACACAAAACTCACAAAACAGTGAGGTTATGGATTGAAAAGGCAAAAAACCCTCTTTGATCGGCTGAGAGATCAGGAGTTTTGACCAAAATTTGGTCATTAGGGTCTTGGATGAGACCCAGGATACCTGAGAAGGATCAAATGCCAGTTTCCACATTTTCCTATGTCCCAGTTTTAGGCCAGAAAGCTGAAATCTCTTATTCTGGATCTGGGCTGGGCACAGAAATGTGCTGTGTAAAAGTCTGTCCTTAAATCCGTTGGGAATCTGCTGCCAATATCAAATTTCACTGGTGAGGAATCCCACCATGAACCTGTGATCCTGGATCTCTGTGAGCTTTCCAGTTCATCCTGGGTCACACTGAGAGCGTTGCCTTTGAAAATTCTCCTCTTCTGCCCACGTTACTTTGCTTCAATCAGGAATTGTGGGCACTAAATCAAATTTTTTTTTTAAATAATGAATAGTCATTTTCCCACACCCAAAACTGGCCAAAGGTCCTGCTCTTCCAGGCAGGCTGGAGAGCCATTCCAAAGGATGTAGGAGTAGGGGGTTGATACATCAGTGATAATTTATTAATTAGATGCCTCTTTCTCAACCAGATTCGTATCGTGGTTTCTGGGAAACCATCATGTGTGGGGGAAATTTTGGCACTCTGGTCATCATTCCCACGTGCCAGGAGTGATGGAGCAATGCGTGTGTCTCACTCCCAGAAGGAGGACAGCACTTGGGAGCAGGATGCCTTTAACATGAAAAGTTCTTTCAGCTCTGCTGCTGATTTAATCTACAAAAGTTCCCAGTGTTGCATTTTCTAGGAAGACACGTGGCAAACCACTATGAGGGAGGAAGCAGCAGGACAGAAAAGTCTCTAAAATACTCAAAAACTGAAATTATTAAGGGAAAAAAAAAACCCATTTTGTTATGCTTTCTATCACTTCCACCTTGCCTCCTTTTGGAAGATCCCAGGGACCACAGTGTGGATTTAATGGTTGGAGCACCACCAGAGCTCCAGCACTGGAAAGAAGAATCAATTAATCAGATTCTCTTTTCTCAAATCACTGATTGAGGTGCAAAAGGACATTGGTGACACCATCACAACCCTGCAGAGATGGTCACAGCCCTCTAGAGTTCTGCCACGTGGAAAAATGTCACCACCTTCCCCCTAATCCTTGTCTTAAGCAGGAGCAGCAGGAGAGGCTCACCTTGTTCCACACAGAGCACAGCAGCCAGCAAGGTGACCAGAGGAGTCCTCATCTCCAGCAGATCCTCCCAGCAGCACTGGGAAGCTGCTTGGAGGGCAGGTTTTATACCCCAGCCCAACAGCAGCAGCAGTTTTACAGGTTCCAGGTGGACATGAAATCAACCCGAGGGTGTGGAATGTTCGTGTGTGGGAGTTTTCCACACCGGGGCCCTTGGAAAAGGGCTGGCACCTTGGGGAAAAGCCCTTTCAGCCACACATTTCTTGCTCTTCTGGTCGTGTGAGTGATAAGAAGTCGGGATCTGCTCTCTCCTCCTCTGAATTTTTTCCTTTCCTCCCTTCCAGAGCTGCTGCTCTGATGAAAGCAGAGCCTGAAGGCACAGGGAGATTGTCCTAGGAATGAATTTTTCTGGTCCCTTTGCATGGACAGCACATGATGTTCCAGGGTTTGCACCGATCATTGGCTTTAATTATTCAACAGCACCAGACTCAACCTCTGAGCTGGCCTAAGCTGGTTTACCTCAAAATCAGTGTGTTTTACACTAAATTAAATTAGCTAATGGTTGGTTAAACAGAGGATTTTCCTCAAATTTTCACGTCAGTCCTCATTTCTTTATCAATTTTCCTCTGGTTAATCCCTCTGCTCGCTCTTTTTCCTGCTTGTAATCCTCCAGTACCTTGTACAATTTTGATTTAATGAAGTTTTGCTGCTATCCAGGGATTCTTTAGAGGAGCTGCTTTTTTTCCACGCCCAACAGTTTCTCGAAATCAGGCTTCCATTTCCAAGCCCACAAATTGGCACCCTGGAATTGCAGCTCTGCTCTGGAAAGAGCCATCCCTCAAAGTGTCATTTTTTCAATCTCTCCTCTTAAATCAATCCTTTTGCTTTTATTCCTCTGTGTTGTTCCTCTCCTCTGAATTCCTTAAAATCTGTTCCTGACAGTCTGGAATAGACACCTTCATTCGAGATGCATCTTGTAAGAGCTCGAGCTACCAAGTCCACAGAGCTTCTTCTAAAACAAGATTAGTCCTGGACAGCAGAAAGAAAATACTGTCAAACCCCGCTTTTTCTGGCAATTATGGAATAACTTAACTGGCAATTCCCTGCACGTAGCCATCAGCAGGGCATTTTTGACTGTTTCTAACATGAATCATTCCAACCCTGGATGATTTACTGATCCATGTGATTTTCTGACACTTTTTTCAGGCCCTCCTGATCCCGGGATGACATCATCAGGTGGTGAATTCCAGAGTTGTTCAAGCCCTGTGTCCAAACAGACATTGCCTGGGTTTTGGAGGTTGGTGAGGTCAGTGGTGATGATCAAATTGAGCCTTGTGCTTCACCCAGGACAACTTGGTCCTTTGCCCCAGTGTTTTGTAAACAGGTTTTTCTCCCTCATTAGTGGGTGTGGCTCCTTGCTGGCATTTTGCAATGAGGCTGAAAGAACCATTTTTTTCCCCTTATTTTTGGTCTTATTTATCCCATAAACTTGTTCTGTTTATTCCTTTCCCCTTCCATATCCCAGCTCCTGTTGTTTTCCATAGAATCATTGACTGGGTTGGTGGGAAGTGACCTTAAAAACCACCTTGGACCTTAAAAATCACCTCATGGGCAGGGACACATTCTACTATCCCAGGCTGCTCCAAGCCCCATCCAACCTGGCTTTGTTGACTTTTCCAACATCCATTTTATTCCCACATGAATCTTCTGGGAATAGGATCAGCACAAGTCAACTTTGACTTTGACTTTGACTTTGACTTTGACTTTGACTTTGACTTTGACTTTGACTTTGACTTTGACTTTGACTTTGAAGGAGCAGTGAAACTGAAACATTCCCAGCACATCCAACAAATATGTACTAAGGAGAGAAATTTGGGTGGGAAATGGGAAATTTTCTGTTTTCTGGGAGCTGTCTCCAGGACGTGAATGTCTTCCTTAGCACTGTGGTTCTGAGGTACCTCGGAATGCTGGAGCATTCCCTCTTCCCGGTGCATGGAGAGCATGGAAAAGAGATTTATTTCCCAACTGGGCAGATTACAAAACTCAAAAGCACTCAGAGGCATCACTCAAGCATCCAGCATGGAGAGGGTGTCTCCTGCAGCCTGGGATCACAGCCTGGAGGAGGGCCTGGAGCAGGAACACCAAGAGAGGAGTAAATTGAGGAAGACTGGGGGGAAAAAACCCCAAGGAAGCTGAGTCACTTCTCTGCAGTAATCTTATTATCCATACAGGAAAATTAAAGTGGATCAAATTGGAGCCATGAGTTGGCAGTGGGCTCAAATTGGAGCCATGGGTTGGCTCTGTGACAAGAAAGCAGCAGTCAGATTTGGAAAAAGGGTTGCTTTTGTCCCTTTCCATGGCTTCCAGAAGATTTTTAGACCCACTGAGGGTGTTGTTTTGACCTCTTGCATCCATCCAGTCTCTTGCTTTGGCATTGAGGCACTGTGTTGGATCTGGGCAAATAAACAGGGAAAAGGGGGGGAAATTTCATGTTGTGGGGGAAGAGGCAGGGGAATTATTCAAGGAGAGCAGCAGGCAGCACAGATCCTTCAAAACCAATGGTGAGAAAGCCCCAAGGGAGGGAAAAGAAGGGCCAAAGTTAAAGCACCTTCTGCAGATGCCTCATTCAGGCAGGAAAAGGCCTCCTTGGCTGATCCAGGTCCTGGTGCAATGACTCAGAGCTCTGAAAAATGACTTTTATATAATCCACAGGGAGAGAGAGGCAGTTACCTCCCAGGATCAATCCCAGCCACTGGAATGAGGCTCCCGTCTCTTTCCCAAAAGCCCTCCAGGCATCACAGATGTCTCTGTTCATGGGGCAGCTGCATGCTCCCATGTGAGGAGTGCGCAGCCATGGGAGGCACCAGAAATCCGGGGTGATGGAAAGATTTGGAATTAGGGAGCAGCGCCCGCGTGGGAGGTGCCAATCAGGATTTCTCGGGAAGGCTGGCAGAGTCTCCTCTTACACAACAATCCAAGGGGAGGGTTCACCACAGGAGCTCTCATGTTTTTAGGTCCTCCCGTGCCTCAGGGAAGTTGCTGCTCCCGCCTCCAGATAAGGGCTTTGGGACATGGGTCAGCTTTGGAGCACGTGGATGCGTTTTGTTGGGCACTAGGGAAAAACCTGTGGGGTCAGGGGGAAATTAGGCAAGAAGGAGGCAGCCAGGATGGAGCTGCTCCCTTAGGGATGGCACTGCTGGATTTCCAGACCTGTTTATAACTTTTCCATGCAACAGCTCCAGGGGGTGTCCCACGTGCTTCCATCCCCTTTGCCATGCCAGGATCCTTCCCATCCCAAAACAGAGGCACCTGCCAAGTCCAGGCAGCTCAAGACACGACCTTAATTTTAAACCTGGCTGCCAAGGGCAGGTCTGGACTCCCAAGCTTAGCAGAACAAGACCTGAGGCCGTACCAGCCCCGTCTTGGCCTTTCCCTGTGCCAGCCATTGTCCCTAAGGAATCCTGAACTTGTGGATGGCATGGGATGAAGATTGTTGCAAATAGTTCAGTTGTCACCATGTTAGGAGCGGGGTGTGGGGCAGAATATGGCCAGCCAAGGTCACAAAATTGGCTTGTTTGGGGTTTTTGGATCTGTCACTTCAATATCTCTAAATGTGGCAGGAAAGTATGCAGGGTGAGAATAAATCGGGCAGATGGATGGAGACAGCTCAGCTGGGAAAGGCAATAAAATCCTTATTGGATTTTATTGGGGAGAATGGGGAGATTCATGGCCAAAATCAAAGTATCCTTGGCCAATCTTGCATTTACCGAGGAGGAAACAATGAATTGAAGCAAGGAAATAGAGTTTGGATGGAAAAACCCAGAGTAAGACTGGAGGAAGAAGCCAATGAGGAAATCTGGGAGAGAAAACAACGAGGGAATGCAGAGCTGGGGTTGCACATGGATGGGAGGAAGGTGAACAGGAAGGGGTAAGAGCAGATTGGGATGAGCTAGAGCCACGAGCCCAGGTTTCCTCTGCACAGCTGTTGTAAAGAACAAAGATGTGGCTTTTCCCAAGTGTTGTTGTTCCTCTAATCCCAGAAAATGCCTGTCAAATGGAGCTGTGCAAGGAGCCTACGGAGACAAAACCAGCTGGGTGAGCTGCACCCAACTGGTTTCCCTGGGAGATTTTCCTTGGGATGATCCTTGTGGAGAGCTCCTTCCTCCCAGGAGAAAGCAGTTCAGCCTCCCTGGAAGGGTCAGAGGGAGCAAACCTCTCATTCCTAAGATTATCCACAAGGAAAGTCAGAGCAGGGTAATGAGCCCCTTCAATTTTAACTTGATGAGCAAACATAAAAGGTTTATTTGCCGTGTGAATATTTTTTCACAGATGAGTCTGAAAAATTCCAGGTTTCTTTCCAGAAACCGTCTGTCTTTTCCTACGATTTTCCTTTAAGCATGGTGCAAGATACTTTTCTCCCTTTTCTGAATAATCCTGATGCTTCTAAAGGAACTTCCACTGGGAGATCTTAAACCAGTTTAAAGAAAATGCTCCAGATCCCTTCCCTGCCTTGTTCCCTGTTTCCGGGAGAGCTCAAGAGCTGTTTCCTTCCAGGCAGCTGACCCAGGAGAGGAATTGAAAGGAAGTTAAATAGAATTCAGTTTATTCCAAAATGGAGTCACAAAATTGCCATTTCTGCCAGTGCAGAAAAAATAAAATCTGGGGAGAGGCTTCCTGAAGTGAATGCAGAGTAATTTTAATATATTTCAGCATTATTCCCATTCAACTTGCAGGCGAAAACGCCTCCGCTTTTATCCCAAAACATGGATACATCCAGCAGCTACGCCCAGTGTGCCACACCACGCAGCCACACAATAGAATAAAATAACACTTTATTGTGCCCAGTTTCTGTTTAACAACTGGAATATTAAAGGCTTTCTCAGAGCAAAATGATACAGGGTGGAAAATGGGGAAAAAAAAATTGGCACAAGAGAACGGCGGGGATAAAATGAAAGGCAAAAAATATACGGAGTTATAAATGCCAGGAGTAGGAGAGATGGTGGCCACATGGGGCCATTCTGCACGTGCAGGGCTTCATTTTATCCCTTTCTCTCCCAAACATCATTTTATGTTGTCATCAGAGCGTGGAAAGAGCAAAAAAAAAAAACCTCCTGATGGGAGGTGACCTTCCAGGTGGGAGGCACAGGGCAGCATTCCCACCTGATGGATCGCAGCTTGCACCATGCCATGCAAAGCCAAGCAGCTCATTTTCCCCCCAAAAAAACCCCTCAAAACCCCATCCTGAGGATGCAGGCGAGACTGGCCAGGACGCCCAGGGTGAGGAGGGTGGAACTGGTTTTCACACTGTTGGCCCCACTCATGTTGCACAAGGAGCTCTCGCAGCAGCTGGTGGCAACTCCGGCTATGCCGATGTTCAGGTCAATTGTTGGGCAAAATGCAGAACATTTCTTGGTGATTCGCTGGCTCCGGTCACTGCCTGGAGTGGGAGGGAGAGAAAACAGCAGGAAAAGTTCAGTTTTTCATCGCAATTTTTTTTTTTTTTAGGTTTCAGTCATAGCCTGGCCGTGCAATCCCGTGGGGAATTTGTTATTCTGCCCTCGATGCCCTTGGGTTTTCCCTTGGGTTTCATCACATTCCATCATTATTTGTATATGTGTGACCTATGGACACCCTCTCCAAATCCTTTGCTGGTTTCGGGGCCAGCTGAGGGCAAGAATTTGGGACTTATTTGTACAATGTGAGTTTGCAGGACTTTGGCACTGTGCCTTGGGATTGCTCCTTCCTCAGCAACCGGCACTTTCCTTTTCCACCACCTCATGGCCATAAACTTGAGCTTGGAGTTGAGACAAGGAGTTTAATAATAAAAAATATAATAAAAAATAATTATTTTTATTCCAGCATCTCCCTGTCCTGAGAGTGTTTAATCAGCAGTATTAATTTCTGAGTTTAATCAGAAATATTTTTACAATATGTTGCAACAGACCCGGGCCAAGTTCCCACCTTCCCAAGATTTGTTCTCTGCATGCTAAAATCCTCATTAATTCCTCCATTGTACTGCCTGGTGGGAGGAGGATGAGCTGTCAGCCCCACCTGAGCCCCACCTTGCCCTCAGGGCCTTGGGAAAGCTCCACACTCACCAGTTCCTGAGGTGGAATAGGTTGTCAGACAATACTTCTCGTGATCCGAGCATTTGGTGGTGCTGAGACAATGGATGTTGGAAGTAGCATCCTTGCAGGTGAAGCAGGTCAGGGAGAAAGCTGCAAAAGAAGCACAAAAACATCTCAGGCACCTCTGGGAATATCCTCAGGAGCACAAAAACATCCATCAGGCACCTCTGGGAATATCCTCAGGAGGACAAAACTGAGGGTGGGATGGATGGAGGATCCATCAAGCCCAGTGGCCACAGGCAAAAAATTCCTACATGGGTTAAACTTGGCCCCAAGGACTCTCCAGGAGCCAGATTAAGCTCAAATTGCTGCCACAGCTGTGGTTTGCTCATTTAGGAACCTTCAGGGATCTTCCCTCTGGATGTTTGGCTGACTCTTCCTTGAATTCATTAAAATATCTGGCATCTCCACTATGTTTTCGGGAAGAGCAGCCCAGTCTCCTACCACTTGTAGTGTGAAGCTCTTGGGTTTTCTTTCCAACCTGGCCCCTCCAAGCCTCAGTTTCTGTCCACTGGTTCTTGTATAGAGACACAGGACCAGGGAATCTGTGGCTGGCCATCCCTGGAAGTGTCCAAAGTCAGGCTGGATGAGCAGCCTGGGATAGTGGAAGATGTCCCTGCCCATAGCAGGGAGGTGGAACTGGATGATCTTTGAGTTCCCTTCCAACCCAAACCATTCCAGGATTCTATGATTAATTCTATGTGGGCATCAGAATGGTTCTGTCACTCAGGTCATCCAGCAAAACGCCGGAAAAATTTGAGTTAGGATTTCTGTCACTGTCTAAACTGTGTTTTAAATGGGGTGTGGACATGTGCCATGCAAAAAACAAAACAAAACAAAACAAAACAAAAAACCCCGAACAAAAAACAACCCCAAATTAAAAATACAAAGACAAAAAGAGAAACATTCAAAGGCATCAACTGTCCAGGGCTTGCTCTGAATACCAAACTCTAAAACAAGATGTTTTTTAAGATCCCCTCCAACCCAAACCTTTCTATGATTTGGGTTGATTTTCCGAGCTCTCCTGTGCCAGGGGGAAAATCTTGGATCTGCAGAAGTCCGGGCTCAGCAAATCCCTGCCTTGGCTGCAGCAGATTCCCTTTCCCAGCCATCCATGGGGAATAACTTCCTTGCTCCACAAAACGTGCACATCTGGAACACTCAGCATCTGCAAAGTGCTTTGCTGAAATCGGTGAATGAGAACAGCTGGCACTCCACGAGGCTGAAGCATCATTGAGAGCAAAGAGGTCCTTGGGGAAGGATTCTTTGCATGATAAGGGGAATTTCCTCCTCATCTGTTTATCTGGCTGCAATGTCACCCTCCAGGGATTAAACTCATCCTCATTTCAAGAATATCCCTGGCTACTGGAAGTTAATGCCGCGCTAATTCTTGCGGCAGCTTTGTCCTTTAGCTTTGCCTTCCTCGCTCCTCATCTTCCTCACTCCTCACCCGGGTTTCTTTGTGGCTTTGTCAGCGATGTCCCAACCTCACCACTGCCCTCATTTGACCTTGGACGAGTCCTTCTGGCCCCAGCAGGCTCCTTGAGTGTCCTGCTAGCCCAGAATTGGCTCCTTGAGTGTCCTGCTGGTCCAGATCTGGCTCCAGCTCAGCCCATGACCACAGGATCACTATTTTGCTTTTAGCTCCCTATTCTTCCTCTGCCCGTGTGGAAATTCCGCCTTCTTCTCCCACTCCAGCCAACATCCCCTTCTTTTCCATGGCCTTTCCTCTTGTGGCCCACAGCCCTCACGTTCCCTACCCTTCCTCTGTTGTTCCTCACTGACTGGCACTGAGCAGAGGCCACCAGACAACTCAGATCCCACCTCCCATCATTCCCGTGGTCATTCCAAAAAACCTCAGACTTGGCACCTGGCTCTCTTTGACTTCATATCCAGACTTTTTAAATTTGCTTCCTGTTGTGGTCATTCCCATCTCCCATCCCCAGCTCCGTTTGTCCTACCTGGTTCTTGCCTAGTCCTGACCTTTCAGGCACAAATTTATTTTTTCAAGTCTGGGACCCTCCTTTAAATTGTCCCTGTCCAAAATGTTTTGGTTTCATTCTCTTTTCTCATGCAAAATTCTCTTATATGGAATATGATATGGGATATTTCACCTCCGCCCCACTGGGAACCACCCTTTCCTCACAGAAGCACTCAGTTCCCAAACTGGATTTTCCAGACACAGAGCTCACTTTAATCCTTAATAAATGCAGCATCTTTAATCCAAGCCAATTCCCAGGAAAACTTCCTGAATCAGTGCAGGAAACGGTGGAGTTGGTTCCACGCCCAAATCCTGTTTCATCCCAACCTCCCAAAGCTCCTAATTTCAGACTCCAGTTGCCCTGGGAGCCTCCTTGGCAGGAGAAGGGGGAAGCACCACTCAAGGATGGATTTTTCCACCTCTCTCTGTGCTCCAGAGATTTCTGACTCACCAATTAATCCAGAGCTCTGGGATTGGCTCCTAAACTGGCACACCCTAAAGGCAGGGAGGACAATTTTGGTCAAGCTAGAGAAAAACACTATAATTTTATTTCTTGAGGTATCTGTTGCAACAAGGGCTGAGAGAGGAAGGAAATTTTATTTCTTCCAGATGCAAACCTCGAGTTAATCCAGGCTGCCTTGGGATGTCTCCACACTCACCAAGAGCTCTGCTCTAACTGAAGAGAAAACATTCCTCAAGGAATTTGCTGTCTCATTCCTTGATCTTTTAAAAAAATGGGAGTAAAGCTTCAGGAAAAGATCCTTTTATTTGCCTTAACATCCTGAGCTTATGCACAATTCCAAGTTTCAAGTGCAATCCATCAATAGGAACATTTCCCTCCTCAAATTAAGTGGTAGCCAAAAAGATCTGTTAGTCCAGGAGCAGAACGCCCAGGAATTTGCAGGTCAAATTCTACAGGGAAAAAATTCAGTTTGCAAAGAGGCAAAAGTCCCCCAAGCTGAGGAAATCAACCATTCCCCTAAAACAGAGGGATATTCCAGGCTGCATCTTCTGTTCCCTGCCTGTCCCAGAGCACGAGGTGTGGTCCTCGGCAGAGTCCAGCCAGGAAAATTGAGGTGCAGCTTCCCAGTGCTCTCCCAAAAATACCCCAGACAATCATCAGAGTGAGAATGGGACTCTGTGTCTCCATCCCAAACCCGGGATCAGCTGGGAATCATGGAATCATTAAGGCTGGGAAAGACCTCCAATCTAGGTTCAGCACTAAACCCTGGCTCTGAGCACCACATCCACGGATTTTCAGAACACTCCCATGGATGTGATCCCAACACTTCCCTGGGCAGCCTGGATGCTCGACCACCCTTTCCATGATGGATTTTTTTCCTAATAGATCAGACTCCATGATCTTAGTGGTCTTTTAAAACCTTAGGGACTCTGTGATCAGCAAAGTTGCACCTGGAAGCAACAAGGGAAGGCTGGGAGCCAGAATTGCACCTTCTTGTGGCTCAACCATCACATCAGTTTAGGAAATGATGGTTTGAGGTGCAACCAATTAAAAAAAAAAAAAGGTTTTAATGTCAAATCCAGAGATTTACTGCACATACTGCCCTGGATATCCCTCATGGATATCCCTATTCCCATGGAGCCATCCCAGGGGCTGGGTCTGTGGAATTATCTGAGGTGGGAATCTCACCCCCCCACTCCTCATCACCCCTCCAACTCCAGGTGGGGTTAAACCCCCTGTCCCCTTCCTCCTGGAATAACTCCTTCCTGACCCTCCAGCTTCAACATCCACACTGCAAAAATCCTGGAATTCCAGAGCCATGCCCCAGTTTTGGGATGTCTCCCCAATCCTTTCAGGACTCACCACTTTCCGTGCACAGGGCGACGCCGAGCACGACCAGGAGGAAAAGCTTCATCCTTTAGAGGTCTGGGAGCCTCCAAAATAAGCAGGGCTCGGGCAGGGCAGGTTTTATACCTCTGCAGCACTCGCTTTGATCCAGAGATAATAACCAGAGGCTGCTGTGTCAGATGATGGATAATTGGGAGCAGCGTGTCCGGGCTTGTATGGAGAAGGGCGTTTTTTTGGAAATCGGGAGGGGGGTGTGTTTTCCACCACAACTTCTCCTTTTCCTGGTTGTTTCACAAACACAGCTGCTCCAGCTGACGTTGAACTCTGCAACGGTTTCTAATTCTGGAGAAGTGGGGGAAAAGCAAAACATGAAAACAAAGCAATTTTCCCTGCAAAAGAATAAGGGTTTCTTTTCCAGGTCTCGGAGCGGGCTGCATCCTCCAAGATCGTGTCCTTGCACATATGGAAATGGAGGGAATTTAAATTTAAAATTGAATTTGGGATGGGAACTTCTCCCAAATGTCTCAGAGGATTGTCAAGGCAGTGAGATCAGAAGAGCAGAATCCTTCCACTGCTTTTCATAGGGGGCCAGGCATCATTTTCTGTCTCCTTTTTAAGTTCAAAATCAGAAATATTTCTGAGATATTTTTTAGGAGGAGAAAATGTTATCTTATTAAAAAATAAATTCTACAGAGCAAAGGAAAATGTCCATGTAAGTTAAAAAATAGAAATAACACCCACTCCCATGGCATGGAACAAGCTGGGAATTTTTTCACAAATTCATTAAAAAAAAAAAGTCAGGGAGAAAAACACAAACTAATTAAAGCATGGAGGCTGATCAATGATCTCAACTCATTAAGACTTCAGAAAAAGAAAATTTGTGAAATGCCAAACAGGATTATTCCATTGGATTCCCAGATTGTGCTCTTTACTCCTCCTTTTTTTTTTTTTTCCTTTAAATCACGTTTCATCCAATCTCCATGAATAAAACCAGAACCTCTCCCACCTTCTTGGGGATTGTCGTTGTGTTTCCCTCCCACTGTTGCCTTTCTGCCATCGAGTCGCAGAACAGGGGCACAATCCCAGGAAAAGTCGAGCTGGATCCTCTCAGGAGACCCTCGGAGCTGCAGGAGCTGCCCCAAATCCTCTGCCAGCGCCCTTGCTGCTCTCCATCTGCTTTCTCCCCTCTCTCCTCCTCTCCAACTCGCCCAGATCCCCATCTCCCATGGAATATTTTGGAATTCTGACATGCCCCACCTCCAGCCCTCCTCTCACCGGGAAAACACGCCAGGTTTCCTGAAGTGATGTCAGTTTTTCCAACACCTCCAAGCTGGACTTATAAACACTGTCCCTCTGCAGCCCTGCATGAGTAAGGGAATTTTGGCTTTCCCAATAGGCAGAGCACGAAACTAATTTGGAGCAGAGGTGGCAATTAGCCAGAAAAGCTCCAAGGAAGGGCGAGGTTTGGCTCTGTCGGCCTCCTCGTGGCAGCCAGCAGGAGGAAAACAAAGCTCCCTCCATGCCAGTGCAAAATATTGCAAAATATTTTATTTTCCCCAATCCAGGATAGATTTAATGAGTTTTTAGTGGTAAATCCACATTTATTGGGGCCTATCTGGAGGGCTCCAATCCCAAGGAGACGCTGTTCCATCCCAGAGCCAGCCCATGTTGGGATTTATCTCCAGCAGCATCCCCTGACAGGTTCAGAAATAGCAGCTCAGGCGCTGCTTTTTTTTTTTTCCCTTCCCTCAAAATCTCATCCATGCCAAACCCTAAAATATCTCCTGTCTCCTACAAGCTGCTGAGATTTGGAGAGGGACAGAATGGATTTCTTCAAGGCTTTATTGCAGGATTCCTGACAGATTTTCCACGAGATGCTCCTGAAATCTTCCAGCTGGTCCATATGGCCCTCTGATATTTTGTCCCTACCAGGGCCAGGTGACAGAATGAGAGGAGCCCATGAGGGCAGGAAGGACAAAAATGACACAAGAAGAACTGAGAAAAAGGAGAAGTTAAAATCCCAGTTTACAAGAATTTGGAATTCATGAAATTCAGGATGATTTTGTGAAGAGCAACAGGGGATTTAATGGGAGGTGAAAGTGGAAGGTGAGGTGGAAAGATTTATTTCCCTTGGCACAGTGGAGTGGAGAAGGAAAGGAGGAGAATGTTTTGCTTATATTGTTCTAAATCTGGTTGAAATCATCACATGAGAAGGGCAAACAATTGTTTATTTTGGGTGGAAAATGCAATTTTCATCAAACAAGTGCTGAAATGCAAAAGTAGCTGTGAAATTCAGATGTTTTTACTAAATGTGGAACTTCAAGTTGGCTGAAAGCTTTGAGAAGCATCTCAGAAACTATTGTGATTAACATAAAGTGATTTTATGTTAAAAGTGATTTGAAAAAGTGCAAAGCCCCAGGTTTTTGAGGAAATTGTCCCCTGAGAAATTCTGCAACAATTCCCCTTCAGTTATCCCATTGAAATAAATTCCAGAACATCCTTCCCGACCAGAAATTAAATCTTTATAGGATGACTAAGCCTAATCCCATTTTTACAACTTTCACCCAGCACTGCGGTTTCTCCCTGTTGCACAGAAACACATGGAATTTGCGGTGCTGCTGGAGTAGGATTCCCCTCAAATCCAGCAGAGGATTCCCCTCAAATCCAGCACAGGATTGCTCTGAAATCTGGACCATGATTCCCCTCAAATCCAGTACCAGATTCCCCTTAAATACAGCGCAGGATTCCTCTCAAATCCAGTACAGGATTCCTCTCAAATCTGGAGCAAGATTCCCCTCAAATCCAGCACCAGATTCCCCTCAAATTAAACAGGGCTGGAGGCCTTTTTTCCAGGTGCCACTATAAAGACCCTCCCAAAATTCAGTGCTGAACTTTTCCACTCTCACCAGCTCCAAGATTATTTTATCCGCCTATTTTAGCTGTAGTTCTGCTCCTCCAAGAGCTGAAGGGTATCTCCATCCCATTCCCACCATTCCCAAGCCTGGAAATGCAGCAGAAACCCTGGAAAGGGACAGAGCAGAGACCTCCCCAGACAGCTCAGACACCATCACCTCTTCCAGGCTCTTCCTGCCCATTTCCCACAGGAAAATCAGGAGGAATCACTCAGCAGCTTCTCCAAGCAGGCACAGGGGTCTCCTTTCTAGATTCCAGCAGTGTTTTCCTTACCTTAAGCATCTCCAGCATCTTGGGGTGGGATCTTTACCTGTTTTAAAATCTGGAGCAACCCACCTTGCAGAGATCCCAGGAGAACTTCCCAGTGCAAATTCCTGCAGGGCCAAATTCCTGGTCCTGTCTCAGCATCTAGAAGACAATTCCCGCTGCTGTTTGCAATGGGAGCAACACAAACATCTCTGGTCTTTCCTTATCTCAGAGGGATCTGGGAGACCATCTGGCTCTGTGGAGTGTCTGGAGCTGCTGGATGGAAGAAAGTTAGGAAAGGCAGCTTGGAGAAGGCTCCCAAGTGCTAAAAAGAGGAATTCTTTTTAGCAGAGCTGATTTTTCAGGCTGGCCCTGGTGTGGATACAAGAAACACACTCTAGAATAACACAAATCTTTATTTTGTCTGACAGTTATCACACACGTGCTATCAAAACAGCTTTTCCAGGGGAAAAATTAGTATAAAACAACAGGGTGGGGGGAAAATAGGTGTCGTGTTGGGATCTGAAGCAGCGTCTTGGAATACAACAGGATCACTGCTGGAAACCTTCGGCTGAGGTTTCTCGCTTGGGGAATTCCTCGTGGCTCCTCGGGTGGTCACAATCTCCTGCCAGGCCTGATCACAATCCCACCCTGAGCACACAGATCAAGCTTCCCAGGATTCCCAGCAGGACCACGGCGTAGTTGATCCGGATGCTGTTGGCGCCGCTGAAGTTGCACAGGGAGGTGCTGCAGCACTTGGTGGAGTACGCGGCCATCCCGAAATTCACGTTGGTCTCGGGACAGTCCGCAGAGCATTTCTTGGTGATGCGGTGCCCCACGTCCTTGCCTGGGTGGAGAAGGGGGGAGAAAGGAGAGCTGGGATTTAGGATTCTGTTGGAAGAGCCGGCCAGAGGAGAGGGATTTGCAATTTCCTTAATTTTCCACTCAGTTAAAGCTCTCAGGGGGTTTGACAGGGCTGGGTGTGAATCCACAAGTCCTGGATCAAGTGTGGGACACTGGGAAGTCCTTGATTGAAACCCACACCAGCCTAAATCTCTGATTTGGTTGCCCAAGTGGTGGCCAGCCAAAGTTTGGCCTCAAGACCTTGGAGGTCTTTCCCAACCTAAATGATTCTGTGGTTCCTGTAGGACAGCAATTCCAATGCATTCCCAAAGCATTTTTTCAATGCATTCCAATTCCAATTCCAATGCATTTTTTAAAACCAAGTTATGGGCACCCAACCCTTTTCTATTCTCCATCCCAAAACACAACATAGGCTTCTCCTGAAATTTGGGTGTTCCAGCCAGCCCTTCCACAAGGTGGTGAGGCCCTGGCACAGGTTTTCCAGGGAAACTGTGGCTCCTCCATCCCTGGAATTGTCAAAAGCCAGGTTGGAGCAACCTGGTCTAGTGGGAGTTGTCCCTGGAACGAGATGATCCTGAAGGTCCTTTCTACCTCAAAGGATTCACACTCATCACATTGATACACTTCAACCTCAAAATCATCACTTCTTTCGAACAAAACCACCGATTTCCATCAATTCCCTTTAAAAAAGTTGCCCACCAACGTCTCTAGAAGAAAAAAATAAATCCCATTTTCTGGGACTCACCAAGTCCAACAGTGCTGTACGTGGTTGTGCAGTATTTCTCATGGTCCTCACACTTGTAGGTTTTCATGCAGTTCCAGTTGGAATGTTCATTGTCACAGATGTAGCAAAACAGGGAGGAAGCTGAAAAAAAACACCCACAACACAGATTAGTGATTCCCAGCAATTCTCTCCTGGGAAAAAAAAGTGCCAAAAGCCTTGGAAAATACAAGGGGGAAAGTCTGGTGTGAACAACTTTTCCCAGCAAGTGAAATAAGTTTGGGTTTGATTAATGGAGCTCAGACAACAAATGTAGATAGTAAACAAAATTTTCTTTCTGGACTGGAGATTTTAAGGGGTTAAATTTACATTTTTCAGCCTGAGGAGCATTTTCAGGTGATTTTTTTTCTTCTCCCCAGGATCCACGTTGACGTTGTTGAAAACCAACCTCCAAAAACAAAGTCCTGGCAAGGAGAGGAGGATCTGGCCCAATTCTAGAGGTCAATTTTAAATATTTTCACCCTACATCTGGAAAACCGTGCCCAGACATGAATTAATTAATGCCTGGTGACACCCCTGGGAGCCAAATTGAGGCACCACAGTAAAAGGGAGTTCCCTGGAAGAGGCTGCCCTGGACAATGGATGGATTATTCCTATCAGCACCTGGAACAGGGTGTTCTCCATGATAATTTTTCCTCAGTGACAAGCCAGATCTATCCCAGAGCCAGGAAAAAAGTGGGATATTATTGGGCAAAACTGAAGTAAATTGAGTAAAACTTCCAGGTTGGCCATTGGAACACAGATGGGCCTTCTCGTTCCCCAGAGGTGGATCCACAATTGGTGGAAATTGCTTCCCTCCTGCCCAAAATTCCAAGAAATGCTCCTCATTTTGGGGCAGCTGGGCTGCTCCCAGGAAATCCTGCTCCATTGTCACCAGCGGTGAAGAGCTCTTGGTTGAAGGGGAACAAAAATTACAAAGCAGCGAGGGGTCTCCATGAGGCTGAGATTTCCCTGGTCCTGTTTTTCCTGATTTTCTCAGCCCAGGAAGGCTATTTTTTTTTTTTTTTCCACAGAACACCCCTTCCAATCAAACTTGATCTTGTTTTTAGCAAGAAAACCCCTCCCAGTGGCCCTTCAATGTTTGTTCTCGATTCAAGCTGGCATCTGAGGTTGATTCTGCCCATGACACTTGGTTAAACAGTTCCAGCAGCATTTTTAAAAGAGAACTGAAAGGCCTTTTGGTCTCTGACTATCCCGAGGAGAAGGAAAAAAGGCCTCCCCTCTGTGATCTGGGGGGCTCTGGGTGTGTCAGCACGGGACTGGCTTGCTCCGAAACCTTCCCAGATGCTTCAAGGAAAGTTAGACAGGGTTTGGAACAACCTGGGACAGTGGAAGGTGTCCCTGCCCATGGCAGGTGGAGGAACAGGATGATTTTTAAGGACCTTTCCAAACCAAACCCTTTAATAATTTTCTGTTTCTCTGCTCTCTTCCAGTGCCAGGTGTTGCAAGCTCAGGAGTTCTCTGTAGCAGGAGGTAAAATCAGCCTTGTTGCAAACTGGATTTACGTTCTCCCTTCCTTCTCTCACTATTTCTCCATCACTTGGGAATTTTCAGCCTCCCTCCCCTCCTCTGGAGGCTCCCCAGCCTGATCTGGGGGCTCCTGTCCCTTTGCAGGCAAAGCAAAACCCAGACCTGACGAGGATTATTGCAATTTACAGACCCTGGAGCTCTCCTTGATCTGCTTTTCTGCCAAATTTCCCCAACCACTTCCTGCTGCAGATGGAACCGAGTTCTCAACACGTGCCTGAGAGCAACTGAAAGTGCTGATGCTCCCTAAGTGATCCAAGGAAAATCCCTTCCAGCCAGGAAGCAATAACAGCTCGAACCATTAGAGCTGTTCTAAAGCCTTTCCTGCGTCTGCCCTCCACCCTCCATTAGCTGGAGTTTTGCAAATGCAGCCAGAAACAACCGTAAAGGTGCAAATTGTGCTCCTCGGGCTGGCAAATCCGCACCCAGAGCCAAGATTTCCCAACTGGATATTCCCCCACAATTATCCAGGTACGGCTGGGCCTCCTTTTTTAAAGAGGACAAGAGCAGAGCGTTGTGCATCCCATTCCAAACACACTCCCAGGCACTTAATAGCTCTTCCAATTTATGAGCAAAGAGCTCTGAGGCTTTCAAATACCTGCCAGCAGCCTCATTACCTAATTGGACTTGTGGGGAATAAAGTGAAATGCTGGCAGCAGATGTGGTGCCAAGACCAGCCAAGCTTTTGTCCACAACAGCTCCTTCAGTTTCATTCAGGAACAAATATCAAAGCAAAGGCAAAAAACCCCGAGCCCTGCTTGATTCCTGTCAGCATTTTTCAGGTCGTGTCTTCAGCTGTGAGTGGTTGGAGCTGGATATCTGAGGGTGTGAGAAACCAGAATTCATCTCCTCTGGGTCACAAGAGAACCCACCCAAGAGCGAGGACTCAACCACACCAAATATTTCTGGCCATGGATGACACCGAAAATACCCTGCCAAGACCTCAGCAGCTGCAACAAAAGCTGCCAAACCCTCTCGTCCCTCATTTATCTCCTTGTTTCTCCTCTCCTCCGGCTCTCCCAGCCTCCTTACCTTGCTGGGCACACAGGACTGCAGCCAGCAGGGCCACCAGAAAAGCCTTCATGGTTGGTCCTCTGCCCTCGGAGCTGGAGCAGTGTGGGAAGATGCACCCCAGGAAGGTTTTATACCAGCCCTGCCTCGTCCCTGGCTTCCTTTGATTGCAATAATTTGAGGTTTGGGCAGTGGCAGCACCCAAGGTGTGATCAGTGCTGGGTGTGTTTGTGCGTAGGGACCTATTATGAGGCTGCAGATAGCAATGTTTTTTTACCTCTCCTTCCCATCCAATCTTTTTTTCCGAGGCCTGCCCCCGTCTGCATTGCTAATTTGTGGAGTAATTGAGCTGATCCAAACACGGGAGTCCCATTTTTGGGCTGAGCCACAAAACCTGGAGTGAGTCAGGGCATGGCTGGGGTGGCACCTTGTTTGCTGGCACCCTTCATCCTTTCTCTCTGCCTTGGAATGGGAGCTTGATATCTCTGGGAAGTGGGAGAGGAGGCAAGGAAAGATTTTTGGATTGTCCAGAGCCATTCAGAATTATCTCCTTTGTACAAAATGCTTTAAGCAGGAAGCAGCAGCATTCCTTCAATCATGGAATCATAGAATCATAGAAAGGTTTGGGCTGAAAGGGACCTTAAAGATCCTCCAGTTCCACCCCTGATCCCACTATTTCTGCCTGGAGATGTCACTCAGAGGCTCCAATAGCCCAAGCAGGGATGGGGGTTTGATGCTTTTGTTTTGTTCTCCTGTCCTCCAGAACCATCCAGGGTTTCCAGGTGACAATGTTTGTTGCTCCCTGGAGACCAACTCCGGACTCTGTCAGGTTTTTCCAGTCCCCCATGACCTTTCCAGTCTTTCTGGGCTCCCTCCTTCTGCTCCCACACCACCTCTTGACTCAGGGTGCAGAGGAGCCAAATGACTCAGGCTGCAGGAGAGGCACAAAGTGCATGGAGGAGTTAAAAATCTACAAGTGGCAGTGAAAATGACTGAGAAATAAAAGAAATCGTGGTCAAAAAGTCTTGGCAGGACCCTTTGGAGAGAGAAATTAGCAAGGGGAGCTCAGGGTCAAGGTTTGTAAGGTTGCAAATGGTGTGGAAACAGAAGAAATAACATCCAGGTGCTCTTTGTTTTCCCCAAATTAATCACAGAATCACGGAATGCCTTGAGTTGGGAGGGACCTAAAAGGAGCAGCAAGGCCAACTCCTGCCCTGCTCAGGCAAAATCCTGGGAAGCTGGACCTATTCCCAACCCCTGTTAGGAGTTTTTTGCTTTTAATAATTTTTTCTTTGCCCAATTCCTCCCTTTTTTCTGCAGCAGCTTCAACCCTCAGTGATTCTGTCTCAGTGTCCAGAGGGTGGAGGGGGATGAGTCCCCAGTTTTCCAAGTTTTCTATTCTGTTCTCTGGTCTGACCTTGAGCAGGAATTTTGAACCATTTCATCTTTTAGTGAGGATGTGAAAGGCCCACGTGACAGATAATGCAGCAACAATATTTCAGAAATAATCTGGGGAAAAAAAAAACATTCTCTTTGAGCAAGATTCTTTATAAATGCAGGCATGAAAAACATCAGGCAGGAAACGGGATCTGCTGGAGCAGGGAGGGGAAAAAACAGGTATTAATCCACATGTTTGTTTAAAGTATAACACCAGAATTGTCTCAGTCAGCTGGAAAAATGGAAAATGATACTTCCTTCCCTTTCATCCCATCAAAAATCCCAAAATGAAAATGAATTATCACCCCAAATCCAGCTCATCTCGGAGCCAATCGAGCAGAAAAATGCAGCTTCTCAGCGGGAAGAGGGAACAGGGCTTGAACACAACCCACAAATAAGAAAGAAGAAAAGCTTTGGAATTAAAACAAATAAATGAGCAGTAAATAAATGAGGCTGTTAAAACAAAGTGCAGCTGAATAGAAAAAATGTCAAGTGAGAAATGGGCTGTGGGAAGTGGGAATGTGAGAAAGCTTTTAAATAGATTGGAGAGAGGAGAGGTTAATAATAATAATAATAATAAACAAGATTAATATTTCAGACAGAAGTGGAAAGAGAGAAGCAGGGAGCGGAGAAATATTGGTGCAAAGCAAAATAATTCAAGGCAAACACACAAAGCTTGGGGGGAAATAATTAAGGACAGGCAGAGTGAGGGAAAGGAGTAAGATGGGATGGGAGAGAAGTCCCTGCTGTGTGGAAAATGTACATTTTTCTTATGTGCAGACCCTGTTCAG
This sequence comes from Chlorospingus semifuscus, assembly GCA_035048045.1. Taxonomy (NCBI): domain Eukaryota; kingdom Metazoa; phylum Chordata; class Aves; order Passeriformes; family Passerellidae; genus Chlorospingus; species Chlorospingus semifuscus. Next base: position 152,171,140 of record JAWWMS010000120.1, read on the forward strand.
ATGCTAAAAACAGCCCTTCAAGGGGCTGGGAAGGTGCAGAATTCCCCAAGGGGCTGGGAAACTGCAGAATTCCCAGTTTATCCAACTACTGGGGGCTCCTGTGCGACCTGGATGTGGAAAGCATCACCTGACCCCTATCCCTGTGTCCCCAGGGGACGCTGCCAAGGCTCTGGGAGGCATCCCAGGCTCTGGCCAGGTCCCAAATCCCTGCTATTCTTGGGCCCTGTTGGCATTGCAGTCACGCCCAGGGCCACTGCAAGGGCTCTGGGCTCCAAGCAGCACCATGACACCGGAGGGAACGGTGCCTTTGGAAGCAAAATCCATTTTTTTTCCAAGCAAGGGGTGAAGAGAGCTGGAAGAAAATCCAGGGCAAAGACAACTGAGGGAGTGGGAGTGTAAATGGTGCCAGGAGAACGCGGCAGGGAGGTTCTAAAACCATTTCCCAGGGACATGAATAAAGCAGGGTTGAGGGGAGGGCAGCAGGGTGAGGCTGGCAGCAGAAACTGGGCCAGGTGGGTGTCACCTGCTGGGCATCACCCAGTGGGTGTCACAAGGGGAATTAAACAGTTAACAGGGCCTGGAAGTTTGAGGAAAAAGAAACCTTCACCCACTTGGGGCTTGGCAGGCACAGAGGGTGTTTGTGCCAGACTTTGGGAATGCCTTGTGCAAGGCCAGGCCCTTTTGTGTAACTGGAGCCAGACAAAGCGTGGTTTCAACCCGGGATGGAGGGGATGGGATGGAGGCAGATCCAGGGATGTTTCAATGTCAACACTTCCCCCCCTTTTTCTCTCTGGAGGGTGGCTCCAGTCTCAGCTCCCCTCAATGGTGCAGGGAGGAATCTCTGTTTCAGCTCGGGCTTGTGAAGTGCAGCCAAGAGGGAAGGAGAAGGGCCATGGATAAGGCGGGAGGGTGGAGGACAGGGATGGTGCTCCCCGTGTCCCTGAGTCATGCAGATGGTGCAAGAGGTCCAGCCTGACTCCAGACAACATCAGGCTGCTCTGGTTGTGTCCTCTCCTCCTTCCTTGGAGGGTCAGGGAAGGCTGGGTTGCTTCATCTGGGCCTGCAGTGGCAGCAGGGTTTGGTGAAGAAGCAGAAGTGGGAGATTGTGGGGTTCAGAAACACATGGAAAAGAAGGAAAAGCTGAGTGGGACATTTTGCCTTTTCCACTCAGGCCTGTTGCAGGCTGCCTGCTCTATTCCTCCCTTTCCCTAAGCACATCTGGCACAGCTGTTCTGGAAGGCTCCAAACAGCAGGACACAGTTCCTCAGGTCATTCCCATGGCAAATTTTGGGAAACAGATTTGTAGGCAATTTTTAGGGTTTAATAGAAGGCTTATACAGTATGTATTCGTATGTAAACTTTAAAATAAGAAATGTTGGTTTAGAAATGTTATGGAATAAGATAGATATTTTATGGAATAGATATGTTATGGAATAAGATGGATATTTTATGGAATAGATATGGATAGATATGTTAAGATAGATATGTTATGGAATAAGATAGATAAGTGTGA
>JAWWMS010000120.1:152178398-152189890 GCA_035048045.1 Chlorospingus semifuscus
CTGTTGCATTCCACAGCAGCAGATAACCATTGTTTACATTTTGTTCCTGAGGCCTCTCAGCTCCTCAGGAGGAAAAATCCTAAGGAAAGGATTTTTCATAAAACAAGTCTGTGACATTGAAGCGTTCAAAGCCAGGTTGGATGGGGTCTGGAGCAGCCCGGGACAGTGGAAGTGTCCCTGCCCATGGCAGGGACTGGAATGGGATGAGTTTTAAAGTCCCTTTCAATCCAAACCATTCTGGGATTTTCTGGGGTTTTTCTGCTGTGGGGAGGGGGTAAAGCACCAGCTGCTCCCTTTCTCCCTGCTGACATCCAGCTGGGAGCTGGCTGAGGAGCAGACAAGCTGGTTTCCCAATTTTCCAGGGTGGAGCTGATCCCTGAGCTCCTCCTTGCTGTGTGGCAAACTTGTGACAGTTCTGGGCGTGGGCAGCTGCTGGAGGGGGAAGCAGATCAATGCAGCTTTCCAAGGTTTTCTGAGGACGTGGGGCTCTGCATCCCATCCTGGAACCCACCTCACTCCAGGGACCAAATCCTGGTCTCAGAGCTCCTCTTTTACACCATCAGGACACAGCACATTCCAGGGACCAAACCTGGTCTCAGAGCTGCTCTGTTTCCACCATCAGGACACAACACATTCCAAGGAGCAAATCCTGGTCTCAGAGCTGCTCTGTTTCCACCATCAGGACATTCCAGGGACCAAATCCTGGTCTCAGAGCTCCTCTGTTTCCCCCATCAGGACACAGCACAGTCCAGGGACCAAACCCTGGTCTCAGAGCTCCTCCATTTCCACCATCAGGACCCTCCAATTGGAACAAGGGTCCTTTAACCCACCAGACCTGCTGGGCAACCTCACCCTGTCACCCTGGTGACACCAAGCCAGGCAGTGGCCAAGTGACAGAGGCCCTGAGCAATGGCCCCACCCTCATCTTCACCTCTGGGCCTACACCAAGCTCCTTTGTGATAAGGAGGAGGGCTGGGATGTCTTTCTGCAGGCCTGGCTCCTAAGAGAACTCCTAAAAAAAGCTTTCCAGTGAGTCAAGGAACAGCATTTCTGGAGGAGGGAGCGACGTGGGAGCGTTGCCAGGACAGGTTGTGGGAAGGAGGAGCGTTCCCAGCAGTTGGAGCAGCATGGAGCTGCAGGGGCCTAGGAGAGGCCCAGGCACTGTGAGTGGGCACCTGACCCTCCTGATCCTGCTCTAAGGTCATTCCTGGATGAAACATTCCCAAGGGACGGGGATCCAAAGAATCCTAAGGTCACCTGGAGTTGTTATCTCCATTTTTATCACATGAATCAGACACGGAGTGACTCTCCTGAGGTTGGACACAGGGAAGTGGTGGGAAAGCTTGAAGTCCCACCAGGACCATGCTCTCCCAAAAAAACCTGGGAGAACTTCTTCCCTGCTCCACTTCCCTGGAGTTGCTGAAGGAATCAGGTTGAAGACAGGGTGAAAGCTCAGAGAAAAGGAAGGGAAAAGTGGAATTTCCATTATTAGGCCAAGTGGTGGCCCTGTGTTTTGGCTGTGGCCATTCCTGGAGGGAGCCAGTGGAATTTAGAGGGGCAGGAAGCTGCACAAGGAGTCACTGCAGAGAGGGAATGCATAGGAAAATCAGGAAAAATCACCCAGAATGGGGCTAAAAAGCACAGCCCCATCCAATCTGATCCCCTCTATCACTCCCCAAAACTTCATGGGTGCTAAGAAAATAAAATTCCCTTCATGCTGCCTGGTCCATCCTGACAAATTTTGGGCATTCCCAAGAGTGGGACAGAGGGTCACACCCCTCTTCCAAGCTGCCCAAGCTCTGGATTAAAACCTTGCAGGGCTTTTGGGAATCAGATGTAAATTCCCCCTGCTCTACCACAGGGTGCTCCAGAATTATTCCAGAGTCCAAAGCAAGGCACATCCCAGATTGCCATCCCTCCTTACTCCCAAAAACTCCATAGGTGCTAAGAAAATAAAATTCCCTTCATGCTGCCTGGTCCATCCCGACAATTTTGGGCATTCCCAAGAGTGGGACAAAGGGTCACACCCCCTTAGAAGCTGCCCAAGCTCTGGATTAAAACCTTGCAGGGCTTTGGGATTCGGATGGAAATTCCCCCTGTTCTAGGACAGAATTATCCCGGAGTCCAAAGCAAGGCACATCCCAGGTTGCTGGGAGCGAGCAGACGCTGGAGAATGGCCAGGACCTGCTGTCGGCTCGGGTGGAATCAGCAGGATGGACACACAGCCTGGACGGATCCTTGCATGGTCTGCTTCCAGCCCAGCTGGCTCATCCCTCGCACGGCTGCTCGCTTTTTTCCCCTGGAAATTGCTCCAGGATCAGCGGCTCTCCATGGGCTGGAGCATCCCATGGACAGAGGCAGCAGCTCCCTCTCGTGGGCTTTGCCTGGCTCTTCGTGCTGGAAAGCAGCCAGAATTTCCTTAAAGAGTGGGGTTTTTTTATTGTTGTGTGTCCTCCCCCTGCCCTCCCGCAATTCAGAATATTCATTAGTGCCCCAGGCATGGAAATTTTACGGAAAAGTGCCAATTTTCATCAAATCCCACCTCGTAGGCGGGTGGGCTTTTTATAGTTTTGCCACCTTTTTTTTTTTAATTGGTTTTATTTTCCTCGCTCGGTCTGGGATTTAACCCATCTAGGCATGGAAAGGGTTGATCCTTCGGATTCACTTCTGGAAAGATTTGGGGGTCTCCATGGAGCCATTCAGGTGTCCTGGCAGGGGGGAGTCATCCCAAAATCTACAGTTTTGTGGGGCAGACACAGCCTGAGGCATCCAGCATTGAAGTAAGGGCAGGACACGAATCCTCAAAAGTTGTTTCAGTTTGGAATGCTGGAAATCCAAAAGTTAACAAAAAAGGAGAATGAGAATTTCTTTAAAACACATTTTTGGGGGGGGTTTTTTTTGGTTGGTTTGGTTTGTTTTTTGGGGTTTTTTTGTTTTATTTTTGGGGTGTTCTTTTTGTTTTGTTTGGGCCTTTTTTGTTGGTTTTTGTTGTTGTTGTTGTTTTGTTTTGTTTTGTTTTGTTCCATCTTGACCCCAAACGGCTCCAGAGATTTCAGCTTCCAGCTTTTGGTTTGGAAAACTCCTGGTTTCCCCAAAAACCTGAAATTTCCCCCAAAGCTGAATTTCCTGCACTTTTTCCACACAAACTCCCAGCAGAAAAGTGTCATGAGCTCAGAGATGCATTTATCCATCCCTGGCTGGGAACAGCTAGGTCACTTCTCCCCTCTCCACATTCCCTGGTTTCTGTGATCCATCCAGTCACTCTGGAACCCCAAAACCAAATGAGGACTTCATCCCCTTCTCTGAACCCTACAAAGAATTAGGAAACAGCTATGGGCTTGCTGTGCCTCAGAGAGGAGGTTTGGGGTTTTCCTGCCTTGGCAAACACTCATCTCATGGTGGGGGTGGCAGGGGGACAGTGGCGTGACCTCTGGTCACATGCCACCACCTGATGTCCCCTCTCTCATGGATCCCTGCTTTGGGAATTCCTCTCCCTCTTTTTTAAAGGTTTGATGTCTCTATCTCGTTCCCTCCTCCCTCCCAGCACTCCTCAGCCTCGCCCACACACATGGATCAGCACAGGGATCAATTTTTCCATGGGATTTGGCTGTTGGTGGCTCTGATAGCAGAGATGAAGGGTGACAACCATCCTGGACATGAAGGAACCACGTCACAACTCCATCCAACACGTCTCTGAGGTATTTACACTGATGATTATCCACAGCCAGGCATTTATCATTCCATTTGGAAGTGTTGCTCCACCTCAATTCCACGTGATCCTGTCGGCTCCAGACGCTGAAAGGGCTCTGTGTTTGCTTTGTGCTGCCTCTCTCAGTGCCATGCTCTGGGAATTCTTCCTCCAAGGAGCTTTTTCCATGCCTTGGAGGACAATATCTCCTCCTCTCCTTTGTCCCTATGTGTATCAGGTTGGGTATTCCCTCCCCAACTTCCTGCAATAACACCAGGATGAGCCTCTGGAGCATCTTCACCCCTGTCCAAGTCTTTGGATGGGGTCAGAGAAGCTCAGAGCGGTCTGGAGCAAGGATAAAACATTTTTTACAACCCTTTTTTGTTTAGGATCCCCCAAACACCTTCCCAATCCAAGGGGTGGGTGTTGCCTTGCAGGACACAGCTCGGGGTAATTTTCTGGGCAGCCTCATCTGTGTGTTAATGACTCCCATCTCTCCGTGGTCCCAACTGGCCCTAATTCCTGGCCAGAATTAGTGGCTGGGAATCACACCCTCCTCTCCTTCCTGCACATCTCAGATGTCTTGGAGAGGAGTAATTGCCACCAGGGTTGATTGGCATTACGGGAGGAGGGATTTCCATATCCTTGAGCTGCAGTGGGAATTACAGGATCACGGAATGGTTTGGGTTGGAAGGGACCTTCAGGATCATCCAATGCCACCCCATGCCATGGGAACACCTTCCACTATCCCAGATTGCTCCAATCCCTCTCCAGCCTGGCCTTGGACACTTCCAGGGATAGGGCAGCCACAGCTTCCCTGGGAAATCCATTCCAGGCCCTCACTCCCTTCCCAATAAAACTTTATTTCCAATATCCCATCTAAACCTCCTCTCTTTTACTTTATTTTTAATGTTGTAAAAAAAAATAACCCTTTATTCTTCAACCATGCCCAGGATGATTTATTTTCCCTTTCTATTATCCATGGATACAAGGAAGTTTTTCTGCAGCAAAGGCACAGCAAATCAAGGAAAAAAACCCAGCCAGTTTTGCTTTAAAGCAGCAAAAAAATTTCCCAACTGTGTTTTCCTGCAGGCTGGGGGAGTCTCTGTCTCCACGACTGCAGGAAGAATAAATCCAGCCCAATGAAATATTAATTATTAGAGTCTGTCCAACTGGGATTCCTCAGTGCTTTCAGAGAGTGGAAAAATTCTGGCACGCAGGAGAAGAACCACACAAATCCCTTTTTGTTGTTGTTTTGTTTTGATTTTGTGAGGAAATATTGTGTGATGAGTAAATTAAGAGCTTTGGGTTGAGGGAAGGGAGGGGGCTTGAATTGCTTTAGGGTGGGAAATAAAAATTCCCGAAGAGGGTTGGGAAGAGATCATGCTGTAAATAAGAGGGAAAGGTTCCTGCACATGGCAGGAGGGGGTGAAGGAAAGAACAAATTGATTGATAAAAGAGAGACACACCTCTGAAAATTCCCTATTCTGGAGTATTTGGAAAGAAATCCTCCAATCTGAGCAGCCCCAGGCTCCAGCCTGAGGCAGCCCGGCTCAGCACAGCTCAAAGCCCCTTTTGTCCCCGTTGTTTACCAGGCTCGGGTTGGAAGCACAACACAGAGTGTCATCCCTTGGCTGAGCAATGTTTTGCAGATCTGGGAGCTTTGACTCGAGCTAAAGCATTCCCATGATTTTTCCAGTGTGAAATTCCTCCAAAAAGTGTTGTTTAGGAGAAAGGAGAGGCACTCAGAGCACATCTAGCAAAGAAAAACCTCTGTTGTCTTGTCATTGTTTATTTTTCCAGCTCCTTTTTACCCTTGTTTCTCTGCAGCCTCTGGAAACATCTCTATCAAATATTTGACCTCTCTGGAATCTCTTTTCCTTGTAAACCTCCTCAAGTTTCCTCAGCAGCTCAACCCAAATGCTGCAAATGCTTTTCATGAGGGGAAGCAAAGGAGGAGGCACCGATTTCTTCTCTCTGGTGCCCAAGACCTGAGGGAACAACTGGAGATGTGCCAGGGAAGGTTAGGGTGGATTTTAGGAAAAGGTTGTTCATCCAGAGGGGCTTTGAGCACTGGAACTCCCCGGGGAAGTGGTGCCAGCACCAAGCCTGACAGAGTTCCAGAAGTGCTTGGAAAAAGCTCTCAGGCACAGGGTGGGATTGTTGGGTTTGTCCTGTGCAGGACCAGGAGTTGGACTTTGGTGATCTTTGTGGATCCCTTCCAACTCAGGATATTCCATGATTACCCTGCTGTTGCTTTGGTTGTCTGAGGAAAAGGTGAATTAATGGATTGCTGGAAGACACAATTCCAAGCTGTAGGAATTGTGAATCCAGGGAGCTGCTGGCCCTGGGTGAGGCCATGTGGCTCCAACAACAGCAAAGCAACGCGAAGGAAGGGATTCCCAAGGATGCTGGAAGTGGAGGTGGGGACAGATGTGCACATAAGAGGGGTTATTTTTACCCAGAAATTTCCACTCTGTAGCTCCAACTGCACCCAAAATAAGAAAAAATTCTAGGAGAAACCCCTCTGGAGATGCAGGAAGTGCAGGAGCATCTCCTTCCCAAAGCTGGAGAACAGAGCATGACAAGAGAGATACTGAGGGGTTGGAGTGTGTCCAGAGAAGGGAATGGAGCTGGGGGAGGACCTGGAGCAGCAGGAGCAGCTGAGGGAGCTGGGAAAGGGACCCAGCCTGGAGAAAAGGAGGCTCAGGGGGACCTTCTGACTCTCCAAAACTCCCTGACAGGAGGGGACAGCCAGGGCTGGGTCAGGCTTTGCTCCCAAGGAACAAGGGACAGGAAAGGAGGAAAAGGCCTCAAGTTGCTCCAGGGAAGGTTCAAGATGGACGTCAGGAGGAATTTTTTCACAGAAAGGGTGGTCAGGCATTGGAAGGGGCTGCTCAGGGAGGTGGTGGAGCCCCCATCCCTGGAGGTGTCCCAGGAACTCCTGGATGTGGCACTCAGAGCTCTGGTGGGGAAGCTGGAGCTGCAGAGCTCAGGGATGAGAAGAAAATGAGAAGAAGCTTGGGAGGCACCACAGGACAAGACAGTGACCACAATACTTTATCTATTCCTCATGTTTGATGTCCACACCCTCCTGGGGGAATCTGGCCATGCTCTTCAGTCCTCCAGGGTCCATTTTCTCCCAGCAGGTGAAGAAGGACACGGAATGGAACTCCCTGGCACCTCATGGGCGAGCCAGCCGGGGCCCTGGGCACGCACTGAGGTTGCACAGGAAGCTCTGGCAGCAGTAGGAGGTGTAGGTGGCCAGGCCCAGGAGGAAGTTGTGGTGTGGGCAGGTGCTGGAGCACTTCTTGGTGATCCTCTTCCAAATGGACAAAAAGCCTGGCCCAGAGAAGGGAGATAGCAGGATTAGCCACAGGGTTTGTTGAAGGATCCTTGTGCAGGATGGAGTTGGGTTGATGAGTCCCACAGTCCCCCCACAGCCCCAGAGATCAGCATGAGACCCATCCTGGTCCCACCACAGCCCAGGAATTGTTGGTGACCTCCTACACGAGGAATTCCATATCCATGCTGGGCATCCAGCACTTCCCATCAAGACTTTTTTAGGTGTACAATGACAACGTTCATTCCTGGATTTAAATCACATTATCAGCCTTCCCTGCTGGAAGAAATAATTCTATTTCTCTCTATATCTGGCTTAGATCAGAAATGGCAGCAGGACCAGGGAAGTGATTTTTCCCCTTTCTTATCACTAGCAAGGCCATACCTCAAATCTTGGTATCAGTTTTTGGGCCCTCATAACAACAAAAAATCTGAGGAGCTGGAGCATGTCCAGAGAAGGCAATGGAGCTGGGGAACGGTCTGGAGCACCAGGAGTAGCTGAGGGAGCTGGTGGGGCTCAGCCTGGAGAAAAGGAGGATCAGGGGGGACCTTTTCACTCTCCACAACTCCCTGAGGGTGCAGCCAGGTTTGGTTTAGGCTCTGCTCACAGGGAACAAGGAATCAATGTTGAAATTTATTTATTCTTCCTCTGAAGGATCCTTCTTCTTTTCTCAATATCCCCTGATTTTCAGTGCAGGAATAAAACAACAGCTGAAGAGAAAAATCTCCATGTGTGATGGGGAGGAGAATTTCAAACCTTCAGCACCACCATGCTGGGTTAGGAAGGCCTTCACCTCCAGCTTGTGCTTCTCAACGACTCCTCAGCCCATCACAAATCCAGCCCAGACCTCACATCCCATTCCCGAGTGCCCAGGAGGGGATCCAGAGCCAGCACCTACCGATTCCTACGGAGGCCACGTTGGTGACACAGTACTCGTCCTTGTCTGAGCACTTCTCGGCCTTCAGGCAGTTCCAGTTGCTTTGCTCCCAGTTGCAGGTGTAGCAGTACAGGGAATTTGCTGCAGGAAGAGACACAAAACAAGGCAGGAGGAAGATGGAATCATCCTGGCTTGTGATGAGGCCCAGAGGAGCAGGGCAGGGATTTTCCCTCTGTGCTGAGGCCATGCCTCAAATCCTGTGTCCAGTTTTGTCCCCTCATGACAAGAAAGACTCTGAGGGGCTGGAGTGTGTCCAGGGAAGCTGGGGAAGGGTCTGGAGTACCAGGAGCAGCTGAGGGAGCTGGGAAAGGGGCTCAGCCTGCAGAAAAGGAGGCTCAGGGGGGATCTTTTGGCTCTGCACAACTCCCTGACAGGAGGGTGCAGCCAGGTGGGATTAGGCTCTGTTCCCAGGGAACAAGGGCCAGGAAAGGAGGAAAAGGCCTCAAACTACATTAGGTTTGACATCAGGAAGAATTTCTTCATGGAAAGGGTGGTCAGGCATTGGAAGGGGCTGCCCAGGGAAGTGGTGGAGTCCCCATCCATGGAAGTGCCCAAGGAATGGCTGGACATGGCACTCAGAGCTCTGGTGGAGATCAAAGGTTGGACTCGAGGATCTTGGAGATGGGCTGGAGGTCTCCAGCCTAAATGATTCTAGATTCTGTGAAATGCAGCAAAAATCATCCCCTACTTTTCATGGAATATTAAATACAAAAGGTGCAGGTCTGACAAAAGCCATGTATCTGAAAGACCCAATCCAGTCTTCCAGTGCCACATCCAGCCTGGCCTTGGACACTTCCAGGGATCCAGGGGCAGCCTCAGCTTCTCTGGGAATCCTGTGCCAGGGACTCACCACCCTCACAGGGAAGAATTTTTTCCATATATCCAAACTAATTTTTTCCATATATCCAACCCAAATTTCCCCTCCTTCAATTTGACAGGCCGAGGGCCCCAAGTTTGGCGAGATGCTTGGAGCAGGGAAGGGCAGGGACTCCTGGAGGAGTTTCCAAGGATGTCCCAAGGCCTGGGGTCACTTTTTCTACTTGCTGGGGACTATTAAACTGCAGCCTAATTAGGCAGAAAGCACTGGCAGATGAAGAGGGTTAATTGGGACCTCCATGGCTTAGAAAAGTCAGGCTCCCATGCCTTTGTCTTTGGATGGGACATCAATGCCCCCAAAAAGAAATCCAGAACCTTGATTAAAGGACAGAGAAGATCAGGAGAAGCATTTTTTACTCTTTGCTGTGAGAATTCAGCCCGAAAACACATGCAGTGAATGCTGAATTTTTACTGCCTGGATAATCCAACGTGGATTAGGCCAGGCTTCATTTTGGCACTGAGGACAACCTCCCTGTCTCCCGGGCCTTGTTAACACTTGGAAATCTGTCAGGATCACTGTTCTGGTGAGTGAACAAAGCTAAATAGCAGAAAGGTATTCTTAGGCCACAATGAGCCAGAAATAACTATTCCAAGGAATTATTTTTCTGCACCAGACGTGTGGCACAAATCCAAGCGCTGGCAAAGCCTGTCCTGCTCTCCAAAATGAGGGAAAGGTTTATTCTCTCTGCTCTATAGAGGATATAGGATCATATTCCTTAAAGAAGGCTCAGATCAAATTTACCATCTCTCCATAAAACAAAATGCACCATCTATAACACAATTACCATGCAGATACCCACCACCATGAACCCATTCAGCCTACATCCCAACTTCTCCCTAATTCCCTGATTTTGTCCCAAAATCTCTGAAGTCAGCAAGCTGTGGGCTCTTGGAGATGGGTATAAACAGCTGCACAGGGCCAGATGTTGGAGGTGGGGCCCTTGTGGACCAGGAACACAGAGCATTGTGCTGTCTTCATCAAAATTTAGGAATAACCACAGCCTTGCACCACCCCGACAGGACAACACCCTGGAAAGTCTCTCAAAGGCAGACCAGTGGGAACTGCCTCCTTTTTTCTGTCTTGTTTCCATAAAAATCCAACAGGACAAGGAAAATTCCAACTAAAAATTAAACTTTTCACACACCCAGATTGAGATTCTAGATAAACAACCCCAAGACGAGCACTGTATCCTTCACCTGCACCGTTCCGAGAGCTGAGGAGCTCTCTTCCATGATTTCTCTCCCTGGACATGAGGCATTCCTCCCTTTAAAACACCCAGCTATACTTTATCCAGGAGCAAACCTCACCTTGAGCTGCAAATAGGACCAAAGCCAGCACCGCAAGGAGGGAGAACTTCATCTTCTCCCAGTCGTCTCCGCAGCCCAGGAAAAACACCCTCACCTGGGGACAGGATATAAATCTCCCCTGCCTTTGGACAGGGTGATGAGGAAGCCAACGATTTGGAAAGAGTGGGCAGGGATCATGGATTAGATGAGAGGCCAGGAATGCTCGTGGGTTGTTTTCTCACCTCGGCATTGCCTTCAGGCTGGGCTGGTGATTCCAGGGAGCAGTGAAAGCACTCTGGGAATTCACACCATTTATTGGGATTAATCCTTTAATTCATCTCTGGTCAGGCCAGCAGTGCTGTTGATGTTTGGGTGGGGGTTTTGTTCTGATCATTGCATCTGTGGCCAGGTTATTTCCTTTTCTCCAAGGAAAATGGGAACAAGTGGTATAAATTAGTGGAATTATCTGGGTGGATTATGCCAAGTCCATTTCCAGGGTTAGACCTGGAGAACTCCCAACATCTACAGGCATGGTAAACCAAGCTGGATATTCATGGGGACAGGAAATGCATCACTTGGTTACCTACAAAGTCTTAAATCATAAAGTCATCAAATGGTTTGGGTTGGAATGGGCCTTAAAGACCATCTCATTCCAAATCCCTGCCAGAGACAGGGACACCTTGCAGTGTGTCCATCCAACCTGGCTTTGAACACTTCCAGCAAGGGTTAAAAATATCTTTGTCCCCTTTTCCATGGAGCATCCAATTCAAAGTCCCACTCAATACCAGTCAGACAAAAACGCTCCCAGCCTTCACAATTTCTCAGCATGAAAGGGGTGGAGCTGGAATTGATAACTTCATCCCTTCTGGGGCTTCCATCCAACTGCCTGTCCCACTTGTGCTTCCAAGGAAGGAGTTATCAGGATGTTTAGTGTTGGACATCAGCTGACACTTCCATGAATCACCAAGCCACCAAGGAGCAGAGAGGGTGAAGCAGGAGGAGCCCCTTGGAGTGAAGCACTTGAGCCATCAGGTGTCTGCTTATCCCTTCCTTCTCCACCCTGCAGGGAAAGAGAGCAGAGACTGAGACAGCCTGGGATTTAGGAGATGGAAAAGCAGAAGAGGCAGAGGGTCCAAAAACACATGGAAGAAAGTTGGATGAGGCAAGGGTTAAAATGATTGGGGGTCAACATGATTTTCTTGGCAGGAACCAAGTGAGATGAGAAAAATTCCCCGAAACAGAGGAGATGCTCATCCAAGATATTCAGAGCATCCAGTGGGATCAATCACTGACCATAGTGAAGGCACGGCCAGAGGAAGTTCAGAGACACCAAAACACACCACATCTTCCTTTTCAAGGGA
>JAWWMS010000120.1:152189903-152204523 GCA_035048045.1 Chlorospingus semifuscus
GGAAGTCTTGCAGAGGGTTTTTTTGTTCAATTCACAGATATTTTGGAGGTTTCTCACACCACCGGCTCTGCTGACGTAAAGCTGGATCAACAGGATGGGGAAGTCATCCCTGATAACCCCAGGAGCACCAGCCAATCCTCTCCCATGGATCTACACCTGGGTGTGGAAGGGATAAACCACATCTCTTGCCCAAGAGATGAAGCCATGCCAGGTTCAGGGACGGCGTGCCCCAGGAATGCCGGAGGTGTGTCCGTGTGTCCGTGCCGCCAGGTGTCACAAGGCAGTGACCAAAGAGCAGGTCCTGTTCCAGGGAATAAGGATTGGCCAGCCTGATTCATCGTGGCATCAGGGGTGACTCTTTGGGGGAGTCTGGAAGTCAGCCTGGGAAGCCAAGGCTCAGCGTCCTGCAGTAATGGGAGCACCCTGGAAAAGCTCTGTCCTTTTGTTTTCACCAGTTCTGACTGGTTTTTGAGGAAAAAAATGGGAAAATAATTGTGTTACTCTTCAGTATGGTTGGGATTGTGGACTCTCCACCCCTAGAAGTGTTGAAAGCCAGGTTGGACAGGGATAGTGGAAATTGTCCCTGCCCATGGCAAGGGGTTGAAACAAGAGGGTCATTGAGGTCCCTTTTAACCCAAAGTTGGACAGGGCTTGGAGCAAACTGGGATAGTGGAAATTGTCCCTGCCCGTGGCAGAGGGTTGAAACAAGAGGGTCTTTGAGGTCCCTTTTAACCCAAACCATTCCATGATTAACAGCATTTCTTCCTTCAGTTACAATGACACAAATAATCTCCTGCCTGACACAGATCCAGAGAGAAATCACCAAAGCCAGATTAAAATCTGCTCCTCACTGACAGCCAGAAGAGGTTCTCCAAGGCCGTGGGAAGTGGTCCACCACAGCTCCACTGGCAGGAATGGCCTGAGGGACAAGTGGGGTGATGGACAAAAGTGCATGATGGGTCAATTCCCATTTTGGGGGTTGCCAGTGGCCCACTGAACCAGATTTTTGGGAAGTTACCATCCCAGGCTTGGGGATGTGTGATGCAGGTGTGAGGTGTGGCACTGCCACGGCTGGCATTTCCTCAGGATGGTGGTGTCACCCTGGATGGCCAACACATGGAAGCAGCGTTACTGGAGCATGGAAGGCTTGGCTGGGTCGGGGCAAAGATCTGGAAAAAAGGTGTCCCAGTGTCCACAGCCTACAGTTCTGGCAATAAATTCAACTTTTCCAGGACCATCTCCAGCACAGAGGCCAAGAGGCGGATATCAATCTCTTGGGAATAATCCTTTGTGCCACCTCTTCTGTTTTATTCCAGGTATTCCATGGAATAATGATGGTTGATCCATCCTAGAACATTGCCAGGGAATTAAACCAACAATTAAACCAACTAATTAAATGCTGTGGATGATGTTCCAGACCAGGGATGTTCCTAGCAACTGTTTATTTCCCTAGCTTAGGTTCATCTTTGGAGATCAGGCCCTTGCAGGTGTTTGAATCACATCTTTCAGGATCAGAACTCAGTCCTGGATTTTACTCTTGGCTCTGTAACACTGCACTACATGCCTGTGCTGGAGCCATGGAAATGTGGCTTTGTTTGCCTGACTTCTGGAATGTTCTGGCTGTTGAATCTTCCTGGATGTAGAACAGAGATTGGAAGTCAAGGAAGAGGGATCTGCTGTGTTTTTTGGGAGCCTTATACAAGGTTCTTCTCAAAAATGGCCCTGGAAAAGTTTTTCCTCCGCATAGGAAACACGGTGATGAGGAAGGACAGAAACATCATGGGACCTTTTCCTGTTATATCCTGAAGTTTGTACCCATCAGCTCCCCTGAGGGTGACAGATCTGCCTCATCCCTTCTCAGGTGGCACCTCAGGAAATTCCCAGATAATTCCATCTATCCCTCTGTTTTGCCAGTTCCAGTGCATCAGAGGTCACAGGATGAAATTGGTTCTCAGCTCCAGGGATACTCCAGCCCTAAATAAAACCCACTGAAGAAATTGCAGAGTCTTGTTCCCCATCCTTCATTTTTTTTTGGAGTTTTTGAGGGAGGAAGAGGCCAAATATGGCACCACTTTTTGCCAGGAATTGCAGCACTTTGAAGGACACGTGGCCCTGGGAGAAGAGGAACTGTGTGTGTTGAGCACCTCCTGGAAGAGTGAGAGCTCCAGCTCTTCCCTTTCTCGACCCAACAACAGTGAAAAGTGATTTTCCCTCCCTCTTTTTTCCCATCCCTTCTCCACAGGGATTTCTCTGTGCTGATCCTGCAAGGCTCATTCTTTTCATCCTGCCTGGTTGTGACCTTGTCAAAATCAGGACACTGAGGTGAGCTGCCACCACCATGCCCCCGACACAGACCTGGCCTCACCTCAGACCCTCACAGGTGTTCAGATTCCAGGGAAACCAAAAGGAGCTTGGAGTTCGTCCCACACAACCTTAAAATCCTAAATCATGGAAGGACTTGATCCTTGTGGCTGCTCCTGCCAATCTCCTGCACTTTTCCCTATTCCTGGACGCTCTCCGTGTCTATTTCCATGGGGAAGAGACACTCAGGATCAGGAACCAAGCGTGGGCAGCCCAGGGCTGGGATACACCAAGGTGTTGAAATCCTGAGACTTTGCCCTTTGGCTTCCTCTGTTCCAAGCAGGGCAGGAAAATGGTGCCCTGGGGCCATCCCAAATCCCTGGTGATGGATATTACGTGATTTTATGGTGTCTCTGGGGCTCCTGTACTGCCCAAATCCCAGCTGGATCTGTTTAGGTCACAAAAAGGGTTATACCTGGGGATTAATGAGGGGATCCAACAGCCCTTCGAGCTTCCCTGGGGCTGGAATCACTGCAGAAGAGCTCTCATGGAATCTATACCAATAATACATGGAAAATCCATGCACAATTCCACGGGCTGTTGAACAGCTGCCCACAGTTTTTAATTGTTAATGTGTTCCTCAGCATGGCTTTGACCTGACCAAGTAGGACCATCTCTGAAAATCTCAAATCCAAAATCCCAGACCTTCTCCAGAGAGGGCACTGGAACAATACCACTGGAGCTGTAAATCTATTATTTTTCAAGACTTTTTTCCCGTAAACCTCCTGAAATTTCCATCTGGCTGAGACACGCAGGGAGCTGGAGCTGTGCTGATCTGGATTGCATCTTCCTCCTACTCACTTCCATTTGTTTTATTCCCTGTGTAATTCCATGAACAACTTGTTCCCAGCCACCAGCCCTGCTATGAGTCAGCTCTCCACAAAAAGAGAATAAACAATAAACATCTTGGAATTGTTTGTTTGTTTTTTTTTTTTAATGGTTGATGTAGAGGGAATGTTTATATGAGATATTGGGAAAAAATTCTTCCCTGTGAGGATGGTGAGGCCCTGGCACAGGTTGTTCACATAAATTGGAATCCCTGGAAGTGTCCAAGGCCAGGTTGGATGGGGCTTGGAGCAACCTGGAACAGTGGAAGTTGTCCCCACCCACAGAGGATGGAACAAGATGAGCTTTTCCAACCCAAACCATTCCATGATTCTGAGGAATCAGGATGGGACAAGAAGCTTCCAAGGGCACTTCAAGTCTATATGCCAAGTTTTTTTGGGAGCTGTGACAGCAAGGAGAAGGACAAACAACCTCCAACACAGCTCTTAATATATCCCTCTCTGTTGACTTCCTAAATATCCCAGGATGGGAATTCCTGGATTTTCGTGGTGCTGCATCCAGCCAGGAGAAATCACTCTGTGAGGACCAGGAACCCAGTTTTGATTGTCCAGTTGGGGTCAAATCCTGGAGCCTTGGGAAGGGCTTGTTCCCACTGTGCCCATGTGGATTTCTCTCCTGTGACTCCACAGAACATCCTAAGGTGGAAATGCATCTCAAGGATCATCCAAGTGCTGCCCACTCCAGGAAAATAAAGACTAATCCTATGAAGAACAACTGGGGAAAATCAGGATGGAGGCTTTTCCATGAATGTTAGTTCCTGTTTTGAAGACAACTCACAGAATCATAGAATGGTTTGTGTTGTTGAAGATCATCTCAGTCCAGCCCCCTGCCATGGACAAGGACACCTTCCACTGTCCCAGAGTACTCAGATCCTCATCCAGCCTGGCCCTGGACACTTCCAGGGATGGGGCAGCCACAGCTTCTCTGTGCCAGGGCCTCACCCCATCCAATCATTCCATACCTGCCCTTCTCTCCGATCCCACATTTCACCTCCTCCAGGCCTCCAAGACAGAATTTCCCTATTCTGTGTCCTTGAATCAGAGGCACAAATCCTTCATCCTGCGCTGAGTTTTGCTTGGTGCTGCTATTTATACAAATCTACAGCTGCTGCATACAAAGCTAAACAAAAGCAGAGCTAATTAGCCAGAACCACTTGGTCAATTAGGAAAATTGCTCTCCCCACTCAGCCAAGATTAAAAAAACTTAAAAAAAACCAAAACCTGCAGGCAGGTCAAGACAAACTCAGTCTGAGCAAATCTAGGAAGCCTCAATCCAGAGGTTTTACAGACTCGAAGCTGGCGACCTGGTAGTAAAATCATGGAGTGGGTTGTGTAAAGGGGCTTTAAAGATCATCCAGTTTCACCCCTGCCATGGGCAGGGACACCTTCCACTATCCCAGGGTGCTCCAAGCCACATCCGACCTGGCCTTGGACACTTGCAGGGATCAGGCAGCCACAGCTTCTCTGGAAATTGCATTCCAGACCCTCACCACCACCACAGCCAAGAATTCCCTCCCAATATCCCATCCATCCCTGCCCTCTGGCAGTGGAAAGCCATTCCCTGTGTCCTGTCCCTCCATCCCTTGTCCCAAGTCCCTCTCCAGCTCTCCTGGAGCTCCTTCAGGCACTGGACGGGGCTCTGAGGTCTCCCTGGAGCCTTCTTTTCTCCAGGCTGGACATTCCCAGTTCTCCCAGCCTGGCTCCAGCCTTTGGAGCATCTCCAGGGCCTCCCCTGGACTTGCTCCAGCAGCTCCACATCCTTCTGATTCCAGATCTGGACACTGTGCTCCATATGGGTCTCACCTGAGCAGGGCAGAGGAGTATCCATAGAAAATACCAAATTAAAGGGATAACGAGCAACCTTGTCTTGGACTCAAAGAGAAAGACCTGGCTTGCACAATTCTCTGTTCTATTTCTGGAATTTTATCTCCTGCTTTTGTCATTTCTGTGGTGTTATTTTATTTTCCCAGCACACAGGAGGGCCCTGTGAGGATGACCCAGCACAGCCCCTTGGAGGAGCTCTGTCAAATGTGAGAACATAGAGGAAAATCAAACAAATAAAATAAATAAAAAATACACACAGCTTTTTTTTTAATCACAAAAGGGAGTCAGGGATTGTGCAGCCTCAGTTCAGCCAGGTTTTTGCCGAAAGGGCCACACTTCAAAGCCTGCCCTAGTGGCTGGAGGAAAAATGGAATGAAATTGTGGCTGCAGCCATCCAGTAGAGGGTCCCACGGGCAACGGAAGAGAAGCCAAATTTTTAAAAAAGGATTATGCCGAGTTCCTGGGCATGGAAGAGCAGCCAGACCTTCTGGGTCCAGTTTATCTCCCCTCACCACCTTCAACTCCCAGCCCCAGCAGCAGCAGAATTTGCTTTGAGGGCATTTGAGTTCATTCCATGCCTGTTTTTATCAGAAATCCAGTATTGGATCCAGGGATGCTCAGGAGAGGGATGGAAATGGAGATTTGAGCCCCCCAGGTGTTCCCTCCAAGTGAAGTGACGCTTCCTGCACCAGGAATGAACTGTGGGAAAATCAGAATCTGTTTCTGCCTGGGGAACAGCCCAGAGTGGAACAGGAGCCCCAATTAAAGCTGGTTGAATTAATTGCCACCCCATTCTCCTCCACCTTGTCAAATCCAGCCTTCAGAAGTAGAGAAAAATCCCAACAAAACCTTGAGAAAGAGATGGAAGAGATTCCACAGAATGAGCTCACTCAACTCCCAAGCGACGCTGGGAAGGGATTGGAGACTTCCTTGTTGTCCCATCCTGCCAGGAAAATCTGTCTGCCCGGTTTCCAAGAGGAGGGGCAGCCTGGATGCCACCCACCCACCTGGAAACTCAGCATTTTTTGGAAACTAATCAGCTGTCTGCCTCCTGGGCAATCCCAGGGAACCTCTGGAAGTTCCTACAGTCTGGAGAGACATCACGTCACTTGGAAGAGGCACTTTTTACACTAGGACAGGGGGGAATGGCTTCCCACTCCCACAGGGCAGGGTCAGACAGGATATTGGAAAAGAATTCTTCCCTGTGAAGGTGGTGAAGCCCTGGAATGGAATTCCCAGAGAAGCTGTGGCTGTCCCCATCCCTGGAAGTGTTGGATGGGGCTTGTAGCAAGCCCCTTCATAGCAGGGGGATGGAATTCCATGATCCTTTCCAACACAAACCAATCCATGATTCCACAATCCCTCTTCCTTCCAGGCTCACAGCAGCAGAAGGAATTTAGGAGCCTCCCTGCAGCTGAGAGAGCCTTTATCCCAAAGCTGACTCCTGAGCCAAACCAATCAAATCACAATTACAGCTTAATCCCAGCTTGGATTAAGAATATTAACAAAGTAATTTATTGGGATTTCTCCTGCCCCAGCCTGCAATGGCTCAGGAATAAATTCTGGAGAAGCCAATTTCAGGGCTTGGGACAACTCAGCTGAGCTTTTCCTGATTCTTTATTTTGTTTTGAGTAACAGAGGTGTCCACTGGCCAAAAATAGGGATAGGAAGAGCCAGGCTGGATGTTATCCACTCATTCCTAGTGGGAGACCCAGGATGTGCAGCCACCCTTACCCCACAGCCAGTGTCAGCTCTTTCAAAGGGTAAAAACCTGAGATCCTGGAGTTTCAATTCTTCCTTGGAAGCCTTTCCTCTGCCCTTTATTACCCAGTCCTTCAGTTTATCCCAGGGATCCGATTTCTCCCAAGGCTGCTTTCCTTGCAGCCACTTTCCTTGGCATCAGCACTTCCCAACACGTGGCCTGGGATAATGGCTCTGCACTTGGGGCTGATTTTCCATCCATCTGAGCCTGGCTGAGTGTGAAGGGACAGAAATCCAGGGAGCTCTTTCAGCACATGTTTTATTTATGCCAAACCACAGCCACGCTCTCTTGTCTCCCACTAAAAAAGGTTGGAAAAGGAAACGTCTCCATTCACTGAGCTCAGAGACAGCGTCTGAATCACAGCAGCCACAGCCTCAAATGTCCTTCCCTTTCCTCTCAAACTGACAAAACATTCCCTTGAAAGTTTCTGTTCTGTATTTCCAATTTTTTTCCCCCTCATTTTTGCAACATGAGACCTCATGGGGAGAAGGGCAGGGAGGAAAAACCTTCTGGAAGTCCTTCACCTTTTTCTTCCTCAAAACCCCACAGGGGTTTCCCACCTTTTATGAATCTGGCAGGATTCAGGTGGGTGGTTTTCCCTTCATCCCATCACTCCAGGGACTGCAGCAGCCGAGCAGCAACTGCTCCATCACCTCCCCTTCCCTCTCAGCACTAATTAAGATAAATCAGCCAAAATTCCACTTTTCCTCAAGTCTGAAGGCCCCATCATTAAGCAGATGAGAGAGCAGCCAAGCAGAGCTGATGAGTTCCCTTCCCCAAAGTGGCTGAGTCACCATTCCTGGAGGGATGTAAAAAGCATGGAAATGTGGCACTTGGGGACATTGTCTTGTGGTGAACGCCGCAATTAAACGGCTGCACTTGATGAACTTAAAGGGCTTTTCCAACCTAAAGGATTCCGTGATTTAGATCATCTGATGGGCCAGGGGAGGGGGGAGCCCTACCAACCTGAAAGTATGGAATGCGGCTCTGGAAAACAGGAGGTTGATGAGTTTTTTTTCATCCATGAGGACCACTAATCAGTTGGACACGGAGCAAGATTCTGACTCATCCCTCTGAGAGAGACGTGGGCAGGTTTGTGATGTGCACAGCTCTGGCCAATGGATTTACGTTCCTGAATCTCCAGAATGCTGATACAGAAGTAGCGAGCAGGGATGGATCCCACTGGAGCTTCCAGCTGCTCAAACAGCTTCTGTGGGAAGAGGAATTGCTTGTAGAGCCATCCTCAGATTGGGGGCACCAGAGCTGAAGCACTGAATCCAATTTTGGGATCATCAGCACAAGGACATGGAGCTGCTGAAGCAGATCCAGAGGAGGCCACGGAGGTGCTCCAAGAGATGGAGCCCCTCTGCTCTGGAGCCAGGCTGGGAGAGCTCGGAATGTCCAGCCTGGAGAAGGGAAGGATCCAGGGAGACCTCAGAGCCCCTTCGTGTGCCTAAAGGGGCTCCAGGAGAGCTGGAGAGGGAATTTGGACAAGGACATGGAGGGACAGGACACAGGCAATGGCTTCCCACTGCCAGAGGGCAGGGGTGGATGGGATATTGGGAAGGAATTCTTGGCTGTGGTGGTGGTGAGGCCCCAGCACAGGTTTCCCAGAAAAGCTGTGGCTTTGCATCCCTGGCAGTGTCCAAGGCCAGATTAGATGGGGTTTGGGGCTACCTGGGATAATGGAAGGTGTCCTTGCCCATGGCAGGGGGTTGAATTCCGTGATTTAGAAGATCTCTTCCAACCCAAACCCTTCCATGATTCTTTAAGTTCCAAGTCTCAGAATTTGGGGCTAAGTAATCCCATGGAACAGGACGGGCTGAGGGGGGATGGACTTGCTGCCTTTAACAGGGACAATTATGGAGCTGATGTCCAAGGATAATCTGGCTCCGGCTCTGCCCAAAGGACAAGCAGCCGCTTCTAAGATGCATCAAGGGAAACTCCAACCAGACACAGGGAAGGAAAAGCTTTGCCAGGGCAGTGATTCATTTCCAAAACCGTCAGAGACGGTGGAGGAATCTCCCTGCACAGAAACACTGAAATCCAGTTTGAGGAAACACAGAACAACCCAGCCAGATTTGACTCTCCTTTGAGCAGAAGGTTGAACTCGAGCCCTCCAGAGATCCTCCCAACCTTGGATTTCTGCGAAGAGTCTGGGCAGGGGCAGCAGATACCAAAGCAAAACAAGAGGAACTTCTCATCACGTCCTCCCTCCCCAAAATTTATCTTCTCCAACAGCTCCTCTATCAACACTGCCCAAAGCCATCAGTGTAGGACATCCCCAGGCTGCAGGAAGGGTACAAACTTCCCAACCCTCACATGGTTTTCAGGGATTTTTTTCATTTGTTTGGGGGTTTTTTGCTGGTTTTTGGGGTTTT
This sequence comes from Chlorospingus semifuscus, assembly GCA_035048045.1. NCBI lineage: Eukaryota > Metazoa > Chordata > Aves > Passeriformes > Passerellidae > Chlorospingus > Chlorospingus semifuscus. The sequence continues at coordinate 152,199,077 of JAWWMS010000120.1, forward strand.
TTTTGTTATTTATTTTTTCTTTTTGTATATTAAAGCTCCATTATGTACCTAGAACAGCCCTAAGTTCCAGTACCAGCCTGAGCAGTCAACTCCATCCCTGGCAGATTTTGGGTGAGGTCTCCTCCCACCCACAGTGAAAAAGAAGGCTTTTATGAAAAGCAAATTAGGCAACCAGAAATCATACGGGAGGGTGTCATTTCTGGTTTTGTCACAAACCACAACCTCCCTTTTTAAAATAAAAAGAGGAAGTCATCACAACAGAAAAATGCTAAACTTTTGACTTTGAATTTCACCAAATGCTGTCACGATCTTGGGTTACCAAAACAAACACAGGTTTTCCTCTGCCTAAAACATGACAGAAAGATGGAAAAGACCTTTAGGATCATCAAGTCCAACCACCATGTTCACCACTAAACTATATCCTCAAGTGCCATTTCCAGAGGTTTTTAATGAGCCCTTCCAGGGATGGAGACTTCAGGAAAACATTGGAAAAACGGAGCTGAAACCAGGCCTGGAAGGGACAAAGTGAGGAGGGGTCATCTGAGCACATCAGCATTGCCTGGAGCCACCAAATAACCCCAAATTATTGGGGTGGGAGAGGGATCCTCGTCTCTGGGATGGGAGCATGATCCTGCTCCACAGGGTTCTGAGCAGTAGGAAAAGCTCCTGGGCATTAAGCCATGGGAAAGGTCCATGGGAAATTGCCAGAAACACTTGGAGGACTCCAGGAAAAACAGGGTGAAGATGGACAGGACCATTTGGGACAGCAACAGCTCAGCCTCTCTGGAATTACTCCTTTATTTTATAGAATTCCAGAATGGTTTGGATTGAAAGGAACCTTAAAGCTCCTGCCATGGGCAGGGACACCTATCCAAGTTTGCTCCAAGCCACATCCGACCTGGCTTTGGACACTTCCAGGGATGGAACACCCAGAACCACACGTGGAATGAGTTGCAAAAAAACCTCCAAAATCACTCCTGGTTTTAATGAAATGCATTCCAAGACCTCAATTTCCAACCGAAACAGCAACAATTTCAACTCAAGAATGAGTGGAAATAAACACACGGGAAGCACCAGGAGCTTTGGAATACAGAGCCCTGGACATCAGCCCTGAGGCGCAGGAAGGTTTTGCTGCCAATGCAACAGTTTGTTCACACCTGGGATTCACTGGGATGTGGGAATTCTGCCAGGAATGTGCTGATACTGCATTTTTGGGGGGATGTGGAAAGCAGCCCATTAAGCAGCAAACACAACCAGTTTATGCTGTTGATCCCTGCCTGCTCCATTCCCAGTTGGAGTGGGAAAGTGCCAAAGACATCATCCCAACAGGATGGAGGAGCAGCTCCAGGAATATTGGTCCTACTCCCCACCACACATCCCACAGAGCCTGGCTCAGCATTATCCTATTTCCTAGGAAATTCCCCATTTCCTAAGCCTCTGTCTGGACAGTTCAGTTCCTGATCTGGATACAGGACCTGAGTCAGGGTCAAGAGCAGAAAATAAGGAAATTACCATGGCCTCAAGTAAGATGTGTTCTCCCAGACAAAATTCTACCACATGGGGGTGCTTAAAATGCTCTTTGCTCATGGCCAAGAATTTTAACCCCCTGCAATGTGAAACTGCTTTTAAATCCAACAACTTCCCTTCTACCTTCTCCTGACATGACACAAATTCCCTCCCATGGTTTTTTTCCATTTAATATCCCTGCAATTGCACAACTTTCTCCTCTCCTGGAGGTGAAAGAGCACAAAGTCCCTGGAAATGTAAAACCTTGAGATTTTTTCCTTTGCCCCCAGTGCATCCCTAACCCAATCCTGGGTTATCTATTGCAGTTCCTGTTTTCCTGCTGTCATCACCTCGTGTTTCCCCATCCATCCCACTCAGTCTGGAAAGGGCAGCACAGCTCCACTACACCAAGGAGACAGCATTAGACGTGATTTTGTTGATCAGCACAGTTAAGGCTCTTTTTTAATCTCCTTCCAGGACTCCAGGGGAAGGCCAAGTACACGGAAACTCTGAAGAGGAATTAAGAGTTCCCAAAGTCCAACATCCCAATCAGCAATACCTGCTTCAACTGGAAATCCAGGTGCTTGCTTTTCCATCCAAAATAAAAGGCACCAAACTCAGACAACCCTCAGCCACCAGCAGCAGCAAATTAAAAAAACAAAACAGCTTCCCAACAGCACCAAATGAGCAGGATTTGGGATTTAACATGGAAGGCACCGGCTCAGAATTCAAAGTCCTCGCCAGCCATGTCGATGGCCCAGGCAAACTTCTCCCTCTGAGTCTTGTTGTAGATCTTCTCGATGGGAATCCCAAACTTCTTGCACCTGTGCAGACCACAAAACACCAGTGGGGACCAGTAACCCAGCAGTGTCCTCTCCACTGCGTCCCTGGAAGTCTCCAAGGCCAGGCTGGATGAACCTTGGAGCAACCTGGAACAGTGGGAGGTGCCTCTGCCCATCGAACACCACAAATTTTAAGGTCCTTTCCAACCCAAACCATTCCATGGTTTCACACCCAAGACTTACCAAGCCACAGTAATCCTGGGATCCAGGTAATTCAGCTTGGATGTGCCCAGAGCTATTTGCTTGTTCTCCTCCTTGTCCGTGGCCTGGATGTTCATCCTGGCCAACTGCTCCTCCAGCCTCTTCAACAGCTTCTTCTTCTTCTCCACGTTCCTGAGGGCAGAGAAGGACCAACACAGAATGTCCCAAAGCCCAGAAATTCTCTGGAATGGCAGAGTCAAAGGTGCCATTCAGCACTAATCCATTTCTCAAGGGTATGGATCTGGTGAGATGCTTTCTTAATATTAAAAATTAACAATAAAAAATGTCATTTCCACCACCAAAGGTGGGCAAAAAAAATCCAGCATCCTGGAATGGTTACCCAGAGAAGCTGGGGCTGCTCCATCCTTGAAGTGTCCAAGGCCAGGTTGGCCAGAGCTTGGAGCAACCTGGGATAGTGGGAGGAGTCCCTGAAGGGAACCACCCACAAGCTCTTCACCATATTCCAAACTTCCATGAGAAAAGAAGGACCCAATCCCAAACATGGGCATTTCTGTTCTGATGGGGACACATCAGCCCCATCCATGGGCCCTCCGGATCCCTCTGCAAGAGGAGATTGCAAGGAAAAGCCACTCACACTTCTGCTTTGGCTTCTTTTGTGTCCTTAAACTCATCTTCAGCTTTTTTCACTTCTTCCTGGGCTTCCTCCACTTGTTTCTTCTTGGCGTCGATCTGTGAAGGTGGAAAAGTCAGACAACACTTCCCACTTCCCTGAAGGTTTCAGCTTCCTCCCTCTTTTCCTTCACACACCATTCCTCAACTTCTTACCAACCCTACTTCCCAATTTGTCCCTGCAGTATTTTCTGGGCTCTAGCATTTTTTAGCATCTTCCAAAATATCATCCCAGCCCAGATGCCACAAACACTTGGAGCTCCTAAATCTGTCCATCTTCTGCACCTGCCTGAGACTGAGGGACTTGTGACACCACCAGAGTGCTCAATAAAGTCCCAGCCCTTCAGTGGGGTGTGAGCAAAAACTGAGGACAATTAAAAGTGGTAATTTAAGGTATTTTCAAGCTGCTTCTCCAGCAAAAAGACAGGAAAACCAATTTCCCTGATTTTGATCCAACTGGGCCAGAGCTGCCATCACAAAAGGCCCCCAGCTTGGTTTGAAGACAGAGTGATGAAAAATGCCCCAAACTCATAAAAACTCACCCAAATTCTGTGCTAAGTTGCATCCCCCAGCATTTGAGGTGACCATATCCCTCTCCACTCCTGGATTGCAACCCACTGCCCCCAGGACATTCCCTGGTGTTCTTGACCAAGGTGATTCCTCCAGACATCACCTCAGCCCAAAAATAAGATTCAGAGGCTGGATTAGGTCCGAGATCTCTCAGCTGGGTCTGTCTCACCTTCTCCTGGAGGACTTGCATGGACCTGGCAAAGGTTTTTGGTATAGACCTCTGATGGTTGCAGAGGATGGCCACGGCCCTGTTGGCTCGGTTGTAGGACAGGAGCTTTCCTGCAACGTTGTCTTCAGCTGGAAAGAAATGAAAACATCACTCTGACTCCATTCCAGGAGCTGGGAAAAGCAGGGAATACAGCAGAAGGAAAGGCAAACAAGTTGCTGTCGCATTCTCTCTCCAGGGAGAGCAATAATGGCTGTGGGAATTGGGGAAGGACAATTGAGCATCACAATCTGGTGCTGTGACTCATCCCTCACGCACCCAAGGAGGCAAAAACAGTGCAACCAACCAGCAACACAAGGAAAAGAGGGAAAATATTCCCATCCTGGCCATCAGTTAGTCAGAAAATCCCCAAGTTCGCCACTTCCCACTTACCAACATCCCCAACTTGCCGCTCACCCCCATGTGTCACTCCCACCCCACTATGTGGAGCATCACCTGCCCAGGTGGGACATGGGCCATTTTAGGGATCCCAAGGCAATGGATGGACATTCCTGCGCCCTTTGGTCCCAGCCATGCTCTGGTGACACCACAGCCCTTGGAACTCACGGTTGGTGAGGGCCTTGAGCTGCTCCTGCAGGGTAATGGAAGCGTTGTAAGTCCTGAAGACTTTGGCCGTCAAACCATCCATGAGGTCCTGGAGGTGTTTGTTCAGGAAGGTTGTCTGGAGGAGGGAAAAACAGGGAAAAGTGTAGGGAAACTCACCATTAGGAATTCTAGTGGTAGGACAAGGAGGAATTGCTTCAAAATGACAAAGGGTTTGACAAGATATTGGGAAGGAATTCTTCCCTGTAAGGGTGGTGAGGCCCTGGGATGGAATTCCCAGAGAAGCTGTGGCTGCCCCATCCCTGGAATTGTTCAAGGCCAGGTTGGATGTAGCTTGGAGCAACCCGGGATAGTGGAAGGTGTCCCTGCCCATGGTGGAGATTTGGAACTTGACAGTCTTTAGGGTCCCTTCCTACCCAAACCATTCCATGATTCCATGAAGGAATAGGACAAGCAGAAGCCGGAACAAATCTCTTTTTAGACCATCTTCTGCCTAAGCAACCAAAATTAGGCATTAACAAAAAATTAAATCCTGCAGCTTCTAGAGCTACTTGTGGGGTAAGGTCATCAGCTAGCCAAAACTGGCCAAAAATTTTACCTAAATCCACAAAAAAATCTCTCTGGAAGTCAACAATTTCTGCCCACCTATGTCCAAAACGACACATTTTGGCACTTGGGGACATGGTTTAGTGATAGACCTGGCAGTGCTGGGTTAATGCTCGGATTTGACGATCTTAGAGGTCTTTTCCAAACAACCATTCCTGACCTCACATCCAATATCACATTCCTGCTCTACAGAGAACATGGAGCTGCTCATTGATCCCATATCCCATCCCAAGGAAAATAAGGGAGGTTTTTCCAGGAGGGAAGGCAGCACATCCCTCCAGCAACCTCTTCTGCTTCTGTGGAGCCCTAATGAGGTGCAAAAG
>JAWWMS010000120.1:152205954-152236641 GCA_035048045.1 Chlorospingus semifuscus
TTGTGACCAATCACACAAAGCAAAAGCACATTGACAGTAGTTCTATCCAACCACTAGAAGCACATGTACCTTTGGTTGAAACAATGCTTGCTTATTTCAAATAAAATACCTGCTTGTAAGCCTTAAAACACAATGCACAGAGCTCCATTTTTAAGCTTCAAACTTCCTAATATCTTGCTAGATAAACACTTCTGTAGCTTAGGGAGTTATTCTAGACAAGCATTAATATACAGACCATTGTTCTATTTGTCCTTGCTTTCCTACTTTTTAAATAATTTTTCTGCTGACCTATCTCATGGCTACTGCTTAGCTCTAATCACAGTTCTGCTGTCTCTGAGGCCTGCATTTTGCAGCTTTCCCAAAACCCTCTGATTTTGTGGATTCCCACAAAATCCCACTGTTTTCTTGGGAAAAAACCCATGAAGGGAATAAACTGGAAAAGAATCAGCTTGTCCAGGGTTTCTGTGCCCTCTGCTGGCTGTGCTGGATTTGGATCCTGGCCAAGGCAGGATGTTCTCCACCAGGCAGAGCATGGCAAAGACCAAGCAGTCAAACCATGGCCAAAGGTGGTTCCTTGGACACCAGAGTGGACTGACAGAGCACTTGCTCAGTTGTGTCCACCTGGGCAGCATTCCCACTTTCCCTGAGCACTTGGAAACAGCCTTAAATCCCCTTTCTCTTCCCACAGAGTTCAATCCCATCTCTTCCTACCCTCCATTTCCTGGTATAAATTAACCCAACTCTGGTCCCTGTGGATCCTTTCAGCCCCCATCTGGCTTCCAACAGCCTTCCCTGCACACACATGAGCAACATGGCACCAGGATCACTCTGCCAGGAGCAACCCATTTCCTTGGAATAAGTTTGATGCTTCACAATCATCTGTCCTTTCCCTCACTTTGTTTATCCACTTTTAAGAGAAGGGCCAGAAAAAAAAATAAGTTTTTGATTCTCCACATCCTAGCTTTCCCAGATTTTTTTCACCTGACCAAAGGGCATTATTCCAACCTTCAGCTTGGAGCTGGGATTCAGCATGATGTACTTCAAGGTGTTCTGGATGTTCTCTGTCCACGAGGCCAGCCAGGTGACCGTGTTGTCAAAGCGCACCTCCTTCCACTTGTGGCCTTCTGGGGGCTTGGGAATCTTGGAATCCCTGTGGGAATAGCAGGATTAGAACCCTCAGACCATGAAGTTTCCAGTGAGCCAAAGACTGAGAAAACATGGAAACGACCTAGAATTACTCCACAATATGGAATCATTAAAGCTGGAAAATCCCTCCAAGATTGAGTCCGATCATGAACCGGCACTGCCGGGAGCACCAAACCATGTCCCCAAGTGCCACATCTACACAGCTTTCACACCCCTGCAGGGCTGGTGACTCCACCACTACCCTGGGCAGCCTCTTCCAGTGCCTGACAACCCTGGAGATTTTTTCCCGAATATCCAACATAAACTTCCTCTCCCACAATTTGAGAACATTTCTTCTTCTCCTATCATTTTTTTCTGGGAGAAGAAGCCAAGCCCTATGTAGCTCCACCTTCCTGTCAGGAAGTTTTAAAAGGTCCCTCCTGAGCCTCCTTTTCTCCAGGCCGAGCCCTTCCAGCTCTCTCAGCTGCTCCTGATGCTCCAGACCCTTCCCACAATCAGGTGTTTATCATTTGGATGCTGGGAACAACAGGAAAACTTGCTGGACTGGTGGGGAATGTTCTGAATCAAGGTCTTCGTGACCACTCCAGCTCACAAAACTCAGAGGGAAAAACACTCTCAGGATGTGGAAAACAGGGATTTTAGAAGATGGAAAGACCCCAGCTCTGGGTAGAGGAAATTCCCAGTTCCCCCCAATCCCAAGGGAAGCCCCAGGAGCTCAGCACTTCCAAGGACAACCCACTTGCTGCAGTTGATGATGACATCTTCGGGCATGATCCTCTTCTTCAGCATCCCCATTTTGGGGTGCTCCCCACGGCCACGGAAGAGCCCTGGAGGTTCAGTTTTGAAGTTGCCAATCTTCTCCCGGTGCCCATCCAGGATGCAGTACCCGTATTCCTCCTGGATCTTATCCGCCTCCTCCTTCAGCTTCTGAAACCAGGACACCACCAAAAAAAAAAAAAAATCAGAATGGTTTGGACTGGAAAGGAGCTTTAACATTCCAACCAAGAAGCTGAAGTGCCATCATTCCCTTGGCAAAATCCACAATCCTCTGGATAGGGAAGGCTCCAAAACATGATCCAAGGATGACAGGTACCATGCAAAGCCATGGAATGTGCATATCTGCTCATAAAATTCAGGAAGAGAGGGGCGATGGCCATGGAGACAGAACTGAGTTTAAAAAGTCCAAGCTCAGAGCGCAACACCAGAAAGACAAAATTCCCAAAACGTGTCATAGGAATCAGTCCTTACCTGCTTTTCCTCCTTGGGAAGCGCTTTACGAGCCTCATTTTTGTCCACAAAATATTTGTGGATCTCCCCAAAGTCACATTTGTCCAGGTCCTTGATTATCTCTTGCTCCTCTGAGGTCATTTCCTGGGAAAGAGATGAGAGGGGCTGGGAAAAGCCAGGAGGCAAAACTAATTCCTCATGGAGCTTCTGCTTGTGCCTGCCCTTGGAAAAGGGAATAGAGACCCATTTTTTGAAAAAAGACAACCAGTTCTGGGGTGGAAGAACCTAATATGGACAAAAGTCCCCAAACACAACTGCAGAGACAACACCAAATATATTTAGGAGGTGTAAACATTCCCTGAAAAGAGTTTGGGGTTGTTTAGGGATCAAAGGTTATTCCTTTATTCCTTTGGTGTCCCAAACTGGTTTTGGAGCTGTTTGCAAGATCCACCTCCTGTACCCATCATTAAAACTCAGAGGGAGCACAGAAAGCAAATCCCAGCCCAAACTCACCAAAAAAACCCATGGAAATAAATCAGGATTTAGACCCTCACAATTATAAATAATTCTAAATAAGGAACAAATTCCCCCATTTCCCCTATCCCACACCACAGCCTGGGGCTGATGGGTTTGATGGATATCAAGGAGCCCTCCCAGGAAAGGTACCTTCCTCCAGTCATGGAAAAAGTTGTTCTGGAAGATCTCCTTGGTGGTGTACTCGTGATCCAACATTTTGGCATAAAACGTGGCGATTTCCTCTGTGGCCAGGCTCAGCTTCAATGGTTTTCCTTAGAAAAGAGAGGCAGGGACAAATCCCACTAGACCAGGCTGCTCCAAGCCCTGTCCAGCCCAGAACACTTTCAGGGATGGGGCAGCCACAGCTTCTCTGGGCAGAATTTTGGATTATTTCTTAGATTTTCTAAGGATCTTGAATAATTTCTTGGAGGCAAAGCCACCATCCCCTCCTGAGCTCTTTGGCTGGAGAAATACAACAAAACCAAGGAATATCTTGGCTCATCCTAGGAATTACTTGGAAGTAACTTTTTTTTTAGGAAAAAGTTCTCTGGAGATGTCCAGGGAATGCCTGAACCACTGGTTTTTGGGATTTTTGGACTAAAGGGAACAGAGCCCTGGAGCAGTCCCACAACAACCCCCAAACACCAGCTCATCCATGGGCGCTTCCTACCTGGGGTTGTTGCCTGTCCATAAACACTTTTCCATCCAGGAATTGTGACATTTTTTAGGAAAAAAAAAGTCAACATCAAAGATCCCAAAGTCCGAAGCCACCAGCTCAGATCCACAACACCTCAAAGATCACAGAGAAGATCCAAACCCTGTTCAAGGCTCCTCCTCATGGAGCCAAAATCCCTGACAGCCCCATGGATGTCCCAGCAGTGCCCACTGGTGCTGCCAGGCACCTGCTTTTCCCAAAGTGGCCTTTTTCCTATGGCAAAAAAAGCATGGGAATCCCCAGGGAACTCAGGAACACCAAGGGAATGTGATCCCTTTCCATCTCCACCATCTCTGGGCTGACCCTCAATGTCCTTATTTCCCCCTCCCTTTGGTCCTTCAGAAATGAGTTCAGGGATGAACTGAGAGCTGGGAATGGCAGGAATCCCAGTGGGAATGTCAGGAAAACTTGGAGGCAGCAAAAGCCTGGATCTGTCCTGCCAGTGACACCCTGAGTGTGATGTGAGGTGACCCTGGGGACATCAGGAGCTTGGAGCAGCCCAGCCAAATCCTTGGATGTGTCAATCCCTAAGGCCATGGATCAGTAAAATCCCATTTTTCCAGCTCGTGGGAAAACATGGATGAGCTGACAAAGCTCAAACCCAAAATTCAGCTTAATGAGGAAAACCAGCAATTAGGATCAGCTCCCCAAAAACCTCCATGATTCCAACCATGTGTAAGATCCTCCAGCTTGAACCCATGGCTTTTCCAATGGGATATTCCTCTTCCCCAAGGAGAGGGCACCACCCCAAGCCCCAGGTCCCACCACAGCTGTACCATCGTAATAAAACTGCACATCCTTGGGCAGGGGCTCGTAGGGGGGCACAAAGTAGGGCCCTCGGTGCTCCAGCTGCATCCATTTGACTCCATCTTCCTTCTTCTCCTCTTCCCACCTGGAAAAGACACACAGGAGTCCATGGGAATATCCCTAATCTGGCATATGGTACCTCCTCCCAAGGTCACATTGGGAGGATGCTTGGAGTAGTGACAGCTGATAAAAATTCCAGGTGAAATCCCATTTTCTCTGCTGCTGCCTCAGTTTCCCTGTTCTTTAAAACAAGGAAAACGGCAATGGAATCCATGAAATTGAGGTGTGGTTACACAGAGGAACTCAGGGTGGGAGTGAAGAGATCCTAAAAGCCACCTCATTCCAACCCCTTCCCATGGGCAGGGACACCTTCCACTAACCCAGGTTGCTCCAAACCCCATCCAGTCCAAGGAATACTTCCAGGGATGGGGCAGAGAGGGCTTCTCTGGGAAACCTATGCCTCATAAATATTGAAAATTTCAATTTTAACACAAAAAAGATCTTAAACAATCTTTCTCCCTGTCAGAGCAAATGGGATTTTAAAGCCACTACAAGTTTTGACTGTGAGGATTTAAAAAACAGCAACAGAAATTACAGTAAAATTAAATTTAAAAATTACAAAAATAATAATGTCAAGAATCCAACTGGAAAATCAGAAGCAGGACTCTAAAAAGAGGGATAAAACCACAGGTTAAGGTCAGAGGAAGAGCACTGGTAACAGCAGGGGACAGGCAAGGATCTGTGTCCCACAGCCTGGCTGGCACTGGCCCCTTAATCCCAGCATCTCCAGGAAAAGAAAAGCCAAGGATTTCTGGGAAAACACAGCAAGATTCCACACAGAAAAAGCAAAATTCCTGTTTCTCGCTCAACAATGCCCCAAAAGTTATTTGTGAATTTTTATTCCTGCCCATGGGAAGCAGAGAGGAATAAATCCATGGTATCCAAAGGTGCATTTTGCCATAAAAACAGAAAAAACAAAATAGTCGAGGAAAACCAACAAATTCCAGGAATTTGGGCTGAGAGCATCGGAGAAAGGCAGCATCGGGATAATTTTTGTGATCATCTCTCTTCCCAAAATTCTGGGACCCCAAATCCCTGCAGAGCATCCTCCACACTCACCTTGCAAAGCTCCCCCTGAGCCCATCCAGAGGCCAAGGAGGGTGACACATGGAATTTCCTCATGGGAAATGTATTGTGGATAATTTTTTGGATTGAATTCCCATGTACCAGCCTCCATGCTAGGATCCAGCCATTCCAAACAAGGCATTAATTAGGAAAAAAAAATATATAAAATCTTACTTTTCACATCACCCCGGATCCTTCGAGGGCCACTTCAAAGATCCAGGGACATCCCTGTCCAGGATAATGGCTCCTCCCAGATCAGGGTTTGCCACAGGCTCCCAAAAAGCATCCCAAAAAATTTCCTGCTCTGTCCCAGATCTTGGGGAGATCTGGGAGAGAGTGACACCAAGTGGCTGAAGTCGCACTTCCAAAAAATAATCCAGCATCCAGCAGCCACATTCCACACCCTTTCCTATAAAATACCTGCCTGGATCAGCCCAAATCTGCTGGAGAAGGAAGTGGGGAAGGAATTCAGACCCTCTACAGCTCCCTGATAGAGGTGCTGCTGTCTTGGATTATTATAATTATAATTATAATTATTATTATTATTATTATTATTATTATTATTATTATTATTATTATTATTACTACTACTATTATTTCCTTCCAATAATTATGAGCTTCTCCCTTCCCAGGATGGGCACCAGGAAAAACACTGGAGGAGAAATATTACAAATAAATTTTAAAGTAAAAATAACTATGATACAAATCCTGCTGTGCATTCAGGACCTTCCCTGATCTCTCATCCATTTCCAAGAGTGGCAAGTTCAAGGCTCAAGGGAATATAGGAAAATAGCTAAAAATAGGAATTTTCACTGTTTTGCCCCACAAAATAAAATTAAAATCCCAGTCCCAGGGTTACACCTGCCAAAGGCACGCTGGAATTTACCATTTCCATTTGTTTTCTGCCTCTTTTTCTTCTTCCTTCTGTTTTTTAGTCTTTTTGTTGTTCTTTTCTTCCTCTTTCTTTTCTTCTCCTTCCTTAGATTTCCTTTTCCCAGTTTTCCCTGGGGTTTCCTCCTCTTCACTCTTTTTCTCCATCTCTTCTGTTTCCACCTCTGGTTTTTTCTTCTTTTTTTTCTTCTTCTTCTCTTCCACTTGAATATCTCCCTTCCCTTCATCCTTTTCCTCCTTCACCTCCTGCCCCATCCCTGCACTCCTGCCCTCTCCCAATCCTTCCTCCCCTTTCTCATCCACCTCTTCCTCCTCCTCAATTCCTTTTCCATTTCCACTTCCCTTTCCCTCCTTCTCCTCCTCACTTCCCACTCCTTTCTCTCCCTCCTCATCTTTCTCCATCTCTTGCTCCTCTTTCAGCAATTTTTCCTTCTTCATTTTCCTCTTCCCCACCTTTTCCACCCCCTTCACTTTCCCCCTGCTGGGCTTCTTTGCTTTCCCCTTCTCCCGTTTTCTTTTCCCTTCATCCCATCCCTGGTTGCTGTTGCTTCTCTGTTTTTTGGCTCTTCCCTGTCCCCTTTCCCAATTCCTGCCTTCATCCCCCTCCTCCTCCTCAATGCCATCCATCAAATCCTCAAATTTTTCCTTCCGCCCTCTTTTTCTCTTCAATCTCATTTCCTGCTTGTTGTCCCCATGTTTCTTCCCTCCTTTTCTCTTCAATCCCTTTCCCTGCTTGTTTTTCTCATGTTTCTTCCCTCCTTTTCTCTTCAATCCCCTTTCCTGCTTGTTTTCCTCTTGTTTCTTCCCTCTTTTTCTTTCTGGGGCTTGGGAATCCTCTTCCTGCTGTGGGATAGGGGGATCCAGCTGCTTCTCCTCACTCTCCCTCACAGCTGTGAGCCCCACATTCCTCTCCAAAGGATCTCCAGAGGGGGATGCAACCCCACCAGCAACACCTTCACTTGGGACCTGTGGGAAGCAGGAATAAAGGGAAGAGATGTTGGGAAAGCAGAGAGGTTATCCCAAATCCCAAGCGAATGGTGGAGATGCAGGATGAGGTCCAGGGGGTGACGTTCCCCCCCAGTTTTCCTACCCCAATTCCATTCTGGGTCTCCAAGTGCTGCTCTCCCACTGCAGGTCCTGTTCTCTGGGATTGGTCCTGGGACCTACAACGACATCACAGCCAATTCTCACCACCAGCATTCCCCTTTTCCACCCCAAATTAGGGAATTGCTCCCTCAATTCCCTCCAACCATGGCAACCACCACAGATGGAGATATCCTGAGGCAGCAGGGAATGACCCCAATCTGGATTTTATGGGATGAGGAAGCTCAAAGAAGCAGAACCACAAGGTCTCCAGACAAAACAGGAGAGGTCCTAAGGAAATATTCCCAGAAAACCTCAGGAGAAAAGGTTTGGCAGCACCAAAACCACAAAGGAAGGGATCAGGCCAATCATGGACACACTGGAAAAGGAGACAGATGGAACACAATTCCTGGGACTGTGGGGATGATTCCAGTGGGGAATGGGCAGGGAAGGAGCCTCATCAACACAACAGGACAAAGATTGTCCAGATCCATGATCTGCACGATCCGTATGGGTGAGGAATCCAGGAGTGTTTCCCTGCTCAGCTCAGAGAGAGCTCAGGTGAATTTTTGGGAATTCTGTGGGATTTGCAATTCTTATAAAGCACCAACCTGCCCCTACAATGTCTCCCAAGGCTTCTTCGAGCCAGGCAGGGAATTGTGAGTCTTCCAGGTGTTCATATTCCAGAAAAATCAAGCAAAAGAAAAATGAGGAAAGAGCAGCAGAGCCTAAACCAAGCTTATGTCTCCTAGGCTGAGCCTAAAACTCCAAAGGGTGGATTTAGGTAAGGTATTAGGAAAAATTCCTCACTGAAAAGGTGGTCAAGCATTGGAAGAGGCTGTCCAGGTGGGATCACCATCCCTGGAAGTGTTCCAAAACCCTGTGGATGTGGTGCTTTAGGGACATGGTTTAATGGTGATCTTGGATATTTTTTCCATCCCTAAGAATTCCATGAGTTTAATGTTGAGGTGATGGTGTCCCTTTCCATTCTGGGTCATTGTCACCTCCCAGACAAATCCCCTGGTCCACCCTAGCTAAGCTTGGAGCTAAGCTCAAGCCACGGATCAGATCCATTCCCTGCTTTTCCCAGCTCCTGGATCCTGCAGCAGGATCCCTTAGGAAGCACAACAAGCTGCCCTGATCCTTCCCAAAAAAAAAAGAGTTGGAAATCCAGTTTCCTCCTCCCAAGCAGGACAATGATCGCTCTTCCTGGACTTCCAAATAGAGAAGAGTCACAATTCCTGCTTTTAACCAAAATTTCTGCAACAGAAAGCGTGAATTTTGGCCCCTTTCCATAAATTAATCCAGGCAGATAATTAATTACCAGGCTGTGGGACATCAAAGCAAGGAAAACCTTCAAGCTGGCTCGGGATGGAAACAAGTTCCCAAAAAAAAACCCCAAAAAACAGGAGCCAGATGCTTTTTCCTCACTGTTACACAATCCCACTAAACTCCTTGGGGAAAAGCATCCTGCAAAACACGCTCAGCCCCTCCAATCCCATTGGCAGGGAGCAGATCCATGACTCAGAAGGCAAAATTCCAGCACCTTTTGGGATCAGCTCCTTCCTCCCAAGGTTTTATTAGAGGCCTCTCACTGGGAATTTTTATGAGGCAGAGAGGATTAATCAGCTTTAGGAATTCTGCTTCCTATCTCTGCCAGGATCTAGAGGGAAAGAACAGCCTTTTCCCAGGATTTGGGAGGGTGGTTGTTCCCACCAGGACTTCCCCAAATTTATGTAGGAATGTGCACCTGAGCGATCACACCCTGCTGACTGGGGAGGGTGGATGGGGCTGGAACTTCCCTCTCCACCCTCAAATCCCAGGATTGAGCCTCAAATTCCACTTGGGATTGGTTTTGGAAAGCTTTAAAGTCATTGAAAACACCAGGATGTGGAGAAGATGCTCCAAGAAGGCATCAGCAATCCAGGAGGGAAAACCAGGATTGTGCAGCTCCACAGGGAGGAGAAGAAAAAGGACAAAATTCCAGTTCTCTGGAAGAAAATTAATCCAAAAAATGACCCAACTCACCTGGAAGGGTCTTCCAGCCCCACTGCTGGCCCTTGAGGGGAGGTTGCTTTGGTCTCCTCCTGGAAAATATCAAGGATTTGGGAAAGATTCCCTGGCACAGGTACCCCAAAGCAGCATCACCCCCAAATCAGCACTTTTCCCTCCCTCAGCCCCCTTGGCTGGAATCCTGGAATCCAAAATACCAGGTTTTCCCAAGTTTTGAGGTTTTATGTGGTTAGGAAATCCCTGGTTTCCTTCCAACAGCACAATAAAAGAATTTTATGGATAAATAAAGGAAAACTCCCTCCTCAACCACCTGCTCATTGGAAGCACTGCTGGGAGAGCAATCCAGGGAACAGAAGGGATGGGAGGGCTCCAAAATAAAGATGGATCAAATTCCAGGTGCTTGGAAGATGAAATCACCCTTGCAGCAGATGGCAAGAGGGAAAGAGGTGGGGAGCAAAGCCACGGGGTGGGAAATACAATAAGGATGAGCAGAAAGCAAGGAAAAAGAAAAAACAATACAGAAAAAGGGGATACGAGCTAAAAGAAAATGAGCTCAGAGGGTTCACAAACAGATCCTTAAAATCTGACTCCTGGAGGCCACTAAAAATCCTAAAGAAAGGGAAAAATCAAAATATATGGAAAATGGGGATAAGAGCTAAAAGAAAATGAGCTCTAGTAGACACAAACAGATCCCTAAAATGTGACCCATGGATGCCACCAGAAATCCTGGAAAAGAAAAAAACTTCAAAATATAGGGAAAATGGGGACCTATAAGAAATTTTAAAAAGCTAAACAAGCTCAGAGGGGACACAGAGCCCTAAAATGTGACCCATGGAGGGCATCAGAAACCTTGGTGAACAGAAATAAACCCCATCAAAATATAGGGAAAATGGAGACCTAAAAGAAAATGAGCTCACAGGGGACACAGAGCCCTAAAATGTGACCCAGGGAGGCCACCAGAAATTCTGGAGAATGGAAAAAAACACATCAAAATATAAATGAGAACCTAAAAGAAACCGAGCTTGTAGGGGACACAGAGACTTAAATTCTGTCCCTTGGAGGCCACCAGAAATCCCATCCCACTGGTTTTACACTTGTTTTCCAAGCTGGAACCATCTTCTCCTGCTTCTGAACACACAAGGCATCCCAAAACCCATCCCAGCCTCATCCAGGGCTTGCCAAACACCAAGGTTCTCACTCTAAATCCCAACTTCCCCAAGTTTCTCTTCCCAAGGCTTTCAAGGGGAGCCAAAACCACACAGGGATTTCTCCTGAAAGCTGCTGGGCGAACTCATTAAGGGGAAAATAAAACCCTGAGTTAATTACAGGTTGGTTAGGTCCACATAAACTTTCATTCCCTGGGAACACGCCTGCTCTTGGATTCACAATCCTTCAGAAAACCTGTTGGGAAATTCAGGAAGAGCCATGGCCTTCCAAAGTCATTCCTGCCTGAAAAAGCCTGATGGTTGTACTGGGAATGCCAGGACCACAGGCGGTTTCAAGGCTTCTCCATGAATTTGATCCATCCAGGAGAGTTTGGGGACATTTGGGATCGTGTTTGTGAGAGGGATGGAAAGAGGGAAAAAGGAAAAGCATCTCTGCTGGATTTACACAACAGGACAAGGAGTGTCCAGATCCATGATCTCCACCAAGAGGACAAATTAGCACAGGAAAAAGCAAAATATAGCAGGGATTTCCTGGGATTTGTGTTCTCCTGCACAAGGAAAGGATCGTGGAATGGTTTGGGTTGGAAAGGATCTCAAGGATCATCTCATTTCACCACCACCTTCCACCATCCCAGGTTGCTCCGAGCCCCATTCAACCTGACCTTGGACACTTCCAGCGGGTGTATGAACAAGGAAAGCAGTGAAAACCAAATTCCTGAGGAAGGGATTCCCAATCCCAACCTCCTGCTTAGGAAGTGAGAGTCACCCATATCCTCGTGCTCCCCACAGGTGCCACCAAAATGTGACGTATTCAACCCCAAAACCAGGAAATTCACTCCTTAATTTAATTCCAGATGCTCAAAAGCTCTTTCCAGGAGCTGGAAGGAGACCACAAGACAGAACCCTCCCAATTCCCTTGGGAACAAACCATGGGAATGCTCCCCAGTCCTCCAGCACAGTGACCACCACGTACCGAGGGCGCAGCTCCCTCCTCGGCTTGGATCCCATTCCAGAGGCTGGAGCCAAGGCAATTCCCATCCACAGCCTCCTGCTCCAGGGAGCTTCTTGGCCACAAAGGGGACAGAGAAGGGACACAAAAATATTTTAGGATCATGGTTTGGGTTGGAAGGGATTATGTTGTTCCATGCTGCTTCCATGGGCAGGGACACCTTCTGCTATTCCAGGTTTTTCCATGCTTCATCCAGCCTGGCCTTGGACACTTCCAGGGATGAGGCAGGCATGGCTTCTTTGGGAAACACCTGCCAGGGCCTCACCACCCTCCCAGGGGAGAATTCCTTCCCAATATCCAATCTAAACCTTCTATCCTTCAGCTGAAGATGATTCCCCTTTTCCCATCACTCCCTTTGTTTTTCCCTATTAAAAACTCCTTTTGATAATCAAAGCAACACAAGGAAAGCAGAGCTGGACATTGTGGCATTCCCATGCACAACTGTGGGATATCCCAGGTGGAAAAGCCCATTCCAAGGACTGACCTGCTGATGATGTTCTCCTGCAGTGGCTTTTCCTTGGCTTTTGATTTTTCCTTCCTCTTCCCTTTTACCGTGGAAGGCTTCGCACCAGGACAGAGCAGGATCAAGGAAAAGGAAGTTCATGCCATGGGTTTGAATCCCACAGATCTTTTTGGGATAATTACAAGGGTCACCCCAAAGCACAGAGGGGGGTGTGGTACCTTCTCTGTGCATTCCAGCTCCTTTGGCTTGTCCTGCCCGTTTTCCAACTCATTCTTTCGCTTCCTGGGATAA
This sequence comes from Chlorospingus semifuscus, assembly GCA_035048045.1. Classification (NCBI taxonomy): domain Eukaryota; kingdom Metazoa; phylum Chordata; class Aves; order Passeriformes; family Passerellidae; genus Chlorospingus; species Chlorospingus semifuscus. The sequence continues at coordinate 152,218,407 of JAWWMS010000120.1, forward strand.
GGAAGAATTGATCCCACTGAAACCAGCCCCTTGGTGGTAACCACAAACCATGGCATGATGCCATACTTCCTAATCCTTATGCCCAGCAGCACCAAAAAATGCTTCCCAAAAGGAATTCTGGAGCAATTTCTCTGCTTGAGCATGAAACTCCCAGGAAAACCAGTGGGATAACAAAGCTGGAGCCCCCCAGAATTCCCTGCCATGCCCCATGGTACCCACCTGCTGCTGCTCTTCACCTCACTGGCTTTTGACACCCCCATGGCTCCGTCATTCACAATTTCTCGGGAGTGCTAAGGCACAGAATCCCAGGATGGTCACTGGAATGAGATGGAAACAGCACAGGGTTGGTGCCACCCCAGTTTTGATCTCCAAGGAAACCCCAACAGCTCAATCACAAAGTCTGGAGCCCACAGGGCCAAGCTCAGCTTTAATGAGAACCCATGTTGAAAACAACTTAAGCCCAGTCCCTGAACTTCTGTTGGGGGTGGCAAAATAAAAGGCAATAAAAGGAAAAAAAGGAGGAAATTCCCTAAAATAGTTCAGGAATTCACAGCTTCCACCACCACAATTAATAACAATTAAGCACAGCAGAGAAATGGGGTAAATTGAGATACTGAGCTCCCACCACCACCTCTCCCCTCTCCTCTTCTCATGGAGCAGCCAGACTCTCCCAACTCCCTGTTTTCCCTAGAAACTCAAGAGGATGCAAGGAATTCAGGTCATATTCCTGGTCCCCATCCATGAAAAACCTCTACATTGAGGGAAAAACCCCCAGTATTTCTCAAACAGTTAAGTAAAAACAGTCTGAAATACCCTGAAAAAGTTTTGGGGAGTAAAAAACACTTGGAAAAACTCCATATTTTACCAGGCTTTGCTGTGCCAAGAGCACTTGCAGCTGCAGTTGGGATGAAGCTCAGTTGGTACAGCAGAACATTCCCAATCCCAGCCAGCCTGGAGAAGACCTCGCTCCTCACCCACCTGCTTCCCTAAGGGAAGTCCCCCCTCTCCCAGGAAACTCCTTAAAAGTCTCCCTCATCCTGATTGGAGGCTCCCAGCCCAGGATGCACCCTGGGAAATGAAGTTTTAGCCCAAAAGCTGAATTTTGGGAGTGTCCCTCAACCAGCAGCTCCTCAGCAAGGAGACCTGGGAAGCAGGGAAATACTTTGGACTACTCAGGTGGAGAATGGGGGTGAAAATATGGATTTAAAAATAATCAGGAAAAACCTACTTGGCAGGAGATGCTTCCTCTTCAATTACATAATTAAATTAATCCCCAAATCCAACTTTTCCCAGGTGCCTCTCATTCATCAGAGCTCCATGGCTGGATGTAGAGGAATCTGGGCACAAAGCCCAGATCCCACTGGGTCCTATTGCCCAGAACCCTCATCCTGAAACCCATCCCACTCCTCTCCAGCCCTTTTCATGGGATGAGCCCATTGCTTCCAACCTGCCCCTGATGTCATCAAGAAACTCATCCCAGCTGAGCCTCCCAATGTCCTCATCCACCCCAAACCAGGTGTGAGCAGCACACCTGGGAATGGGATGGGGAATTGGGATAATGGGCAAAAGCTTTCCCCAAATTAGGGGTAAAAAAAGAAGGATCCAGGGAGAGCTCAAAGCCCCTTCCAGTGCCTGAAGGGGCTCCAAGAGAGCTGGAGAGAGACTTGGGACAAGGGATGGAGTGACGGGACCGAGAAAATGGCTTTAAACAGGAAGAGGGTCAGATTATATGGGATTTTGGGAAGGAATATTTGGCTGTGAGGGGCTGGAATGGAATTCCCAGAGAAGCTGTGGCTGCCCCATCCCTGGAAACATCCAAGGATTTGGATCAACCTGTTCTAGTGGAAGGTCTCCCTGCCCTCTGTACTGGATGACCTTTCAATCCCATTCCAACCCAAACCAATGCCATAATTCCAGGAAAACTCAGGGATTTGGGTCAATAAAGGGCACTGCTCCATGTGGAATCCCCAGCCAGGATGAGGAGGGGGGGACCCCGCGTTCCCTTGGGAAGGTCCCGCCCGGTTCGCGGCCGGGAGCGGAAACCCCCGGAGGAAGGGCTGGATCTGGGAAAGCCTCTTTGATCCCTGTTGCGCCATCCCAGGAAAAAACACATGCAAGCCACCTTTCTGGCTGGATGAGTGGAGGTTGTCCAGGGATGGGAGCCAGCCCCGGGGAAGGGAGCAGGGAAGGACAAATTCAAGCCGGGGCTTGTTCGCCCTTGTCCGCCTCCTTCCAAGGACAGCCTGGGTTTGGGTTTCTCCCGTTTTCCCCGGGTTCCATGAGATTTACTCAGCTTTCTCCTAAGTTTTCCATGCCCACAATGGGTTCTGCAGGGATGTGAGCTGGGAAAAACCTGTCCTAGCCTGAAGCAGCTCCAGTTTGCTCCTCAATCCCATGCAAGCACAACCTGGGATAAATCCATTAGAAATTAATCGGAGTTTTTGTGTATTTTTATGGATTTTTCCCTTCACAAATACTATTTGCAATGGGAAACTGAATTGGAATGGGAGCTCCATCGGAAGCTCTGCTTGGGAAAATTGGAGCACAAAGCGGGTTTGGCTCATCCTTAGGGAAAACCAGAGTGGAATCCCTGCACTGTTTGGTGACACTACAGCAGCTGGTGGGGGATGCATCCATGAAATATTCCAGATTAATCAGTAATTCCATTTTTCTACTACATCTGTTCCTTTTGGATTGGAAAATCCTGGAGGGAGAGAAGCCCTTCCCTGGGATCACACAGCCCTTGAAGCCCTGATGAGAAAAAATATCTGGGAAAGGCGGAATGGGCTTAATAAATGCAGTTATAAAACAAATCCACATCCTATAAAATATTTAGTGTATCCTGGGCTAGCATTTTCCACCCAATGAGCAGCTGGATCCGCACGGAATTCCCTGTGTCCCATTGATATGAATGGGATTTATCACTCACTAATTTCATTGTGGCCCAAGTAAAGGCTCAGGGACCTTCTTGTGGTCGGCGACAAAGTTTCAGAGCAGGAATACAGGGCAGGATTTGCCTGCAAAAAGGAATAAAGTGGATTTGATTCTATTTCTTCATTACTTTTTTGTTATATTTCATATTAAACTATGGTTTAAGGGCACAGCAGCCCAAATGTCGAAGAGAGGAGGGGGGAGCTGGGGGAGGACCGTGCAGGGGTTGCAGGGGCAGAATGAGGGAGGGATGTGGCCAGGGGATGGCGGAGAACAGAAGTTGAGTAGCCCAGATGTGGTTGAAATGGGAACTGGGGGCTCCTTGTGGTAGGTGGGGTCATCCAGATGTGCCCGGGGTAGGAACATACAAGCACCCAGATGTGAAGCAGCGAGTGGGGGACAGGCCCAGATGCGGCTGGAATCGCCTGGCTGGAGTCGGGGGCCTTCCAGATGTGGTCGGGATGTGGAAGGCGCCCCTTGTTTCAGCTGGGATCCTCCAGATGTGTCCGGCCCGGGCTCGGAGCCCACCCAGCTGCGGAGCCGTGAGGGGCGGCCCGACTCCAGCCGCGCCTGTGGGCGGGGCGTAGAACCCCGCCTCCCGTGACGTCACCCGCGTTCTAATTCCCACCGTTGCCACGGGCAACGGCCCCTCCGCTCCTCCCCCCCACCGCCTCTCCCAATTCCGCGCTTCTATTGGGCAATGCCGCTGTCCATCCACGCTGTGCGGCGCTCTCATTGGTTGCGTGGGGGTTAAGCCCCGCCCCTCCGCCCTGCTTATGCCCCGCGCTCGGCGGAGCCGCCGCGATCGCTGCGGGGCTGGCGGGGCCTGAGGGGGCACCGGGGGTGAGCGGGGGCACGGCCGGAGGGTCCCGGGGCACCCCGGGGTGGGGCAGGGCAGGGCAGGGCTGTGGAGTTGTGGTTTGGCTCTGGAAGGAGATTTTGAGGGGCTCCCCTTGGCTGGGGCATCTTTGGGAGGGGGATTTTGGAGGTGTTTACGCTGTGAGGAGAAAGGAGTTTAACCCCTCGCCCCATCTGGGGTCGCTGTATAAGGTGGGTTTGAACGCGGTGTGTTTATGGTAGTTCTGAAAAGGAGTTTTGGGAGGGTTTAAACTTCCCTCCCCCCCCCCCCCCATTTAGGCTAGTTCTAAAAGGGAGTTTGGGGGGGTTCGCCCCCATTTGGGGTAGCCCTGTAAAGGGGTCTTAAGAGGGTTTGGCTCCCTCCCCACTCCGGATCTCTCTGTTAAATCCCATTTAGAGTAACTCTTATAGGGGGAGTTTGTAGGGGTTTAAACACCCCCTTGTTTAGGGGAGTGTGGGGGGGTTAAACTCCCTCTTTCCCTTATCCAGTTATCCAGGATAACTCGCTTATCCTCCTTATCCAAGCAGGTTTTGGGGGGGTTTAAACGTCCCCCATTTAGGGTCAGGTGGGATTTAACATCCCCCTACCTTGGGTAGCTTTACAAAAGGGGTTTGTGTCCCTTCTTTTCCCTAAATTATTTCTGGTCGGAGGGAAGCTGTGGGCTCACATCTGGCCAGATGTTGAGGGCAGGGGGTTTTGCAAGAGAACAGAGCAGGGTTTACTAGGGGTTTCAGCCCCTAATTTGGGCAGGGCTGGCATCTGGACCCCAGAGGGGTCACCGAGCCCCCAAACCCCCCTGCGAGCTCAAGCAGGAGCCCCCCAGCTCCAGCCCCCCATTCCCAGTCTGTGGATGTCGCATCCCTGGAGATGATGCCCCCCGAGGAGGAGAGCCCGGATGGGGACAGGGACGGCGGCCTTGTCCTCCTGCACGGCCCGAAGAGCGGCAGCACGCGGAAGGTGAGGATGGCCCCATATCCCTGTCCCATCCCTAGGGATGGCTGTGCCCGTGGATGGGGGCACAGGGATATCCAGCCGTGCCAGGGCTGGAAATGGTGTTGCTGCCCCATAAACAACCCTAAACAATTCCCTCCCAGCTCCTCATCCCTAAAACTCTGCTCCTGAATCCTGTCTTTTCTGCTGGCTGCATCCCCAAGCTTCCCAGCACCTGCTTTTCACCTCATTCCCTGAGATTTTGGGGTTTTTTCCTCTTTCTTGCCTGTGGGAAGCTGATCCAGGCAGGTATTCCCAGGGAAAGTCGGGATGTGCAGGAGAGATGGGGCTGATTGCTCTGCTGGTGTTGTTGTTTAATGACCAACATTTGGGATGGAATCAGTGGGAATTGTCCTCAGGCTTTCACCAGCCCCTGATTTCTTGGGGTCAGAGAGGATTTAGGGAGCAAGAAAACATGGAAAACATTCATTTTTGGGTCTATTTAAGCATTTTGCCCCTTGAGATCCAGCAGGATAAACCAGCAGCGAGTTCACTCCATAATCAGAGCTCTTCTTGCAGAAAGTCCAAAACCTAAAACACCTCTAAAAAACAAAAATCCTAAATAATCAAGAAAGCGAAACTCAGCCAAGCTCTGGAAGGGATTTTTTTTTTTTTTTCATTTTTTTTTCCCCCTGGATCAATCTGATCTGGAGTCACTTGAGCCTGGGCTGCAGCTCAAGAGGTTGCAACCTTAAACCAGGTCGGGGTTTAACTCGGGGCCTTGTCTGAAGAGCAGGTGCTGCTCGTGGGGGAAGATTAACAGGAGGGATTTGGGGATTTTTTTCCCAATTTGTTCTCTTTGGGTCTGGAGCACAAAGAAAAACATGGAAAATATTGCCAAGCTTTGGAGGGAGGACTGGGCAGGGCATCTGTCATAATATGATTATTTTTTAATTAAAGCAGCAGGACACCTGATGGGCTCTGTTACTTTATTTTTGTTATTGTTATGTAAAAGAAATTATCAATACAATCTTTTCCTGCTGTTTTTATCGCCCTGACAACATCAGGAGTGTGGATCCATATTTTGTGCCTTGCAGGGGATCCTGACTGCTGCTGAAAAAGTGATTTTTAATCCCTTTTTTTTTTTTTTTTTGCCAAGTTTTCTGCCCTAGGAGTGAAGACTTAATCCACCTGTTTCCTGCTGGCACCTTGCCCTGACTCTGTGCTTCCCCCACCTCCTCAAAGCACTTTCACTCTGCTAAAATTCAATTTTTAACTGCAGTTTGTGCTGTTTAAAAACCCCCAATCCCCCAGATTTTTTATTCCCACCCTGGGTTTATTTTTTTTCCTTCCTCTTGCTGACTGCATGAACCACCAGTGAGGCCACTTGGGAAATTTAAAACCTTAATCCTCCCCTCATTTGTTCAAAGGCTCTGTGATGTAACCATATTCTCAATAAAAGGTTTTAGAGGTTTTAGCTGCTCCTGTCTCCCACAGAAACCCAGCTCGGAGCCAGGGTGCTCCATGAGATTAATTCCATGGCAGGGAATTTCCTATCTAAATGGATTTTCAGGCAGTAAAACCCCACTTGTTGTCGCTTCCTGCTTGTCTTATAACAGCTCATATTAATTTCTTAAATGCTTCTGGCTGGGAAAAAAAGGAAGGAAATTCTGGATAACCCTGGTGAAAAAAAAAAAAGGAGGATTTCCAAGCCTGTTTTTGTGTGTGGAGTGCTTCCCTGGCTTTTGTTTTCCACTCTGTCCCATGGGATAATGTGGCTAAAGCAGGGTCACTTGGCCACTTCTGCTGTGCTGGCCTGCCTCAAAAACTTGTGGATTCCAAAGAGGAATAAAAATTCCAGCTGACAGCTGTGGCTCTGTGGAAATCCTTTAAAGACCAGCGTGGTTCTGGAATTAAAACAGGTGCTCAGAGTTATCCTATTCCAGCCTGGAATCATCTGTGCTTCCTGTTTGGAGGAAAAACTCTGTGTAAGGAAGTGCTGGTGCTGCTGAGAGGGCATGGAAATAAATCCCTGATTTTTTTTTTTTGATTTTTTTTTTTTGGAGTGGGATGTAGGTGTTTAGTGGGAGAAATTTATGGGGTTGAGGTTGGAGCCACAGACCATGGGCCCAGTGGGTGGGATTGGGATCGTGGATTGTGGTCCAGCTTTGGGCTCCAACAGCAGAAGGACCTGGAGCTGCAGAGGAGGACACAGAGATGCTCCAAGGGCTGGAGCCAGACTGGGAGAGCTGGGAATGTCCAGCTTGGAGAAGAGAAGGCTCCAGGGAGACCTCAGAGCCTGAAGGGGCTCCAGGAGAGATGGAGAAAGGACATAGGACATGGGATGGAGGGACAGGACACAGGGAATGGCTTTAAACTGGAACAGGGTGAGATTAAATGGGATATTGGGAAGGAATTCTTGCCTGTGAGGATGGTGAGGGGCTGGAATGGAATTCCCAGAGAAGCTGTGGTTGCTCCATGCCTGGAATGGCCAAGGCCAGATTGGATGGGGTTTGGAGAAGCCTGGGATAATGGAAAGTGTCCCTGCCCATGGCAGGGGGGTGGAATTCCATTATTTTGAAGATCTCTTCCAACCCAGACCTTTCCATCATCCCTTCAATATCCCTTTTCCTGTCAGGAAAGTGCCTCTATGTGTTTGCCCACACCCACAGCAGCGATCCAGACTGGCTGGAGTCCTGCTCTCCTTCATTCCCTGTCCTTGGGAGCGGGAAGGTGTCTCCTGGAGGTGGGGCTGGCTGTGGAGCTGAGCTCAGCACCAGCTGATGACTCCTCTTCCCACATTGTGGATGTCTCGAGTCTCCGCTCAAATTAAACTTCCTCAGTTTCTCTCTGGGCATTCCCCAGCCTCCCTAACTGGGAGGAATCCTGGTGGTGACTCCTTTGTGGCCAAAACTGGTCTTGGACATGGCCCAGCTTGGTCCAGTCTTGGGCAGCTGAGCTGTGGAGCAGCCTGTGGGATCCAGCCAGGTTCTCTCCATATCTCCAGGAGATTTTCCTGCAATTCCTGCTGGGAATTACCAACCCCTTCCTCATTTCTCTGGAGAGATCCATGCCTGGATTTTAGCAGCACATTCCTGATCTGTGCCAGTTCTTCAGGAACTGAGTCTTCATCTGTATTTCTTGAAACTTTAACAATATTTCCAAGGATCCCATTTTCCCATCCCACATTTTAATATCTTTCAGTTTCATTTCTTAATATCTTAGTATTTTCTTTTAATTCTTAATTCTTTCATTTCTTCATATCTTAATATCTTTCAGTTTCATTTCTTCAGGAGATTTTTCCTGTAATTCTTGCTGGGGCTATAACTCCCATTTACCAACCCCTTCCTCATTTCTCTGGAGAGATCTGTGCCTGGATTTCACCAAGACATTCCTGATCTTCAGGAACTGGGTCTTCATCTCCATTTCTCTATTCCTTGAAATTGTAACAGGACTTCCAAGGATCCCATTTTCCCTTCCCACATTTCACTTAATATCCTTCAGTTTCCTTTCTTCTCTTTTGCTTCCAGCTACAAAGGAGCAGAAACAATCCCTTTGCCATGGAATTACTGGCTTCCACATCTTCCTGCAGGTGATTCAGTTTGTCCCTGGTGCCTTGTCTTTGTCACTGAGGTCAAAAATCACGCTCAGGGTGTGGCTGTCACCCAGGAGTCACCCAAGGCTTCATCTCCTTCGGGTGGGAAGTTCAAAGTCCATCTTGAGTAAACATTCCCTAAGGACTCCAAATTGCCACCCTGGATGGGCCCTCTGGAACTGGGAGAGGTGGCTGGAAGTGACAAAAGCCCTTGAGTCATTCCAGACATTCCCTGCAAAGATAAGGCTGGAGAATCTTTGCCCTCCCTCAAAGGGGAGCTTGATTCCCTCTGGAAAGGGTCTTTAGGGAATCTTTTTTTCCCTCATGTGGAGAGGCTGGATGAGGATTTTTGGTTCCATTGTCACTTCCATGTGAGGGATTTCCCCTGGTGTTTCTGGGCCTAAAGAGCCTTATTCCAATAAAATCATTAGATATGGGTTGGAATGGACTTGTTGGGATCACAGAGTCCAATGTTTGTCCCTAATCCTGCTTTGTCACAGGTGATAAACATCAGGGCTGGCCACACCTCACTCATTTTCATGGATTTCTGCTCCATCATTCCGGATGTACAAACAAAAGCTGCTGTTCCATGCCTCCTCCACAATTTATGGAAGAGTTCTGTGCTCATTCTTCCTTTAAAACCTTAAAACCAGGAAGGAAAAGTCTTATTATCTCCAGAGCCCCTTCTTAAACCCCCCAAATTCCCTTTTCCAGGTGTCCCCAGGTGCACCCCAAAGCCTGGATGAAAGAGCCTCTCTTTCTTCTGACCTTACAGGGGTGACCTTGAGAGCTTGAGCAAGGAATTCAGTGAGGAAAATCCATTTTGTAACCCAACAGTGGGGTTTTGGTGGGATTTTTCTTTTCCCCCTTTATGTAAGTCATTTTTAAATCCCTGGAAACTCATTCTGTGGTTTTTAGTTTTCAGTTGGAACTCTGACAGGAAAAGCTTTGGGATGCTTTGAACTGTTGGAAGGTGGAATGCTCTTCTCTTGACTCCTTACTTTCCTCATTTATATCTGGATTTAAAGATGGCCTTTTATGCTTTCCTGGAGCCAAATTTCCTCATTACTCCAAAATTTGTGGAATTACAACATTCCAGTGACACTCCAGGAGCTCCTTCAGATGGGGCTGGGTTGTTCCTCATGGAATGATGTTTCTATTGATCCATGCAAGCCAGGGATGATTTTTTGGGATTGAGGAAGAGCCTCTTGAGGGAAAATGTGCAGCAATCTCACATTCTTGCACTTTTCCAGCCTCATAAATGTAGAGGAAAACAAAATGTGTGGAGATCACGAGAAATCCTTGAATTCCTGACTTAACCTCACAAGGCTTTGGGTTTATATCAGGGGCCTTTGGTTTTCCAGCACCTTTTTGCTGCTGGCTTAGGAGCCTGGAAAGGGATTGAGAACTCATCCCATTAAATCTGATGGAGAAGCCAGGAAAAAAACCCCTCAGCTCTGCAAAGAGCTTTAGTGCTTCCCAGCAGGAGAAGTCAAATTAATTTGCTAAACCCTTTCATGGCTCCTGCAGGGAAGAGGTTTTAACCCTCTTGGAATATCTTGGGGAGCCATCCCAGTGTCTTCTGCGTCCCACTCCTTTCTTTCCTTCATTACCTTCCTGCTTTCCCTACAGACAAAAATCTTTATTTTGGGTTTGGACAATCCTTCTACTTGTGCCTTTTCCATCATCCCACCTGCACTTCCCAGGCATCTTCCCTGTGTCTCCAGGTGGTTTTTACTCCTTTTCCTCACAAAAATTCCCTTAAAATCCTCTGGCTGCTTCTAAATAAATCTTTGCCAGAGTTGGAAAGAACTCCAGGGTGCTGGAATTTGCAGGAAGAGATGGAGTTGAAGAAAAACTTCCCACTTGTTGAGTTTGCATGGATTTCTATGGCTCTGGAGGCACAGAGAGGGAGCCTGGAACTGTCTCATTTGCATATATTTGCATATGTTTGTCTCTGGATCTGTCAAGCTCTCAGAGATCTCATCTTGAAATTTGAAATTAAACCTTGGAATTTTAATGAGCACCTTCTCTTTACATCTTGGCCTGATTTCCTGATCCTTTCCCCTTTTTCCTCTGATTCCTAGATTATTTTTTTTTCTCCCTAGGGAGCCAACAGGATGGGTGGATTCCCCCCCGGACAAATCCAGAAATTACAATTCTGGATCAAACTTTCCTCTGTGTGTTCCTGAGTATCTCAGACCCAATATTTATAGAGGTATTGGGTGTTTTCCTCAAATCCCACTGCTTTTCCAGAATAATTGGGATCTTATGCTTCCAGCTTGTTCCTTTCATCAAATTCATGGATCACTGTAAAGCATTAATCCCACAGATTTATGGACCAGCTGGAGTCACTCTGATTCCTCAGTCTCCAAGGGATCAATTAGGAGATCCAATCTTTCCCAGAAATGAAAATCCCACTGTTAATCCCAGACCCTTTTCCAAAGGAAGCAGCGCTTGGTGGACTTCAAATATGAGGAATTTTTTTTAAGGAAGCTAAAGTCCATGGAAATGCAAAATTTACTATTTCCTCCTTGCCAGGTCCCATTGGAGAGGTGATCAGGCATTCCGTGGAATTATGGAATGGTCTGTGTTGGAAGGGGCATTAAAGATCATCTCATTCCATGGGCAGGGACACCTCTCACTATCCCAGATTGCTCCAAGCCCCATCCAGCCTGGCCTGGAACACTTCCAGGGGCATCCACAATTTCTCTGGGAAACCTGTGCCAGGTTGGAATGAGATGATCCTAAAAGTGTCTTTCAACCCAAACCATTCCATGATTTTGGGATCTTCCTGTGGTTTTCAGGCTCAGAACTTTCCATACTCTTAAACTTCCCAGCTTTGTGCCTTCCCAACCAGGGATTTTTTTATCCAGGGATCTTCCAGAGGCTCATCCCTCTGAATCTTCGATGGGAACCATCCCCACTTGGGCAGAGATTTATAGCCCTGGATTTGGGGACCCCCATTCCCTGAGGCATCCCATAATAACCCTGTGAGCCAGAGGGAAATTAGGTGGCTGCTATTTCCTGAAGTCGGGAATTCAGTGTGGTTTCCCCGTCTGCAGAAATTCCGAGCCGGAGCCGCGGAAAGGATGGAATCAATTTAGTGCCCTGAGCCCCTCATTCCTGCATCCCAGTGAACTCCTGACTCCCTGTGCTCCACATCCTGGAGATGGCCTCGGGATCACCTTTCTTCCTGAGCTTTGGGGTCGTATTGAGCTCATCTCCAGCCCCCCTGGGTCTTGGCTCATGTCCGGAGCCTGGGAATGGAATGTGGAATTCTTGTTCAGGGCCGAGTTTGGGAAGAGCTCAGGGAAAGATATCCCTGCTGGCAACATGTGGGATTGGGGAATAAAATTCCAGGTTATTCCAGGGGCAGGGGAAGTCTGGAGGGTAGGAAACTCAATGTGACCTGGCCAAGTGTGCTCACACCCCAAAAATTCCGCCTGTCCCAGTCTCATCCCACAGTTTGGGCAGCAGGAAAAGGGGAATTCTGCCCCTCTGCCCTGCTCAGGTGCAGAAACCCCACCTGGAATTCTGCATGCAGCTCTGGGGACCAACTGCAGGAGGATGTGGAGCTGGTGGAGCAGAGGAAGCCATGGAGATGCTCCAAAGGCTGGAGCCAGGCTGGGAGAGCTGGGAATGTCCAGCCTGGAGAAGAGAAGGATCCAAGGAGACCTCAGAGCTCATTCCAGTGCCTGAAGGGGCTCCAGGAGAGCTGGAGAGGGACTTTGGATAAGGGATGGAGGGACAGGACACAGGGAATGGCTTTGAACTGGAATAGGATGAGATTAGATGGGATGTTGGGAAGGAATTCTTCCTTGTGAGCGTGGTGTGGCACTGACATGGAATTCCCAGAGAAGCTGTGACTGCCCCATCCCTGGAATTGTCCAAGGTGAGGTTGGAGCAACCTGGGATAGAGAAAGTTGTCCCTGCCGATGGCAAGGGATGAAATTCCCTGATCTTTAAACTCCCTTCCAACCCAAAGCATTCCATGACTCCGGGCTCTGAAAGTGCACAATTTGTGGAATTGATGGGATTTTTTTGAATCCCAAAAAGTGGATTTGGGATGAGAACCTGCCCTTGTTTCTCAGCAGGGCTGTGACCCCTTTGCCCAGACCCAGCGCAGCAAACTCCAGCACCGCCGGGCCCGGATCAACCAACAGATCAACAAGGAAATGAGGATGAGAGCGGGAGCAGAAAACCTCTTCCGGTGAGTCCTGACCCCCTTGGCACCCCTCTGGCTCTGGAATTTCATTGGAGGCAGGAACAGTCTTGATATCCAAGATTCAGCTCCTGGAAGATTGTTAAAAATCAGGATGGGAGCAGATGGGATAATGGGAATAAATTTGTGGCTGAGGTTGGGCTTGGAATGCAGAGTTTTGGTCTGAAAACCCAGTGAGCGAATCCAAGGGATATGGAGCTGTTGGAGTCCAGATGCTCCAAGGGTTGGAGCCCTTCTGCTCTGGAGCCAGGATGGGAACTGGAAATGTCCATCCTGGAGAAGGGAAGGCTCCAGGGATACCTCAAAGCTCCTTCCAGTGCCTGAAGGGGCTCCAGGAGAGATGGAGAGGGTCTTGGGACAAGGGATGGAGGGACAGGACACAGGGAATGGCTTCTCAAAGCCAGAGGGCAGGGATCGATGGGATTTGGGAAGGAATTCTTGGCTGTGATGGTGGTGAGGCCCTGGAATGGAATTCCCACAGAAGCTGTGGTTGGCCCATCCCTGGAAGTGTCCAAGGCCAGGTTGGAAGGGGATTGGAGCAGATGGGATAATAGGAATAAATTTGTGGCTGAGGTTGGGCTTGGAATGCAGAGTTTTGGTCTGAAAACCCAGTGAGTGGATCCAAGGGATCTGAAGCCCTTGGTGTGAGTCCAGATGTTCCAAGGGTTGGAGCCCTTCTGCTCTGGAACCAGGATGGGAACTGGGAATGGGAATGTCCAGCCTGGAGAAGAGAAGGCTCCAGGGAGACCTCAGAGTCCCTTCCAGTTCCTAAAGGGACTCCAGGAGAGCTGGAGAGGGACTTGGGACAAAGGGTAGAGAGACAGGACACAGGGAATGGCTTCCCACTGCCAGAGGGCAGGGATAGATGGGATTTGGGAAGGAATTCTTCCCTGGGAGTGTGGTGAGGAGCTGGAATGGAATTCCCAGAGAAGCTGCGGCTGTCCTATCCCTGGAAGTGTCCAGGCCAGGTTGGAAGGGGATTGGAGCAACCTGGGATAGGGAAAAGTCCCTGCCCAAAGCAGGGGGTGGAACTGGAGGTTTCTGAAGATCCACCCCAAACCATTCCATGAAATCCAGCTTTAGAATCATAAATAGCTCAGAAAATCCCGTCAGGATTGAGTCCAACCGTTCCCCCAGCACTGCCAAGGCCACTACTTGTCCCCAAGTGCCACATCCACAGGGATTTTATCCCAAGGACAACTTTTTTTAGCATCTTTTGTGTTTATTTCATTTTTCCTTAATATTTGGAACACATTCCAGGCTGGGCAGGTCTTTGTTTTGGAAAATCCCATAAATCTGCCTTAAAATACAATTTTTTTGGGAATATTTTACTAACTTGTTGATTGTTTTTATCCCAAATAAAATAAAATAAACTTTCCACTTTGGAACTGGAGTGATTTAACATCAATGGAGTGTTCCTGGAAGAAGGGGATAATGGTTAAGCCATAAAAAAATTGGTGTTTTCCTGGGGGAGGAGATCCCACTGCTCCATCCACGCTGCTGTGCCTCATTTAATTCAAGAAAAAAGCCACAGAATCCAACTTCTGCCTCTCCTGTGTTATATTAAAAAAAAAAACCAAAACCAAACAAACAACAGAGGGAAATGTGCTGGCTCAGCAGAAATCAGCCTGGTTTGGGTTGGAATCGGAGCTGTGGGAAGTGGGAGTGAGAAAAAACGGGATGCAAAACACATCTTAATTATCAGGGAAATGCACTGAGGGGGCTCTTTTTGTGCTGGCTCAGCACTCTGGGTGTCCCTTGGAGCAGCCACTTTCCCTCCCTCCCGCCCTCCCACAAATCCAGCTGAGTAATAAAGTCGATTTCTCGGCATTCCAGTGCTCCGAGCTTATGAAACTTTGGAAAAAGGAATAATCAAGCTTGAAATTAAAGGATGAGGAGGAGGGGGGGATTATGTTGCAAGTCTAAAGGTTATTGCTTCAAAATTAAACATTTGTGGTGCATGGATAAAATTCCTTTGGATCTTTAGCTTGGTGCTGGTGGAAAAAACTGTGGATTGTCCAGCCTGGAGTGGTTTGGAGCTGAATTTTCTGGGATTTTGCCTTTAAATTTAAACACAAACTAGTCTGATGTTTGGTAAAAATAATCCTGTTCAGCATTTCCATGTTTTTTCCTGGAAAAGTTGGCAGGAATGGGGTGTTGGGAAAAAAAAATCCATTTGGTATTTGCTCAGTGGATTTGTTTGCTGGGTAAATAAATGGGAAGAGCCAGAGGAAACCTTTTCCTTCCTGTTCAAACACTGGGATGGAGTGGAGGAAGGAGAGAGATAAAAATGTCCAGATTTTTGGAACAAAAAAAAAATAAATCACAAAATAAATCCCAGAAATTCCCCCTGTCCTGGGCTCATCCCACAGTGTGGGCAGCAGGAAAAGGGGAATTCTGGAGAGCTGGAGAGGGATTTGGGAGAAGAGATGGAGGGACAGGACACAGGGAATGGCTTTAAACTGGAATAGGGTGAGATTATATGGGATATTTAGAAGGAAATTTTCCCTGTGAGGTTGGTGAGGCCCTGGAATGGAATTCCCAGAGGATCTGTGGCTGCTCCATCCCTGGAAATGTCCAAGGCCAGGTTGGACAGGGCTTGGAGCTGCCTGGAATAATGGAAGGTGTCCCTGTCCATGGAAAAAGGGTGAAATTCCATGATTTTGAAGGTCTCTTCCAGCATAACCCATTCCAGGATTATTTGCTGTGTGTAGCACTTGCAAGTACCCCAGGAAAACCTTTTTCCTGGTAACAGATTCCTGGCAAAATTATGGGCAGATCCTCCTGGAAACTGTGCTAAGCCACCTGGGAAATAATCAGGCGCAAAAAAAAAATTGTTGGCAGCTGGAGACAAGGAAGGAAAACTCTCCTTAATCCATATGGGATGAAAATCAGACTGACAGTGTCCTGGAGGTGTTGGGATGTGGGGGAGATAAATAGTCTTGGTTTATATGAATTAAATACTGGTCTTTATGGGAACATAGGGTGATGGTGCCTGGGGAATTGCAGGAATGCTGAAGGATTTTTCAGTGGAAGAGCCATGGGGATCTTTGGATGTACTGTGGTTTGGTTTGTTTAGAATAAAAAAATTCCTTGGTCTTGGAAAATCCTGGCAAAGGATAGGCAGGAGGAGGCTCTGAACCACCCGATTTTCAAAGGAAAACCCTGCAGCTCCTTCTGCTGCCCTGAGGCAGGGCAGGGCAGCACCCAGAAGGATTTAATCCATAAAAAAATCCATGTCAAAGGCAATACTCTGGAAAAGCAGGAGGGAAGCAGTTTCCTGGTGGAGCAGAGCTTGTCCATGTGTTGTTTTCCCTGGATCCCAGCGTGGTTCAGCAGCCAGAGCCCCTTTCAGCTCTGGGTTATCTCTCCCTGCTTTCCTCTGGAGGAGATAAGCAGGGAATAATCAGCCTGGGAGCTTGTCCTGCTGGGAACAGCTGGAATCAATCCCTGGTGTTTACAGCTCCTGCCGGGAGCAGGGAAGGGAGGGCAGGAGCTCACAAATCCTTTCTTTTCCACAAGGTTTCTTTACACCCAAAAATGAGTTTTTCCTCCTCAAATCCCATCGTTTATTTGGGATGGGGGAGCACCTGGGCTAGTCACAGCCCAAGCTGAAGCTGCACTGGAGGTGAAACAGGAATGGGCAAGAGGAGCTCTGGAGCAGGAATTCCTGGATGCATCACTGCAATGAGTTTTCCTTGGGCTCAGCCTCTACCTGGATGTTTGGACTTCCCTAATCCTGAAAGTCTGGGAGAGCTGGGAATGTCCAGCCTGGAGAAGGGAAGGATCCAGGAAGACCTCAGAGCCCTTTCCAATGTCTGAAGGGGCTCCAGGAGAGCTGGAGAGGGACTTGGGACAAGGGATAGAGGGACAGGACACAGGGAATGGCTTCCCACTGCCAGGGGGCAGGGATGGATGGAATATTGGGAAGAAATCCTTCCCTGTGAGGGTGGTGAGTCCCTGGAATGGAATTCTCAGAGAAGCTGTGGCTGCCCCATCCCTGGATGTGTCCAAAGCCAGGTTGGACAGGGCTTGGAGCAACCTGGGATAGTGGAAGGTGTCCCATGGCAGGGGATGGAATGGGATGACCCTCAGAGGTCCCATCCCACCCAAACTTTTCCAGCATCACCTGGAGAACCAGAGGCAAAATCCTGTGGGAGGGTTGGCCTAGACATGGATTGCACCACTGGGTAACTGAGTCTGGAGTGGAAAAAATAAATTCATGAATAAAAGAGGGAAATTTGATCCATTGGTTTCTTGCAGGGCCACCAGCAACCACAAGGTGAAGGAGACAGTGGCTCTGGAGCTAAGCTATGTCAACTCCAACCTTCAGCTCCTGAAGGAAGAGCTGGAAGAGCTCAACAGCAGCATGGATGTGTATCAGAATGAGAGGTGGGTCTGGGAATAGCAGCCTGTTCCCTTGGGATTTCATTTTTCCCTCTGTTAGGGAATTTTTATGAAAGCAAGGCTGCTCTCGCCTTGTCCGCCCTGCTCTGTCCAATGGGTTGGGATGACCTTCAGAGGTTCCCTTCCAACCAAAACCTTTCCATGGTCAGGGACAACGAGGTGGTGGCTGGAGGATAGGGGAGGATTTGGGCATGGGCCAGAATTCCTGGAAAATTTTCGTTCTGGGAATGTCAGTGATTCCCTTCTAGAGCTGCAAGGAGAGAAAAATCAGCTTTTCCCAGGGGATACTGGGATGTTTTGGGAAAGATGGAGCATCCTTTGGACACTGATGTCCCAAAGCAGGAGGAATAGGGAAGAAAGAACCATCTTCCCTTGTATTGATCCCCTTTCCCGACAATCCCACCAGAGCCCTTCCCAACAGGATATTTTGGTGATGGGAATCACCATCCTGGAAATGTCCAAGGAATGACTGGATGTGGCACTCAGTGCTCTGGGCTGGGTGGGATCAGTCACAGGTGGGACTCGATGATCTTGGAGGTCTTTTCCAGCCCAAACAATTCTGGGATGCTGGGATTCTTTTCCTCCTTTTCCCTTCCTGAGGTGGATGGTGTTGGATGGCAGAGTGAGGTGTTGTGTGGGTGACACCGCTGAGGGGTGGGATGGGACGGGATGGGATGGGACGGGATGGGATGGGATCCAGAGGGACCTGGATAAGCTCCAGAAGAACCTCATTAGGTTCAACAAAGCCAAGTGCAACATCCTGCACCTGGGATGGGACAATTCCAAGCACAAATCCAGGCTGGGGAGGTGAAAGGATGGAGAGCAGCCCTGAGGAAAGGATTTGGGAGTGTTGGTGGATGAAAAGCTGGAGATGCCTCATCCACATGTGCTCACATCCCAGAAATCCCCCCTGTCCCAGGCTTATCCCACAGGGTGAAAAATGGGGATTCTGCTCCTCTGCCCTGCTCAGGTGAGACCTCACCTGGAATTCTGCATCCAGCTCTGAGTCCAACAGCAGAAGGACCTGGAGTTGCTGGAGTAGATCCAGAGGAGGCCATGGAGATGCTCCAAGGGCTGGAGCCAGGCTGGGAGAGCTGGGAATGTCCAGCCTAGAGAAGGGAGGGTTCCAGGGAGACCTCAGAGCCCCTTCCAGTGCCTGAAGGGGCTCCAGGAGAGCTGGAGAGGGGCTTTGGATAAGGGATGGAGAGACAGGATGCGGGCAATGGCTTCCCACTGCTGGAGGGCAGGGATAGATGGGATTTGGGAAGGAAATCTTGGCTGTGAGGGT
>JAWWMS010000120.1:152236741-152252084 GCA_035048045.1 Chlorospingus semifuscus
GAGGGTTCCAGGGAGACCTCAGAGCCCCTTCCAGTGCCTGAAGGGGCTCCAGGAGAGCTGGAGAGGGACTTTGGATAAGGGATGGAGAGACAGGACGCGGGCAATGGCTTCCCACTGCTGGAGGGCAGGGATAGATGGGATTTGGGAAGGAAATCTTGGCTGTGAGGGTGGTGAGGCCGTGGAATGGAATTCCCAGAGAAGCTGTGGCTCCCTGATCCCTGGAAGTGTCCAAGGCCAGGTTGGACGGGATTTGGAGCAGCCTGATCCTGTGGAAGTTGTCCCTATCCATGGCAGTGGGTGAGAATGGATGATCTTTAAAGCCCCTTCCAACCCAAACCATTCCACAATTCCATGTTTCTGTGTCCATCCACGTACTTTTCCAGGCACATTCCCTGTCAGGGATGCTCAGTTTTCCCAATTTGCCAGTTGCCTGCCCTGATTTGAAAAGAAATCAGGAGCAGCAACAACAACCCCAAACCCTGCCCAGGCCAAACAAAACCCCCTTTGTTTATTCCAGACATTGGATTCCAGTGGAATTCTCGTTAGGAAACGAGCAGTGATGGCTTTCTGCACTAATTATAGCTCCTGGAGCTGTTTGTTCCAAGGAAAATGTGGGTGCTAATTCCCTGCCTTGCTCTCCTGGTTTTCATAACTTCCTTTGCCTGTTTTCCTCCCCAGTTAATGATTGATTAATGAGTTACTAGCAATTTAGGGGGATAATGAGAGGGGGCTGTTGTGTTGGTGAAGGCTTGATCCCGCCTTGCCCACCCAACATCCAGGATTCCTCTGAAAATCAGGAGCTGGAAAAATAAGGTGATTTTGGGGGGGTTTTTTAGCACTTCTTCTCCTATGCTGCCATTCCCAAATATTTTTGGGAAGAGCATTTTTCCATGTGGAGTCTCTTAATAGGAGCAGCACCAGCCCAGGGCAAGGAGCTGCTTCCTTTTAATCTCCAACCCACAGGATCCATCCAAGTTTTTTAATCCAACCACCAAACAGGTTCTTGTCTTCTTCCAGTGAATCCATCAGTGTTCCCATGATCCCTCTGGGACTCAAGGAGACCAAGGAGCTGGATTTGCTGGTACCACTCAAGGTGAGCTTTGGGGTTTCATGGATTGATGCTGAAGCAGCTGAAATTCATTTTTCCATTCGGAAAAGCTGCCAAAAAATAAATTCATGGAAAGGAACTGGACTTAAAACATGGGAAAGTGGGAGATGAAAGTGTGGAGATGCTGGAAAGCAGGAAAGGGAGGAGATTATTACTTAGTGGAGGTTTTCTTGTGGGCGGAAGTGGAAAATTCTTGCACAAAATTGCCAGAAATATCCCTTTAAATAATAAAAATCAGAATTTTCTTCCAGGATTTCATTAGTGAACACTATGGAGAGGAGGGTGTCCTGTATGAAAAGGAAATCAAAGAATTCATGGAGCTGCGACAGGTGGGTGTCCCTTGGCTTCCAAAGTTTGGCTTGTCCAGGATCACTCCTTGGAGATGCCACATTTCCTTTGGGGGGTCCCCTCATCCTTTCTCCAAATTCCATATTTATCCTTGTATTTCAAGGTGCAGCATTCCCATGCTGGAGGACCTTGGACTTGTTTATAGGTTCCAAAATATTACAGATTATTCAGGAATTGTTAATTTTTTCCCTGTCCTCAATGCCCTGCTGATCTATAAATGAGTAGCAATAAAATTTATAGTACAATCATTATTTATGGATATTAATTCACCCCTGGAAAGGCTGAACAACTTCTCTCGCTCCAGGTAGGCCTTGGAGAACAGGGAATTTAAAGCAGTCTGGGAAAGGAGGGGGAAAAATCCTGTTTATTCCCTAGGATTTATAAAATCAGAATTTCCATGAATTTTTCCAGCACAACTCCCAGGCTGCTGCTTCCACATTTGAGTGTCCCAGCACCCAGACTTTCCCCATGATTGAAACTCACAATCATGGAATAGTTTGGCTTGGAAAGGCTCTTAAAGATCATCCAATTCCAACCCTTTCCATGGGCAGGGACACCTTCTACTGTCCCAGGCTGCTCCAAGCCCCATCCAACCTGGCCTTGGACACTTTCAGGGATGGGGCAGCCACAGCTTCTCTGGGAATTCCATGCCAGGAATGGAATGGAATCACCACGTTCACAGGGAATAATTCCTTCCCAATATCTGAGCTATTCCTGCCCTGTGGCAGCGGGAAGCCATTCCCTGTGTCCTGTCCCTCTGCCCCTCTTTTCCCATCCCTGTCTCCTCTCCCATTCCCGCAGGCCATGCGCACCCCGAGCCGCAACGAGGCCGGATTGGAGCTCCTGATGGAATATTACAACCAGCTCTACTTCCTTGACAGCCGGTTCTTCCCTCCCACCAAAACCCTGGGCGTCTTCTTCCACTGGTGAGTGCAGCTTTCCCTGTCCCACCTGGACAGGGAGGGAGTCAGGATCCAAATTCCATGATGGAATCTCTGCCGGGGCTGGTGGACACCGGGATCTGGATTTGCTGTTGCCCTTGGTGGGTTAATTTGGGGCGGGAAAGGGGAACACAAATCCCGTGGGATGTACCATGATGGGAATGGTGCCTGCAAACCCACCTGAATGCTGAAAACTCTTCAGGCTCCTCCTGCATCCATGGGAATCATGGAGTGGTTTAGGTTGGAAAGGGCCTTCAAGATCATCCAGTTCCAACCCTTTCCATGAGTGAGGACACTTTGTGTGGACCATGACAGGGACAGGAATCAGGGATGGGCTCAGGGATGATTCCAGTAAGGGATGCACCAGGATGTGAAGTTAAGGACAAGATTTGTCCTGAACGCAGCTTTTTTTTCCTCTTTCCTGCCTTCCTTTTCGCCAGTGTGGAAGCAGGACTGGGAATGGAGAGCCCTGGGATTTCCCCACCTGGAGGTCACTGACAGGGAGACATATGAGACAACAAAACCAGGGAATCATGGAATGGTTTGGGTTGGATGGGACCTGCAAGACTGTCCAATTCCAACCCCTTTCCGCGGGGAGGGACACTTCTACTTGGCTGCATGGGGACCATGACCAGGGGATGGGCAGCTGATGGCTCTTCCCTTCTCCAGGTACGACTCCCTGACGGGGGTCCCATCCCACCAGAGGGCTCTGGCCTTCGAGAAGGGAAGTGTCCTCTTCAACCTGGGGGCGCTGCACACCCAGATCGGAGCGCGGCAGGACCGCGCCTCCCTGCCCGGCCTCAACCAGGCCATCGATGCCTTCCAGAAGGCAGCTGGTGAGTGGCTTCCCCTCTTCCTCCTCTTCCCACAGGTGGGAATGATCCACAGAAGCTCAGGAAGGGATGGGAGCAGTTGTAGAAGAGGTACTCCCAAGGAATCACAAATGGAGCGCGAGGTGGCTCCACGTTGGTTGTGTTGGTTGGGAAGAGGAGTTGGGATGGTCCAACAGCCAAAAAGGATGTCCTCCAAAAGGGTGACATCCAAAAGGATGCCCCAGCTGTGGAGAGGAGAGGTGCTAATCCATCTCCCCATAGAAAAAACGGAGCCTGGAACTGGGATCACTCAGGGCTTTGGAGAAGGAATTGGGCACAAGGATGGTTTAGATGGCAAGGGTGGGACCTCAGATCTTCTTACCCACCATTGACGGTGAGATATTTGATGTTCTTGGAGGGGAACCTGTTCTTGGAGGGAAACCTGTCTGATCCCAAAGTTTGATTCTCTCCCTCACAAGCTCACTTCCAGGAGCTTCTCTCTCCTCCAGGTGCCTTTAACTACTTGAAGGAAAACTTCTCCAACGCTCCCAGCCTGGACATGAGCGCGGCCTCCCTGACCATGCTGGTGAGGCTGATGGTGGCCCAGGTCCAGGAGTGTGTCTTTGAGAAGATGACCTTGCTGCGTGCCCAGAACGACTTCCTGGCCCGCCTGCAGCTGGCTCAGGAGGCAGCAAGGGTGAGGATTTTGGGAAGGAGATTTGGTGGGATTTTGTGGTTGGCAGGACCTTCCCAGAGAGCACAACCTGCATTCCATCTCTTTTCCCTTCCCTCTTCCCAGGTGGAAGATGTTTATTCCCTGGTGCACCAGACCATGAGCCAGCCCCACGTCAAGGACTACGTTCCCTTCTCCTGGACCACCATGGTCCAAGTCAAGTCGGAGCATTTCAAAGCCCTCTCCCATTATTTCGCTGCCATCGCCCTCTGTGACTGCCCCGGTGAGTGTCCAGCCTGGAGGGAGCTTCCTGCTCATCCAACTACTAATTCCACTTAATTCCTGGGTTTTGGGGAGGGTTTCCCAAAAAAAAGATGTTATGGATGCAACACCCAAAGTTTTTTGAATGCTCTGAGCTGTGGATATTCTTAGTGGACTCAGCAATTCATCCCCAAGGCAGATTTTTCCATACTTCTGGTTTCCACAGGGAAAAATCCTTAAGAAGGGGAGGGAAAAGCTGCAGGAGGAATGTCACCTGCTGTCCCTTTTGGAGTTGGGTGGGGAAATAAGGGTCACCTACCTGCTTGCTTTGGGTCACCTTGTGTTAGACCAGCTGAGGGCTTCAAAAATCCAAAAATAAATCCATAAATACCTTGGATTTAACTTCCAGCCTCATGGATGGATGTCCTGGGAATCTCAGGGTGGTGGCAGCAAGGTACACATGGTTCCATGGAGTCACTTGGAGCGTGACTTCGAGATGTGACCCTTGATCCCCATCTCTGCCACCTCCAACACCCTGGGAGCAATTTTGGGATGGAGCAGAGGATCCGGGGGTGGGCAGCAGATGCTCCTGGTGGCCTTTGGTGTCGCCTGGTGGGTGGCTGGGAAGATTTTTGAGGGCTGGCTGCCAAAACCAGTGCTGTGACCAGTGGCTGCCAGACTGTCCTCACACCCTCCCCCGCTCCAGAGCCTGCCCAAAATCTTCCTTGTGCCACGTGGGCGTTGCAGAAGCTGGGCTGAGCAAGGAGATGGGAGACAGGGGGATAATGTGGAGCTGGAAGGGCTTAAAGATCCAGACAGGAGAGGATGATGATGGAGATGGGATTCCATGGGGGTACCAAGGGGCAGGGCAAACCTTCCCCCTAAAATTTTTGGTGCCCTTAGGCACTGTGGGAAGCAGAAATCTGCAGGAGATGCCTAATTTGGGAATTTTTTTGCCTGCTCTTGGGATCTCATGTTCCTGTTCACACTTCTCCCTTGTCAGAATAACAAATCTTCTGCTTCCATAACCAGCTGGGAATAAATTCCTTACGCTGCAGTTTCATCCCTCAGGGATGCTGACATGGCAGGAGCTGGCACAGGGAGAGCCAGCCCTGGAGCTGCCAGTTCCCAACCGTCTGGATCCCTGTGCCCACCAGGCTTTGAGGTCCTCTGTTTGGAGCAACAAAACTCCCTGGAATATTCTGGGTTGTTTCTTATCCCACTGTGTGTCCAGGGAAAGAGGCTGCTGTGCAGCCCTGAGTGAGCCAAAGAGGATTAGGAACAATTTGGGCTACAAAAAAAGGGTTTAAAGAGTGGGATTTAAATGTGGGGTTTGGAGAGCCTGGGAGAGCTGCATCCATCTCTGTTTTTCCATGAAATGACCCCCTTGGTTGCACTGTGAGATAGAGAAAAGGCTCCAGGGAGACTTTAAAGCCCATTCCAGTGCTTCAAGGAGCTCCTGGAGAGCTTGAGATGGATTTTGGACAAGGGGTGGAGTGCCAGGACACAGGGAATGGCTTCCCACTGCCAGAGGGCAGGGATAGATGGGATATTGGTGAGGAATTCTTCTCTGGAGTGTGGTGAGGCCCTGGACTGGAATTCCCAGAGAAGCTGTGGCTGCCCCATCCCTGGAATTATCCTGGGCCAGGTTGGCTGGGGCTTGCAACCCATTAGAAGTGTCCCTCCCTATGGAAAGGGGTTGGAACTGGATGATCTTTAAGAACCTTTCCAACCCAAACCATTCCAT
The DNA here is from genome assembly GCA_035048045.1 of Chlorospingus semifuscus. Lineage (NCBI taxonomy): Eukaryota > Metazoa > Chordata > Aves > Passeriformes > Passerellidae > Chlorospingus > Chlorospingus semifuscus. Next base: position 152,242,632 of record JAWWMS010000120.1, read on the forward strand.
GATTCCCTGATTTTGTTGTCTCGTTTTCTCCCTGTCAGTGACCTCCCAGGGCTCTCCATTCCCAGTCCTACTTCCACACTGGAGCAAAGGAAGGCAGGAAAGAGGAAAAAAAGCTGTGTTCAGGACAAATCCTGCCCTTAACTTCACATCCTGGTGCATCCCTGACTGGGATCATCCCTGGCCCCACCCCTGATTCCTTGCAGGCCGTGGTTGGATGACAGGAAGGTGCTGCCAGGGCCACCTGAATGTGGATGTGACCTCCTTGTCCCCACTGCCACGGGGGGCTGGGTGGCCCTGACCTCTCCCTAATCCCATCCCCATCCATTTCCTTCCCACAGCTCCCTCGGATGCCGAGCTGCTGGAGCAGGAGAAGGCGTTCCTGCAATTCCATGTCACCATGCCAGAGGGACCTTCACTTCGTGTCCTGCTGCAGGATCCCGAGGAGAGGAGGAAGCTGGGTGAGCACAGATTTCTGGATCCCATCACAATTCCCACAAATGATGAGGTTTTAGGGGGATCTCTCCATGCAAAGAGGAATTTCTCAGGAGATTTCTTCTCCTGGGGAGCTGGAAAGCATCACAGTCCCCTTAAGGGTGTGAGGACCAACTCGTGGTGCTTGTCCCAACCTGTCCAGCTCTGACAGGAAAAAATTCCAGGTGTTCCAAGCCAGGTAACATCACCCAACACTACAGAGAAATCCACAGGGACATGGAGATCCTGGAAGCTCCTTGGTTTGGGCTGACTTGGCTGGAAAACAAGACGCAGCAGATGCTCAGGGGGTGGCTTTTTCAGCTGCAGCGAATTCTTGGGAGACAAGAACTTCTTCCCATGCGGGATTTCAGCTCCAGGGAAAGAACAGATGCTGCTTATTCAGCTGAAGTCGTGTTTTGGCAGCCCCTCCTCAACAGGGCTGCACCAAAAGCAAACTCAGCACTCAGAATTTGGGGTGTTGCCTCCCCCAGGAGCTCTTTTCTCTCCTTGCACACGTGTGGAAGGAGGCCGATCCCACCAGGAATGAGTTTGGCCTCAGCAAAATCCTTCAGGATGCTCAGCCAGGTTTTCACTGGAAACCTCCAAATAAACCCCAAAATCCAAGTGGTTTATGGTGACAGCACCCCAACACCCTCAGATGTGGTTTGCATCAGCTTTTCCAGCTCTGCCTGATTTTCCTGGGGAAAACAGGCTTTGTTCAACATTCCTGGTAAAAAATAGATGTGCAGGCACCAAGCTCAGCTTGGATCTGGTTTACAGGAAGGGAAAAACTCAGAGAGGTTGTGGATCTCCATCCCTGGAGGTGTCCAAGATCAGGTCACACAGAACTTGGAGCAACCTGAAATAGTGGAAGGGAGATGAGGGAATGTCCCTCCCTATGAAAGGGGGGTTGGAATGAGATGAGCTTTAAGTTCTTTTCCAACCCAAACCATTCCCTGATTCTATTATTATTATTATTATTATTATTATTATTATTATTATTATTATTACTATTATTATTACTATTATTATTACTATTATTATTACCCATAATTTCACAATTTATAGATTTCACAATTTCATAAATTAGATTTCATAATTTCACAATTTATAGATTTTATAAAAATTCTCAGTGGGGGGAGTCTCTGCTTTCCATTCAACCCCAAAACATTCCCTCGGTGTTTAAGTCCCTCTGGCTGTGGATTCCGGGAGTCTGGAGCAGACCTCATCTCCCTGGATTCTGTTGCCACCGTGTGTCCTGAACGTGAAATGCCACAGGCACACGTGTTTCCATGAGACACACACGGAGAGAGCTTTTCTGGGAGTTTAGCCTTGGATACGGCTGCCTTGGTTGCAGTTTCCCACGGAGGAGATGCTTTGCGTTGATATCCGCGGGTCACTGGAATTCCAGCTCCTCTTTCCCGACCACTTCCATTTCCCGAGGGTGGGAACGCGCTGAAGGCAAGTGGAGAGGAGCAAAGAGCAGAGGATGGAGGGCAGGACCTGCAGGACAAGGAAAAGGCTTAGCCTAGAAAACAGGGATGTGTTGCACCTTCCCAAGGAGGACAGGGCTGGCTTGTTCTCTGTGTTCCCATTCCCGAGGGATCCGAGGCGATGGAGAGAAGTTAATTTGCTCAGGAGATTGAGGTTAAGCGTGAGGAGGGACGTCGGGGGTGGTTTTTCAGGAACATCTGCCAGCTTTGCTGTCAGGGGAGCGAAGTAGGTCACCCTTCAAGGTCCCTTCCCAGCCCTCCATCGGGCTGGGACCGACCCCATTTAGGGCTGGGAACGTGACTGGGCTGTCCCTGAGTCACAGCAGGGTGGTGGCACCGCTCCTGAAATCCGTGGGCAGCCGAGCGGGAAACGGCGCCGGAGCTGCCGCTCCGTCGGGCTCAGCTCCCTCTGCTCCCTCACAGGCAAAGCTCACCTCAAAAAAGCCATCATGAAGCACGAGGAGGCCATGAGGATCCATGGATTGTGCAAGATCCTAAGGAAGATGGATATCCTGCAGGAGGTCCTGTCCTTTGCCCACAAACGCTCCCTGAGCAAATATTCCGAGATCGACCACGAGGAGGATTTCTTTGAGACGGGAGAGGCTCCGGACATCCTTCGTGAGTGGGGGTTTTTTGGGATTGTGGGTGAGGAGGGGGTTTGTGGGTGGGAAGGACTCCATGGGGAATTGTGCTGTGGAGGGGGGTTGGCCTGGATGATCTCTGAGTTCCAATCCGAACTATTCCAGGATTTTATTTAGGCTCTTATGGGGTCATGCTGTCCCTCTTTGGGATGGCAGCAGCTGCCCCAGCTGCCTGAGGTCACCCCCTGTCTGTGCTTTTCTCTCCCTCCCATCAGCCAAAACGCACCAGAAACCCGAAATCAAATCCCCCAACTTCTCCCAGGTGAAGGTGACCGACCTCTTCCACAGGCTGGTACGTACAGCTCCAGGAACGGGAATATCCCAAGGGAGCGACCGTCTCCTCCTCCTCCCCTGCATGCTCTGCTTGCCTGGATTCCTTCCTCCTGCAGCCTCTTCTCCCTGTCTCCAGCAGTTTTGCAAGGAGGAGCAGCAGGAGGAGGGCTGGGATCTGTCTCTGTGACACAAATGGGTCACAAAGCTCATCTGGTGACAGGGGAGCAGGCACGGGAATTTTGGGTGGCTTTTCCCAGGAGATCCTTGGGAAGAAGGGTTTTGGTGGCAGGAGGCACCAGGAAAATCCCACTGGAGTTTTATCCATGCCCTCTTTAGGTGTTTTAGGGTCCTGGGGAGCAGGACTGGGATTCAGGACAGTGGTGGGATCTCTGGTGGGGTCATCCCCTGAGTACCCCAGAGAGAGCTTGTGCATGTCAGCCCCAGGGCAGGCAGGAATATCCTGCTCTGTGGGAATGGAAAAGCAGAAAAAGAGGGGAAAATGGGAAGGAACTGGGGAAAAGTGACCCTGAACTGGTGACCTGTCCCACCATCCTGCTCCTGGACCAAGCCCTGGTGGCATCCCCCACATCCAGACAGCCTCAGCCTCCATAATTTCTTCTTGGATGATGGGACTGTTTTCCTTGCAAAAGACAGGATTTCTTCCTCTGCCCCCTCCCCATCCCTGGAATTGGGTTTTTTTACAAGGCTGCACAGTTCCAGGGAGCTGAAAAGGTGCTTTCCATGTTTCTGCCTCATCCCAGGGCCCCCTGTCCGTGTTCTCAGCCAAGAACAAGTGGTATCCAGCTCGGAGAGTCCACCTGATGAGAGGAGAGAACGGCTTTGGGTTCACCCTGCGAGGAGACTCCCCCGTCCTCATTGCCGGCGTCATCCCGGGGGGCTGCGCTGCTGTGAGTATCCCAATTTCTTGCTATTCCCATGGGAATGCCACAAGGGAGCTGCCTGGAGGGATTCCAGGTGTTTTTTAGGTCTTAAAACGGTTCAGGAGGAGACTCATCCCTGCTGGAGCTCAGGCTGGGGTTTGCAGGTGGGCGTCATGAAATGATTAATTTTTAGGAGATAGCTAAGGAGAAAACATGGAATTTTGCTCAGTTTTAACTGTTAGAAGCCCATTCAGCTCCCTTGTCCCTTGTGTTGGGATGTGACAGTGGCTGGAACAAGATGGCATGTCCAAAAAAAAGGGGCAGCTTTGTTTTCCATCAGAAGATGCTGGAGAATCCTGGTAGGATGCCCTAAGGGTCTCTCTGCTCTGCTCCTCACCCATCCATCCAAATGCGAGCATCTCTGGAACAACCCTCTCCTTAGCAGCAGGATCACATCCCTCTTTGGAAAACTCAAATCTCCCCAAGGATTGGGATGTGGACTGGATATCTGGAGCAGAGTTGTGTCTTCTCCTCAGCCTGGAGAAGGGAAAGGCTCCAGGGAGAGCTTGGAGCCCCTTCCAGTGCCTAAAAGGGTCCAGGAGAGCTGGAGAGGGACTTGGGACAAAGGATGGAGGGACAGGATGAGAAGAAATGGCTTCCCAAAGCCAGAGGCAGGGTTAGATGGGTATTGGGAAGAAATTCTTGGATGTGAGGGTGGTGAGGCCCTGACAGAGGTTGCCCAGAGAAGCTGCAGCTGCTCCATCCCTGGAACTGTCCAAGGAGCAACCTGGGATAGCGGGAAGCGTCCCTGGTGGGACTGGACGATCTTGAAGATCCCTTCCAAACCATTCCAAGATTCTCTTAGACGTTTTCCCTCATTCCCTGCAGGAAGCTGGGCTGAAGGAGGGGGACTACATCATCTCAGTGAATGGCAAGGACTGCAAGTGGTCCAAGCACGCCGAGGTTGTCCAGCTCCTGAAGAGCACCGGGAAGGAGGGGGTGGACATTGGAGTCATCACCCTGCAGGGCTCGGAATGTCCCAAAGCCGTAAGTCACACCCCACAGGGATTCCTTGGAGCTCTCTGTGTGCTGCCCTGGCTTCACTCCCCTCTCCACCTTTCCCAACCAGGTGGACAGGAAGGGAGCAGTGATGTCCTCAGGATCTGGGATGCTGAAGAGCAATAAGGAGAACAGCAGGAAGAGCCTGATGAACAGCAAGAGCACCAGCACGCTGCTGGTGTGGAGCAAGAAGAGCAAGAGGAGCAAGAAGAGCACCTACAGCGGTGTCCCCTTCACCGCCGTGGGGGACAACGAGGCCATGTACTGACCGTGCTCCATGGTGTCCCCTGAGCTCCAGGACTGGCTGCCTGCCCGGGAAGCTTCCCAAGCCTGGCTGGGCTGTGAGGACTCCCAGACCTGGGAATGCGCCGCTGGTCGGATCCGCGCCGAGAGGTGAGCGAGGCACCTCCACCTCCCGGCTCCTGTGTCCAACGATCCCCTCAGTCTGGGGGAAACTCGGGTTTATTGTTAATTTTGGGATGATTTTTTTGTTTTCAGGGGGGGTTGGGGGGAGCTGTGCTAAAGCAGGGCCCGGTTTGTGTCTTCTGCTTGGCCAAAGCCAGCCCCAGCCATTAAAGCGAAAGTGTCACCTTCTGTAGCATCTCCTGGGCTTTCTCTGCAAGGTACAAGATGGAGCTGCTCTCCAAGAGCTGCTGGAGGAGTTGAGTCCTTCAGATGAATCCTCCCAGACTCCCATTTTTTGGGAGAGGGGACAGCACGAGCATTGATGACTTGTGGTGATCCCATCACAGGGTCCAACCCAGGCCTCATCTCCCAGGTGGGGCTATCCCAACAAAGTAGGATGGTTTGATCATTTTTAGTGCTTTGGGGTGGTTTTTTTTGGGGAGTGAACCCCCACCTTGACTCAGAAAATCCAGCCCAGCTGCCCAGCCGGATTCTTTGGAAGAAAAGAGAAGGACTTAACGTGCAGTTGTTGTCTGGCTTTTTTAATCAGGAGACGTGGATTGCCCTAAATATTATGTGAGGAGATTAATAGCTAAGAGCCTTGGGGGGGTTTTATTTTTCCTGGGAGGAGATTAAAATTCCAGGAAGATATCTCCTCCAGATTATTAAACTCCTAAATTTGTGCTACTGTTGGATCTTGCACATGTTGCTAATTCCCTAACACTGCTGTCAGCATTCGTGGGCTGGCCTGATGGATCCAGGCATCTTGGTAATTGTCCTGGAAACACTGGGAGACTCTGAATCCACAAAACAGATTGGCAAAATGTCCTCCATCCTCTTTCTGCCTGTTATTTTTTCTGAAGGCTGAGGAGCTGTCTGGTCTTCAGTGCTTGGATGATCTTGAGAGGTAGAAAATTCCCTTGGGAGAGATGAGATTGTATTTTTGTACTTTTAAAGGAATTTTTAGGGGTGGTTTAAAGGAGCAATGGGATCTTGTGGCCACAGTATCCCCTGGGATTGTGACTTCTTCTAGTGGCTCCTTGTCCATTTTCCAAGCTTTTAACCCTGATTCTATTGAAGGAAAACTTCCAGGAAAAAAAGCCAGGTTGGACAGGGTTGGAACAACCTGGGGTGATGGAAGTTGTCCCATGGCATGGGCTGGAACAGGATGGGCTTTAAGATCCCATCCAAGCCACCCCATCCTGGGATTTTATGAGCTCAAGGAGAGGTTCTTAGCTCTGCTGTTGGCCAAGAGGCCTCTCCATATCCTGAGGCATCCCCACAGCGGATTCCGGATCCGCCTTCCAGCGCAGGGCCATCTGTAGCAACCGAGCTTCCCACGTCATCTTCCCGGCTGCTCGGCGTGGGAGCGGGAAGGAAAGGAGGGGGTGGGGTCACAGAAAAGGCCACCTTGCCCTTAAAACATCCCAGCAGCATCTTCCCACCATCCTAAAAACATGGGATGCCACACGGACGTCTCCGAGCTGGAGAGGGATTGATTTAGGAGAAGCCGTCGCCTTCCGCCCGCATCACCCAACCCCAGCGTTGGCAAAGGGGTTGAGTTTTGTGGGATTGGGATCGTTTCCCTAATTCCAGGGTTTTATGTCGGGCTTGGTTTGGGTTTTGTTTTTTTAACTTGTACATGGATTCTCACCTTTTATGGATTAAAAAGCACTGATTCAAATCCAGTTTGTAGCACTGTTGTTGGGAATTATGGGTGCACCACCCATGACGGGAAACAAGCCCTGGCTGATCCTCCTAAAGAGTCAATTTTGGGTCATTTTTACACAAATCTGGAGCTGTTGAGGTTGGGAGAAATCCTTTGGATCCAGGATAGGCTGCTCCAAGGAAAACCAAGGTCCCAAGTGTCCAAATTAAATTTACTGAGCTGTGGTCTCCATTTCCAGGGGGATTCAGTGGGAGATGGTGGCTTTGTCACGTGAATTCATGGAAATTATGTGGAAAGTGGAGGGTGGGGCTCAGGTTGGACCCCTTGGGAGCTTTTCCCCTGCAGAAAAAAAGGGAATTGGTCAAGAAAGTAGTTTTTGCTTCACACAGCAGGTTTTAAACTGTGTTTTTGGTTCCATAAAGGGTTTCTGATCCCTTTTTTGGGAAGAGTTCATCAATTGGAATTTAGGCTGGAAAGTAGAAAATCCTTGGCATGGGACTCCCTATTTTCCCTTGGGACCTGGACACCACCTCCCCACCATCCTGGGAGCATGACCAAACCCATGGATTTGGGGCTGGATTATGGGAACACACATCCCACAGGAGAAAGGTGGGTTTAAAACCCCTTAAATGTGAAAAAAACAAGGCCAGAAATTTCAAAATCAGATTTATTTATGGAATGTGGTGGGAGCTTTTTTTGTCCTGTCTACCAAGCCAGGGTTAGAACAGCATCCAGCTTTTTTTGGGGGGACATAATTTTGGAGTCGAAGGAGTTTCCCCTTCCATCAGCCGTCCTGTGCCAGGTTTTGGAAACCACCCACACTGAAGTCGTTGTGCTGCTGAAGATCCTTTTCCCACCCACGTCCAGTGGATGTGGGAAACTCGTGACTCCGGAGCTGGCATCGCCTCCCCCCTCTGCTGACGTGTGCTCAGATGGGATCTGTGCTCCATCAGCAAGAGCCTGCTGCTCCTTCCCTCTTTCCTGAAATCCATGGAGCTGGATCTGTCCATGCTTGTCTTCTCCAGCTTGACCAGGAAGCAGAGAGGTTCTGTAGGGTGAAACGTGGTCAAAACCACAAAAAAATAGGGCAAAAATAACTTTACACTTACCAAGAAATTGAGATCTCTCTGTCCAGGAGCTCCAGGGGAATCAGCAAACAAGGAATATTTGGATATCCTGGACTGGGACCAGTGCATGCAGCTCTTATGACCAGAGAGGACATGGAAAGAGGATTTTGGGGATTTGTTAAGTCCCTGATGATTTCCAGGGCCTTTGAGTCAGAAAACAGCCTGGAAATCCCATCCTGGAAAACTGTAGGGGTTCACCCAAATTTCCTGGTTTTCCTCTTCTTGGAGCTTCACCTTCCATAATAAAAATCTCCCAGCCCATGCACCAGCCCTTCCAGCCTGGTGGGAAGGGGATTTGATTCTTTCCTTCATTAATGACACAAGACAAGAGGAGAAGGTCCCTGTGCTGTCCTTGTCCCTTCACATCCCACTGGCTCCTCTGGAGCTGTCACTGGTTCCAAATCCATGCTCCTGCTTTTCCCTGGGGATAACAGAGGGAAAAGAGCAAAAGATGGTTTATGTGGGTTGGTGGTGGGATACTGGAGCCAGGCCAGGTGCTCTCGCTGCTAATAAATCAAATAAATTTGGAATTTTTTAGAGGGATCAGGGGCTGGAGCTGCCTCCAACCACTCCTGGTCCAGGAGCAGTGGGATGGGGCAGAGCAGGATTTCTCCTGCTCCAGGATCTCTCTGTGGGATCATCCCTGGTCCGGCGCCTGCTCCACCCCATGGGAAGGGACATCCACAGCCCCACCCCTGCCTTCCCAAGCATCCGTATGGAATTCCAGCCTCCTCTCCAGCCTGAGCCCACTGGAGGGCAGCAGCAGCCTGTGCAATGCACCCACTGCCCACAGCCCCCCCAGATCTGCCCAGCCGGGCACCCCCCACCCACGCTGGCACCCCAGGCTGGGCACGGGTGTCCCTGGGGTGCTCTGGAGTCCAGTGCATCCCCAAAAAAAGGGCATAAATAGCGGAGTTTGTCCCTATATCCTGAAAAATCCTGCTGGGAGAAGCGTGCAAGGAGTGAAATCAAATATTTCTCGTGCAGTGACACCCTGAGCTCACAGCAAACGCCATCCCGTGAAGGGCTGGAATTTTCCTGGAAGCAGTGGGAGCCCCACCCTGCTCCTAAAAGCTGGAGCGTTCATCCCTCATCCCCCTGAGAGGGAATTGCTCCCCTGGGCTGATCCCAAAAGCTTTGCCAGGGTGCTCTCTGAGATTTCCGAGGTCAACTCCTGGTCCGAGGTCCCCTTTTGGACCAAGGTCCCCTCCTGGCCCTGTCCCCCCAACACCTTGGAGGTACAAAATCCCTTCTGTGTCACCTCAGGTGGCAGAAAACACCGAGAAGTTCATCAGGCCACCAAGAGGGGCTTCACCACGGGGGTGTGAAGCCACCAGAGCCACCAGGGCTGGGGGACTGGGACCTGCAGGGGTGACACCAGCAGGTTCAGGAGTGGCGATGGGACCTGCAGGGGTGACACCAGCAGGTTCAGGA
>JAWWMS010000120.1:152252195-152266958 GCA_035048045.1 Chlorospingus semifuscus
CCTGCAGGGGTGACACCAGCAGGTTCAGGAGTGGCAATGGGACCTGCAGGGGTGACACCAGCAGGTTCAGGAGTGGCAATGGGACCTGCAGGGGTGACACCAGCAGGTTCAGGAGTGGCGATGGCACCTGGTGGAGCTGCACTAGAGGGCAGAGCTGGGACATGCTGGATCGTGTTCTCCACATCCCTTCATCACCCTGAGCCACCTCAGTCCTAAATTGTCACATGTGGGACACAGGTGTAGCTCCATGTCCTCTGGCCACCCTTGGGTGTCACGTGGATGGAGGTTCAGGTGCACCCAAGGGTGCTGAGCTCCAAAAATTGGGATTGGGATGAGAGAGGGACAGCAGGGACCTGCCTGTCCCTGAGGCCTCTCATCCTCAGCTGCTTCCTATGGGGGAGAAAAGCTGGGATGGGAATAACCCCTTATCCCATCCCATCCCATGTGTGATCCATGAGGAGTGCTTGACCAGCTTCTCATGAGTGGGAACTTGGGGATAACCTGGGAATAACATCCCGTCCCATCCCATCCCATCCCATCCCAATCATTCCCATGGATGGGAACAAGTGTCTCCCATATGGAATCAGGTTAGGCCTGGCCCAGGTGGAGCTGGCTTGGCAGCAAGACAGGGATGGAGAAGGGAATGTCCTTGGATCCCTGTTTTCTGTAGGATATTGGTGGTTTTTAAGGGTTTGTGCTCTGTAGTCCAAAAGAGGAGGGAGGATGGTCATGGAATGGGGAAATGGGGGATTTTGGTGGGAAGAAGGGAATTTTAGGGGCCTGGAAGTCAGTGGAGACCCTGTCATGGCTCAGAAAGAGCCCAGATGGTGTCATCTCGCTCTGCAGGGCCAGATCACAGAATGATGGAATGGTTTGGGTTGGGATCCATCCCATTCCAACCCCTTCCATGGACAGGGACACTTTGCCGTATTCCAGAGCTTCATCCAACTTGGCCTTGAACACTTCCAGAGATGGGGATTCCACAATTTCTCTGGGCAACCTGTGTGGCTGGGCCAGGCAGGGATTTGCCTTTGGATCCTGCTCAACCCCTGGAAACCAGGGAAAACCAAACCCTGCAGCAGCTGGAAAAGCTTCATTGCAACGCCCAGCACCGCTTTGGGATCAAATTCCCGCCTCTCCTCTTCCCTTTTTCTCCAGCTTCTGCCATGTCCTTAGACTCTCCCGGCAAACCCATCCTGGTTTTTTTCCCATCTCAGGAGCAATCCTCTTTTTCCCTGCAGTCACCCTTTCGCCAGGGTCCAGCCTGTAATGGGAAGGACAGAACGGAGGCGTTCGGAAATGGCTCCTGAATCTTTAATAAAGCAAACATTGCCTGGGCCATAAACATGGGATGACAGCTCCAGAGGCTCCCAGGATTCCTTACTTAACTCTGCCATAATGGCTTTAATGGCCCGGCAGGGAGCTGAGGTGAAAGTCCTATTAAAAAATGGATTCCTGAATTTAATTGAGGCTCCATCTGTGGGGGAAGATGGAGGAGAGGTCACTCCACAAGAGAGCTTGGGGAAAAAAAGCAACATTCCTGCAGCAATTCCCAGTTCTGGTGGTGGCCCTGGGAATGTGGAACATTCAGTGGTGCCTCTGTGGGATTGTGCCTTCCCTGAGAGGGGACATCCCACTTTGGGATGAAGAATGAGGATCCACAAAGTCCAGTGGGAAATGCTGGAAGTGCCTGCATCCTTACTGGGAAGCACAGGCCCCACAGGAGGAATGAGGATCTGTCATCCCACCTGTCTGACCTGCATGTGGCTTCCAGTGACGCTTCAGTGTCCAGCTATTCCCATTGCATTCCTGGTCCCATCCTCATCAGCGTCATCAATCCATTTTCTCCAACTCCATGAATATCCATTCATCCATCGATCCATTAATTCACCTCTATCAGTTATCTATCCACGAATCCAGCTTCCTATTTATCCATATATCCATTCATCTGCCCATCCATCCATCCATCCATCCATCCATCCATCCATCCATCCATCCATCATTCCATCCATCCATAGATCCACACACCTCCATCCTTCCACTGATCCACTGATCCATCCATTTCTCCATCTATCCCAAACTTTTCCCCACTCAGGGAAGATTTGCACACTGAGACCTTTGGGGGGCACCAGGGATGAGCACAACATTCCAGCTGGGAGACATCCCAGTGTCCTGGATCATCACAATCCATGGTTTAACACCCGGAGATGGGGTTATTTTTCCCAAAAAAACTGTTGGAAGTTGGATGGATAAAGGGACAAACAGACAAGAAGCAGATGGGTGGACAGGAGGAATGCAGGAGGAAATATTTGGCATCAGGCTGTGAGATCAGTGGGAATCAGCCACTAATTAGTGAAGAGGAGGAGTTGGAAAAGGAGGAATTCACTCCTTCCTCCCCCCAGTCCCGCTCCTGGCGAGCCCCACCCTGAGTCAGCAGCTCTGCCGAGGTCACGCCACCCGCGCTATTAATTGGATTAATAAAGATGTTCGTCATGGAGGTAATTAGCTGCTAATTGGGGATGACAAGGTTGTCAGACTTTGTCCCTCCAAGGGACAATTTCCCGTCCCAGGCCCTCCCCTTTCCCAACACGCTCCGAGTCAATGGCATTAATTAAAAATCACGGAGTCCATAACCTTGTGCTGCCGAGCCCTGGGGAAATTCCCACCTCTGGAGCCTGGGGGACAGGTCAGGGTGGTGGCACTGTCACCTCCAGCCACCAGCTCGGCTGAGTATCCCAACTTTTTGAAGGAAAACCTAACTGCAACCCCCATAACGCGCAGGTATCCTTTTCTTCCAGACAAGGAAAAGCTCTTTGGAAAATGTTTTGTTAAAAGAAAATTCCCTGAGGAAGGATCTCAGCCTGATGATATCTCAGGGATGAGACATTCCCACTCTCCCCAAACTTTCCCTGCCCTTTCCCTGGAGTGAATCCCTGTCAATCACCAGCTGTGGATTATCTCTGCCTCTCCCAGGAGTCCTTTTTTAGTAGGAATGTCTGACAAAAACATCCAAAGCAATTCCAAACCTGTTGCCTCATATGGCCAGAATGCCCCGGGAAAATCCTGCACAGCTGGATGTGGCACAGCTGGATGCTGAGCTGGGCATGGATCCTGCACAGGGATGAGGAGCCTGGCACAGCTGGGTATGGCTCTGGCACAGCTGGATATGGCTCTGGCACAGCTGGATATGGCTCTGGAACAGCTGGGTTCTGAGCTTTGCACATCATGATGATGGGGGGAGCTGATCCCGAATTGGTGCCGAGTCTTTTGTGGGATTGAGGAGCCTGGCACACCTGGAAAGTGAATCCAGAACATCTGGATGCTGAGCTCCACATGGGAATCCAGAGCCTGCCACAACTGGATACCAAATCCAGCCCAGCACATCTGGATGCTGCCCAGCCCTGCAGGAAATCAGGTGCAGCCTCAACACCTCCGCAGCCTGGAAGTGCTGAATTTTCGGGATCAAATAACAAATCCAGGCTTAACTGGGAGAACGGAGCTGTTCCCATGGTGTGGGATGTGAGGAAAACCAGGGAGTCACCACCTGGCAAAGCTCAAAAATCTCCAGCATGTGGGACTGGGGGAGTTGGGAATTCAGTGCCTCTTCCCACAGTGGGAACTGGTAGGGGTGGGAGGCGACTCAAAGCTTGGAGAAAATAGGGAGGGTTTTGTGGCATGCAAGGATTTGGTTGGGTTTTCCTCGGATTCAGGTCAGCCCTGCCAGAAAATTTGGCTTTGCCCATGCCTGGTTGGCTTGGATCCCCTAAATTCCTTGGATTTGCTCCATAGGGATGGGAAACTGAGGCACATGGGGGGCAGCTTTGCTGCTGCCCCTTATCTTTCATCTTCCCTAATCACCACGCTGAGGGATGAGAGTTGTTCCCTCAGCTTTTTATGGGATACAATCCCATCATTTAATCCTTGCTGAGCCCAAATCTTCCTCCCTGCCCTGGCTCTATGTGCCGGAAAACACAGATATATTAAAGTGGATATTAAATTGCTGGAACAGCCATTAAAAATTGCCATCCACATGGAATGCTGCTTGGATAATGATCCTACAGAGACTTGGATTTCTTAATTACGCATTTTGGGATGTGTTGATTTTATCCTGATTTTTTTTAATTTTTTTTTTTAATCTTTCCTTTAAATCAGACTGAGGCAAACACGAATATTCCTATGGTTTTGGTATCCCAAAATAGTCTTTTCCCTTCCCTATCCACAGGGAAACACTGCAGGTGTTGTGTCATCCTGATGGTTTTTCCCAGCAAAACAGCAGAAAATAATGGGAAAAGAAACTGGGAAAGTGGGAAACTCATCCAGCTGGATTTCTATCCCGATATCAGGACAGGTAGAATAATAGAACAGATGATGGAAAGAAGGGTTTTGATCCCTGAACCTGCCCATTCCAAGAGGTCTGGGCTCTGTTTTCCATGTTTTTCTCCACGGAAAAGGAAAAGGAAGGGAAAAAAAGGAAGGAAAAGGAAGGAAAAGGATGAAAACATAGTTGGAGAAAAGAGGTCAGGCTCAGGAAGGCTTCCAGGCTCATTCCCAAAGTGGGAAAGGTGAAAAGGAAAATAGGGAAGAACGAGCAGCGTTGTTTCCCAAATTCCTCTGGGAACACCTGCAGTGGGTGGGGAGGCCAGAGGGATGTCACAAGGTCTGGAATGTCCCTGTTCTGTGTTTTTTTTTAAGCCAAGAGCAGCTTTGGGAAAGCTCTGGAATGAGAAGGGCAGGAAGCTCCAAGGAAAACCACGACCAGAGCAATAAATCCTTGGAGTGGGGCTGATGACATAGTAATGGTGCTGTGATGTCATCCCAATCTTCCCATTGATTTTTCCTTCCTTTTTTCCCACTTTCCCCCTTGCTGAACAGGCTTTTTCCATCCATTACCCTGCCCAAGCCCACACGGACTCCGCTCCTGTGGCTCGTTAGATCCGGAGGTATCGATTGATCCCAATGCTGGGAGAGGGTGGAAAAGAGGGATCTCTGTGTGGATGCAGGATCCTGGGAGTTCCCTCTGCAGAGAGACCCTTCCTGAGGCACCAGGATGGTTCTGGAGCTGGGAACACCAGCTGGGCTCTTCAACCTCATCCAGAGGGAACAGGAGGTCTTGGCTCAGAGCTGGGCTGGAATTTTGTGCAATTCCTGTTCCATGAGTTCAGGATGGTTTTGGGGAGGGCCCTAAAAGGTCATCCAGTCCAATTCCCTGCAATAATCAGGGATACCTTCACTAGATCTGGCTGTTCAGAGCCTCATCCCACCCTTTCCACATTTTCCCTTGCAAGGAAAGAATTTTCCCTTTCCTCCCTCCAAATCCAGGCCAGCATCCACATTGCACCGACCTCCAGAGCTGCTCTCCCATGCCATGAGGGATCCAAGCTGGATCCCCAGCACCTTCCCCATCACCTTGCAAGGATTTTCCCTGTCCCAGCATTCCGGCTCCAGCAGGAAAAGTACCAGGTGAGCCGGCTCCTCCAGAGCAGACAGAATTCCGTCGGAAATGCAAGGACAAGCATTAATCCTGAGGCTCCGGCTCTGCCAAGGAGCAGGGAGCAGCTTCCCAGCAGGATCCCTTCTCCAGCCCCTCTGTCCTTCTCCACCACCCTTTTTCCAGCCTCAGGGGCAGAGGGAAAAGCAGAAACTCCCCCTCTTATCCGGTTTTCCAAGGAAACAAAGCCCATCAACACAACGGGGGTGTTGCCCTGAAGAGTTTCACATCCAAAATCTGGGAATAAACACATGGATGTGAAAATGATTCCTGGCAGGTTTGGAATCACTGAAACCATGTCAAGCCCTTAGGCAGCTCGAATCCCACCAGGATGTCCCAATTTCCTGGGAACAGCTCCTCCTTTCCTTGCACCATCCCCATTCCCGGGCCTTTCTGAGCCTTGAGGAAAGGACAAGGATGCCAAGCTCAGCTGGGAAAGGGAAAAATGGGGAGCAAGGAGCAGCTGATGGATCGAGCTGAGCTGCTGCCAGCAATTTCCTGCTGGGAAAACCCATCCATCAGCCTGGCACGAGGAGAGGAGCCACCGGCAGCTGGAGCCACCAGCTGTGGAGCACATCTGGCAGCGGGGCAGGGGGGACATCCCTGTCCAAGAAAACCCTGCCATTATCCTGATTTCCAGGAAAAAGCACCTGTTTGGGGAATGGAGCTGCAGTGAAGGATTGCAGCTGGAGCAAGGATCCCACCTCGGGATGGGAATTGGGGTGACAGTGGGATGAGATGGGATTTTTCACTCTGGATGCAATCCAGAGATCAGGAGGGACAGGGATGTCACATACTGGTGGCTCAAGGAATCCTGGATTGCCCGCAGGGTTTGGGAATGGTGTTCCCAATGCAGCACCCAGGGACGAGTGAGGCCTTTTGAGCCTTGTCTGTCCCTGTGGATCATGGGAATATTGCTGGGGACATGGGAATTCCACCCTGGGGCATCTCCTCATCCTGGCAGTGGTTTTCCAGCCCCTTTTTTCCCTGAAACTCACCAGATCCTACTGAAGAATCCCAGAGAGCTCCGAGATTCCTCTTCTCCCCCCTTCTTTGTAGTTCTTTGCTTTCCCCTCACTTCCTGACACCACAGTGGGATCCCATTTCCACATCTCCCTGGATAACCTCCAAGGGACACATTCAGAGCTGGATGGGCTTGGAATGAGCACTTTGGAATTCCCACCCAGGCAGAATTTGAGGAAAACCCCTCCAACTCCCTGTGTGTGCTCAGTCCTCACTTCCACGGATGAGCTTTTCCAGCAGAGTGGGGCTGGATCTGACTCCGAGCACACACAAATTCCCTGGAAAAGTGCTGTGCGTGCAAATCCCTGTGCAGATGGTCCCTGCAGCTGGCTGGTGCCTCATGGAGCGTTTTTAGGCATGCATGGATGCCCCACGGAGGGATGCAGGGGGTTGTGGCATGTGCTCCTTTAAGAGGGAGCGGGGATTTTGTGGAGTTTGCACTTTGGAGCGTGGAATGTTACGGCTGCAGCGGGAATTGCTCCCTGATATTGAACAGGTAAATAAAGCTTGGAAAAAGCCTCTGGAAATGGGCTGTGGATGAGGCAGAATTCCCGGGAGTGTCCTCAACCCCCACTCCCAGCCCCACTGCGGGAGCCCTGAGCAGCTCCCGGTCCTCTTAACCCTTTCCTCATCCTTTGGAATCCTGGAGTACAAAATTCCTATGTAAAACTCAGATCAGGAGGGGCAGCACCAGTGAGGTCCAGCTTAGAAAGGTGGGGATGGTCAGGAATAATCCTGGGGATCTGCACATCCCAAAATTCCCTGCTTGCCTGTGGAGCTGCTTTGTTTTGGGAGCAGCTTTGGAGGGAATAATCCTGGGGATCTGCACATCCCAAAATTCCCTGTTTGCCTGTGGAGCTGCTTTGTTTTGGGAGCAGCTTTGGAGGGATAAAATCCAGGATATTGGAAACTGCTGGGGGGAGGGAGGGATCTGTGTCCTGCAGCAAATCCCAGAAATCTGAAATCCTTTCTGCAGCTCGGGCATAAGGTAGGGGTGAATCCCATAATTCCAGAGCCTCCAGCAATAGGAGAAGGTCTCCTTCCAGTCTAGGAAACGAATCCCACAATCCTTCCCTCTTCCCAAATCATTCCCACTCATCTCATTCCTCATCTGACCCCTCCCCATGGAATATTTCCCCTGTGCTCATCCCTGAAGGTCTCTCTGGTGATAACCAGGAAGGGGTTTTGTGGCCCTAGCAGATTTTAATGGATTTCACCCAAAAAGTCTGGATGATGCTCCCCAACATCTCCACACAAGCATCATTGCTCCTGTTCCTACAATCCCAAAAATCCACAGCTGGAAAAATCCCAGCCACATTCCCCAGTCCTGTATTTATGGAGTGGCAATGAGATCATGATCCCACATTTTCCCCATGATCCTCCCTGGATGTTAAACATTCCAAGTCCACTGAAAGAGAATCACAGCCAATATTTTATCAGGATTTTCACTTCCCCTTGGGAATCCATTTGTGGAATTTTTGCTGGATTGTCCCCACACACCTGCTGGCCCTCAGTTGTAGAATTTGAGTGGATTCATGGTGGATTTCCTTCAGGAATATCCAATGAAAAGATGAATTTGTTTTTTAAATGGAAAAAAAGGAAAAGACAAATGAAAATAAAAAGCAAAAACCCTCCAGAACTTGAATAAGAAAAGAGCTGGGAATTGTAATTTGCTATTTGAACAAAATTCCCAGAAAAAGTGGTGTTTGGATGGACTTTAAAAGCCCAAATTCTGCAGATATTCCGAGGATATTATGATCCCATAATATTATTTCTGTGTCTTTTTTTAAAATCAGCTGGTTTCCCCTGGTGACTTGATAGGAAGTGTTTTCATTTAGGAAAAACTTGGGAACTGAGGCCTTTTCATTTTCTCATGGAAAACACAGAGAATTTCATGAAAATAAAAATGAATGAGAGAAAATCCCACCTGAGGTAAATCCACAGATTTTTGTGCCCTTATTAATGGATTTTTAACACATTCATGAATAAAAATAGGGCTGGCCTGATCCAGCCTGGAATTGCTGGGATTAAAATTCACAGCGACATTTCCTCAGGGCAGGAGGAATTTTTTTGTTGATCCACTCTGGTTTCTTCCATCCTAAACCCAAGGGAAGCAATGCCCAGAGGAAAGTTTTCCCTCTGCTCATGTGATCCTGCTGCCAACTCACACCTGGAATTCCAACCAGCTCAGCAGAACGGAGACAAAATCCCTGGAATCAATGGCGGTGGATTGGGATTGGAGACACTGCGGGGTGATGCCTCCACTTGTTCCCAAAAATGCAAGAGACCCATCCCAGGAACATCCTCATGAGTGATGGAAAAGCAAGGCGTGGAAAATCTCAGGAAAGGTGGGGATCCTTGGGATTGGAACGATAGGCATCTTCTCCTGGGATGGAAAGGCCAGGTTCCCAGGGGATTCTCCATTTGGAGAACTCGCTGCTGTTTGCCATCTCCCCATCACCCAATTCCTGACCTGATTCCTGCTGATCTTCAGGAGAATGAAAATATCTGGATATGTAGGGGATCCATAAGGGTCATTGAGTGGCCCTATTCAGGACAACTCCAATAATTCCACCAAGAGGATGTTTTCCAGGCTTTTCCTGAGCTCTGGAAGCCTTGGAGCTGTGACCATCCCAGCTGGGGATCCTGTTCAAAGGAGGGGATGCCTACACAGATTTTGCCTCCAGGATTGCAGCATCATTCCAAAGTGCCTGGCCTGGCTCTAACCTGGCAGGATGTGCTGCCATTTTCACCATTTTCCAGCTTTTCCAAAGTCTCTGGAAGCAGGGCTGTGCCTATTTTTGATCATTCCATGATTGCTGGAGTCCTCTCACACCGGTCCCCTCAGCTGTGACATGGACACTTCCCAAAAAACCTGATGGTGACAAAACTCCTCCAACTCCACCATATCCCATGGGAAGCTCCTGGTCTCAATCCTTCCCTAAATCCTCTCCCAGCTGCTCCAGCCCCTCATTTACAGGCCAGGATTAAACAGGAATTTTCATCCCAGTATTTCTCAGCAGCCCTGCTGGGAATTCTCCTCCCCAGCCACCACTTCTCCCTTTTCCTGCCCTCCATTCCAGGGGTTTTGGCACAGCAAAGCCAAAGAAACCTGAGCAGCTCCTGAGGACACCACAAAACCTGGATCTGTTTTGTCCAGGAGATGAATCCCAAAATATTTCCTGTCTGGTTGTTTCAACCCTTTTCTGAAGCCACCAGATTCTGGAACGTGACGTGTCAATGGTAAAGAACCTCAGGAGAGGGACCTGGATTTTCCAGCTCCCAGCAAGGAACACAATTGAGGGAATGGCTGATTCCAAGGTTCTCCCTCCTGAATTTCCCATCCGGGAAACCACTTGGATCAGGGATTCTGACCAGAATTGCTGCTGTAGGGATGTAGGAAAGGGTGTTCTGAATGTCTCAATGCCAAGGTGCTTCTCAGCAGGACGAATGTCCCCAGGACACTTCTAGAGGTGACATATTCCCAGTGCCACCTATCCCGAATTCACTCCTATACAAACTTAGGGATTAATCCAACCAAAATTCCCTGCAAAATTCTCTCTTTCCCTCTTCCCTCCACTCCACCCATCCCACCCTGCCCACACCATGCCGTGTGTGACATCCTGGTGTCCCCAGCCCCGTGTGGCCTCTGCGGGAGCGCTGTCCTTGAGACATCCCCCAGATCCTGCTGAGGAGCCAATTCCAGAGCTGCTGACTTGGCTGCGCGGAGGAATTTTGGGAGCAGCTTCCCCACCTGGGCCCTGGAGCTGAAATCCAACACCAGGCTGACCCTTGGGATGATGCTGAATGTCCTGTCCCTGCCAGGATGCTGCTCCCAAATCCCGTGGTGGGATCAGGCCAAGTTTCAAACATTCCCACCCATTTTTCAGACCCTCTCGGACCCAGGAAAAGCAGGAAGGCCCTACCCAGGACAAAATTCCTTGGATTTTGATGCAGTTTAACACTGCCCTCAGTGCCTCTGCCAAGAGCATCGCTGGCTCCCTGTCCAAGCCCTGGAATGAGAAGATCCATAGGGTCATCCTATTTTTCCTGGATTTTGGCCAAGATGAATCCACTGTTTCATGCCAGGGCTGAGAACGCTGCTCTCATCCTATGGAACACATTCCTGAATTCCTGAACATCCAGCCTCACATCCAGGAGCAGCATCCTGGGAATGCTGTGCAGGGAAGGAGGAGGCCCTGCCATGCCAAGTGGGATGTTGGAATATTTTATCCAGGATTAAAGCTCCCACGTGCTCCTCCATGAGAGGTGTTCCTGCAGTGTGTCCAGACTCCAGAGTGGGAAGAGAAAGAGATGAGAAATCATAAGTGGAGCATTTGGCAAGACAAGGAAAAAAAGGGGGAAAAATCAAAAGTGGGAAAAGAAAGATTCCCCCCACAAGAGATAGGGAATTCCTGGGAATGCAGGCATGCTCCCTCTCCCAGTGCCTATCCCAGGCAGGTAAAGCTGGATCAAGCACCCAGATTTATGTCACTATCTCTCTCCAACTTCCCAGGAGGAAAAATTCCCTGGAAAAGTACTGAAAAACTCTCAACCCCACACTGGAGTTCAGGATCCCCCCACGTTGGGATCAGAGTCATTCCATGATTTTCCTTGTTCCTCCTGCTCTCTACGTCCACCTCTTTTCCCTTGGCACTCAGTGTGTTCCCAATGGAAGCTGGTGCTGTAGGGACATCCTGGGAATTCTCTGGCACACCATGAACATGATTTTTTCTTAATTCATCCCTAATTTATGGAACAGGGATAATAATTATTTCCTTCTCCTTCATGGAGACATTTCTTGCCGATGCTGGTGGATTTTCCTCCCTGAAGAGGGAAAATCAGAAGAGGAAATGGATCAGGTCCCATCCCACCATCCTGCTCCACATCTGCAGGAAGATTTCTTCTTTTATGGAAAAATTTAAATTCCCATGGGAACCTTTGGAGGGAAACCTGCAGGAAACATTTCCAGCTCTTTCCAGAGGTTTGGAAAACCTCCTCAAAGGCAGGGATTTGCCAGAGGATCTTCATTTTCATCAGAGAGAGGATTTGAATTAAATGGTGAAGTCATGGAATAAGGGAATGGTTTGGGGTGGAAGAGACCTTCAAGATCACGGAATTCCCCCCTTTCTAGGGGCAGGGACACTTCCGTGATCCCAGGCTGCTCCAACCCCCATCCAGCCTGGATTTCATCACTTCAAGGGATGGGGCAGCCGCAGCTTCTCTGGGCAACCTGGTCCGGTATTTCACCACCCTCTGAGTAAGGAATTTCTTCCTAATTTGAAGGTTTTCCAAAAAAAAGGGAAAACCAGGGCCACCAGAACACCTCAGAGCCACAGGACAGGATGGTTTTCCACTGATTTCTTTGGAAACAGGAGAAATCAGTTGCCTTAACTCACAGCTGGATCAGGACAAGCAGGAAAAAACCAGGAAAAATGAATCCCCAGGAGCTGCCTCGATAATTTCACCCCTTAAACAGCCATAAAAAAGGGCCCCCACCTTCCAGGCTCCTTCCCCACTTCCCCGCATGGAAATAATTCCTTTTCACTTCTAAAGGGTCAAAGTTTAGTCCCTCCAAAACTAAAAAAATCAAAATAATTCCAGGTGGGGAAAAAAAAAATAAAATCCTCGCTGTGCTTTGCTGGCAGAAAACAGCGAGGGGTGAGGTGTGAGGGAAAAAAATCAATTTGAGCTTGGGTCAGCGGCGTGTGCCAGAGAGACCTTTGGAGCAATGGAGATTAATTTAGTGGGAGAGGGAAGGCGGAGTGGAAAAACAAGGAAGGGGGAGAGGAGAGAGCCCAGCCCCGCTCTGAGGGAGCCAGGGCCAGGTTTGGGATGTGCTGGCTGTTTTTAGGAGGATCCCAGTGCTAATTAATCACTGCTTCGTTAGGACACAGATGCAAAAGTGCCACGTCAGGTGCTGCACTGAAGGAAAAATCCTTGGAGCTGCTGTGTCCCAAAGCCACCTTCCCCAGGAAAAAGGGCCTGGATTTGATCCCTCCTGTTTGTCCCTGCTGGGAACTCTTTCCCAAACTCTTTTGGGGGGTTTTTTATCCCCAGGTGAGGGTCCAGCAGCAGCAAGGACCTCGTCTGGAGCAGATCTGGGATCCCTGTGGATAACAGGAAGTCTGGACAGCACCGGAGCCACTGGAAGCTCCTTAATGTCAGGAGGGATGGATCCATCCCTCATCTCCACCTGTCAAAAGCATCATCCCTGGATTAGGCGTTGCTATAATTGGAGAGGGATAATAACCCCTAATCCAACGTCTGTCCCAGCCTTGGAGCATCCCGGTGGGAGATGAGCTCCCGAAAATCTGTCCTGCTCACCTCGGCCATCCCAGCCGCACCTTCGGTGACGTGGGCATGGCCCCGAGCTGCTTAAGGGCTTATGGAGCCCAGCTGGCTCCTTAGAGGCACCTTCCAGGGCTTGGGATGGGAAATAGGAATGTTTGGAGGGAAAGGGGTAGGGGGGAACTGAGGCGGAGCAAGGAAAAGCAAAATTCATTTATCCCAAAAAGTCACCCCACAATGGGATGCAGGAGGCCTGGCTTGTGCCAGCTGGGAATGAGTCATTAATGGACTGATTGATTTTATCCCTAATAAATTAATAAAATAATTTTATCCCTAATAAATTAATAAAATAATACATTAATAAAAATAAATATCCCTGGAAATTATTCTGGGGTGGATTCTGACAGGATTGACCCAGGCAGTATTGACAAGGATGAGAATTGCTCTGGACAGCATCCTGGAAGGACTGGGATGATGAGGGGAAAGAGGAGAAGGATCGAGCTTTGCTTTTCCTAAAGATGACCCAAAACTGCCAGGAATGGAAGGAACAATCCCAGGTGGAAAAGAGGAACTGAAGGGGGACTCAGAGCATCTTCCCACCACTTGGAAAGTGCTCCAAGACTGATCCCAGGAGGGGGATGAAGGAGCAGCCTGGTCACCAGGATGGATTGGCAGAGATTTGGGAAGAGTTTGTCTTCCTCTCCAAGCCAGGAGATGTTTGGCTGAGAGCATTCCAGTGTCCTACCTTCTGCCATCTGTGGGGAATTTCCCACATGGATGTGACAGCCTGGAAGGAAAACCAGAGCAGCTGAAAGATCCCATTTTATGGGGCCAGTTAAACCAGCAAGGGGAAGAGCCTTGGAATCATGGAAAGGGTCACCTTGGAAAGGACTTCCAGCCCATCTCATCCCACCTCCTTCCATGGGCAGGGACACTTCCCACTATCTCAAATTGCTCCAACCATGGATGAAAAGAGAAGAAAACCCTCAGCAAGGAGAAATTTCTGTCTCTACCCCGTCGTGCCTCACAGCACAAGATTAAGATGAGCCCAGTTTAGTGTTGTAGGGTGACTTTAAGCTTTGCTGCCCCAGCCTGGGCCCAAAGCTGGGCCTGACTCCTCCAGGCTCTCGGGAGCAGTGGGATCTCACCCAGCTGGAGAGGGAAATATTGCCAACAAAGCTCCTGTCCAGCAGGATTAATGACTCCTGGAATGACCCCAGGCTTTCCTTGTCCTCACTCCGCCAATCCCGCGGCAGAAATGAGGAAAGACTTTTTTAGCGGTGTTTAAAAGGCTTTTAGGGGAAAAAAAACAAAACAAACCTCCCAAAACACCCAGCAACTCCCCCAAAACCTTTTAATTGAGTCTGCAAAGGATTTAAATGCTTGAGTGGTCAGGAATTGCTTAGAAATTACCTCAGGAGCCACAGGGACTTCCCAGCATGGGCTCGGCGTCATCGAGCGGTTCTGCCTCGTGACATTCCCGAGGTTTGTTCCTTGTCATTGGAGGATGCTCATCCTCCAGGAGACCAGGATCCAGCCCCAAAGGTGCCAAGCCAAGAGCTGAGCAACCAGGGTCACTGGGAATGTGGGCAGAATGGCTGTGCCTCAGTTTCCCCCGTGTCTAAAGTGGATTAAATTGGGAATGAGGCAGATGGGAGAGGGAGCTCAGCTTAAATATTAATATTTTAAGCTAAAGCAAAGACCTGTCTTAAGTCTGTTTTGCCCACATACCTGCACATATACCCATATCCTTATCTATAAATTTATCTATATCCATTTGAATTTCCTCCTCAGATTTAAGCTCAGTATGAAAGCAGCCAAGGAAGAGCTCTGTCTGTTCCCAAGGACTTTGTTCCCTGCTTCCCTTAGGAAGAACACCAAGATCCGTAAAATCCAAAGAGGAAAATCACCTTGAAGAAAAGGAAAAAAAAAAAAAAAAAAAGAAAGAAACAAGCAAAAGC
>JAWWMS010000120.1:152267058-152293394 GCA_035048045.1 Chlorospingus semifuscus
AAATCACCTTGAAGAAAAGGAAAAAAAAAAAAAAAAAAGAAAGAAAAAGACCTGACTGATTTGACTTTCACAAGAAACCAGTTAAATTTTTTTTCCCCAAGATTTCCCACAAAATGGCCTAAAATTGTTTAAATTTAGATCCAGGGAATTATTTTATAAGGATGGGGAAAAGGCTGTTTGATACCATGACTGAGCAATGAGGAACTTTTCAGCTTCCCAAACACCTCAGGATGATACTTTTGATTTTTGATACTTTTGACTTTTTCCCACTTTTTCTTGTCTTGACAAATGCTCCACTTATGATTTAAAGAAAAATTATGAGGTGTTCTCAAGCGTGGCTAAGCCCAAGGTAGAGATTTGTTTTAAAATAAAAAAGCTGGACTGGGTTTTGGTGGTTTTTTTTGTTGTGTGATCTGAGACAACAGAAGAGAAATATAAAATCAATCTCATCATGATGTCATTCCCAGTGTTCCCTGCTCACCCCTCCCAGCAATCAGGGAATCCTTGGGATCAAAAAGATCAGGACAGACAAATAAAAGACCTTGAACTACAGAGAATCCTTTGTGGGTTTGAGCTGTAAAATCCTGGGAAAAGGGAGAGGGAGATCTGGAGATCTGCCCTGAAGGTGTTGAAGCCTTGATGATCCCACCTGGAGCATTCAACTCTGTGACCTCCAATGTCAGAAGGACATGGAACTGCTGGAAAAGTTCCAGAGGAGGTCCTGGAGATGCTCCAAGGGCTGGAGATCCTCTGCTCTGGAACCAGGCTGGGAGAGCTGGGAATGTCCAGCCTGGAGAAGAGAAGGCTCCAGGGAGACCTCAGGGCCCCTTCCAGTGCCTGAAGGGGCTCTAGAAGAGCTTAGAGAGGGACTTGGGACAAGGGATGGAGTGACAGGACACATGGAATGGCTTTAAACTGGAGCACGGTGAGATTAGATGGGATTTTGGGAAGGAAATCTTGGCTGTGAGGGTGGTGAGGCCCTGGAATGGAATTCCCAGAGGATCTGTGGCTGCCCCATCCCTGGAATTGCTCCAGGCCAGGCTGGATGAGGCTTGGAGCAACCTGGGATAGTGGAAGGTGTCCCTGCTCATGGTTGGGGGTTGGAATTCCATGATCCTAAAGGTCCTGTCCTACCCAAACCATTCCATGATTCTCCTTCCACCCTCGTGAGTGGCACTTCAAGGTTTGGGCTGCAATATTTGAGCCCTCCAGGATCTCCCTGGGCTCACAGGAAGTGGGAGGAAGTGGGAAAGTTGAATGTTTGGAATGGTGGGAAAGTGTCTGCACCCAGGGAAAGGAAACTTTCCCAGTGGGGAAAACTGATCCTCAGGCTCCTGTTGGGATTTTCATCATCCTGCAAGCCCCTGAAAGCATCTTACGCTCACGTGGAGCTGTGGAAGGGGTGATGTCGCCACGTGGAGCTGAAAATGTGGGACAGCTCAGCCGGTTTGGGGAAAAAACGTCACCACAGATCCACTGCATGTAGCCCTGCAGGTGACAAATCTCCTGCCAGCCCCTCAGGTCACTGTCACCAGGCACAGGATGGGTCACAAGGGCAGGACCCAGGGTTTGGGCAACCTCAGGCACGGCTCAGGCTGATTTTAGCCCATGAGGAAAGATTGGGAAGAGATTTTGAGACCAGGAAGGTCCACTCAAGTCTCCCTGACCTGGTGATGACACCAGCTGGGTGAGGGTGACACAGAGTGACCAGAAATTCCTATCAACTCATCTCCCTCATGCTGGCAAGGGACCAATCCCACCCATTCCATGACCTCTTGGAGAGGGAAGAAAGTGAAAGTTTCCTCTTCTGGTTTTGATTTCGTTTCTGCGTTCAAAACACCCAGAGGATTAAGATCCACAGGATCTGGATCTAAGCTCCTTATCAGTCAGCATTTCTAAATAAAATCCTGATCCACATCCTCCTGCCACACATGGAACGGTCCCGCTGGTGGTCACGGATGTGCTCCACGTGATGGGTCCCATGTGAGGACCTGGAAAAGTCCCAGCAGGGCGGGAGGAGGGAGAATCCCACCTGTGCCCAGCAGGAAGGTCAGACCTTCAGGATGCAGCTGGGACCATCTGGAGGTGTCGTTGTCACGTCCTGGAAAAGTCTATGTATTCACCTTCCCAAATGCAGGATCATTTAGGGCAGGGTCAGGTTGGACATCAGGAGGAATTTCCTCATGGAAAAGGTCGTCAGGGGCTGCCCAGGGAGGTTTGGAGTCCCCATTCCTGATGGCATCCAAGGAATGACAGGACAATGCACTCAGTGCTCTGGGCTGGTGACAAGGTGGTGATTGGTCCCAGGTTGGACCTGATGATCTTGGAGGTGTTTTCCAACCAAATAATTCCAGGATTCTGCATCTTGAGGGAAAAGAATGAGACAAACAGAAAGATAATAACAGTGGATATTTGGAGAAAAGATCTAGCACTGCTTGGACAAATCCCATGGGATACAAACACGGAAAGCAGAGGGGTCTGTGACAGCTGATTGCTTTACAAGGAGCATGCCCTCCAATCTGAAGAGTATGCTGGAATGGTTTGGGTTGGAAGGAACCTTCGAGATCATCTAATTCCAAACCCCTGCCATGAGCAGGGACACCTTCCGCTATCCCAGGCTTCTCCAAGCCCTGTCCAACCTGGTCTTAAGCACTTCTGGTGATGGGGGAACATCCCAAAGCTCAGACAGTTCAACAGAAGTCAAGCTGGAAGTGTGACTTGTGGAAAAAAAATTAAATTAGCAAATCTGGAATCTTCCTACTCCAAACCATCTCCAGAAAAAATCCATTCCCAACTGGGTGGAAAGCTCTGCTCAGAAACTGCTCCCTGATCTCCATCCCAACTCCTCCTGCTCTGTGCCCATCCTAGAAATCCACACAAGCTCAACACAAATATTGGGACCAAAATCCCCCGGAAAAACCTCCCTGGAACTGTGAAACCACAGCAGCAAAGGTGACCAGGTAATAGAGCCGCTGTCCTGGAGACCTCTGTTAGATCCCAAGGAAACCAGGGAAGCCACGGAAGCGTGGTGCTCTGCCTGTCGTGTCATATTAATGGCCGAGATCATTTAAGCTTGGATAAAACCCACAACTTAATTTTTTTTCCCGTTTTTTTTTTTTTTTGGCGCTGGGGTTGTCGCCGCTGCCTTTTCCGGATGATGAATGGTCCTGTTGGAGGCCGCTCCGCTTGTTTGAGCACCGTGGAGTTTTCCAGCCCTCATGCAAAAGAGGAGCCCTGGCCATTTTTCACTCGGAGAGATGAGCGACACGGGAATAAATTTTCCTGCTTAAAATTTGCTGGGCCCAGGGTTTTCTCGGGAAGGCAGCTTTGACAGGCTGTCACTTTGTTGGATGTTTGGTGCTCCCGGGATTCTGGGGCCTTTTATTGCTTTTTAAAAGATTCCAAGGAAACAAAAGCCTGGTGCATTATGACATTTAGCAGGGTCGATGTGTGGACCTGACTCTATATCCAGGCACTGCATCTCAGTGTGCCAGGTCGTGATCCCACCTTTCCCGAGCCCAGTGTAAATCAGGAAGGAATCTGTGGCAGTGCAGGAATCCCAGGGATTGGGAAAACTGCAAAGCAAAGGGAGGTGAGATCAGAGCAGCTCCAAAAGCACAACTCAGCTCTGGCTCCTGGACAACACTGAATGTTCTGCACTTTTCCATGAGGAGGAGATTTTCCCAGGCCTGATAAAGAACAGGAACATCCAGTGCAGGATGCTGGAGCTGGATTACTTTGATCCGATGATCTCCAAGGATCCTCCTAGTGAGCAACAGCTGAGACCCCCTTCAGGGGAAATATTTTTGTTATAAATCTGTAAATTCAGTCTCTCTTGTTTGACTTCACTTCGCCAAACACTTGGAATTTGGTTCAGTTTCCTGGGAAAAGCAGAATTCCCATCTACTCCAGTGCACAACCAGGACAAGCTGGGCAGTGGGAATGGTCCATCTGACCCCCCTCATGCTGAGCAATGCCTTAGACAAGTTTTCTCCTTGGAATATCAGGCACTTTACAGAATGAAAACGTTCTCTTCCATATCTGGGGCTCAGCATCCTAAAGATACCAGGACACACCACAGTGAGATGTAGTTCCCACAATCAGGTCCCTCCAGAAGACTGGACCACTGCATGGAGAATCAGCAATGGAGGAGGAATGGCATGAACTGGTGGTTTTAAGGTTTTTAATACTGTTCCAGTTTCTCTCCACACTCCCAGGGAAATGCCTTTTCCCAACATTCAACTTAAACCTACTCTCAGCTTGAACCCACCCCTGCTTTTCCTGTCACTCCTTGCCCTTGGGAATAGTTTGGCCCCATCTTCCCTGTAAATTCCCCTCAGGAACTGGAAGGCCACAACTTGATCACCCCAAAGCTTCTCTTTTTCAGGCTGAGTGATCCCAATTCAGCCTGAGAAAGCTGGGAAATGGGGAAGCACCAGCACTGATTCCCAGTTCCCTGGAGCCACCCCTATTCCCCACAGCTGGATGAGGCTGGGCAGGGAGCAGGATCAGTCCCAAGCTGAGCAGGAAGGAGATTAAGCCAAGCTCTACTCAGTGACCTGGAAAGTGGAGAGGAGACACCTCCCCAGCTCAGGTTAGATCATGGGAGAGCAGTTTGGGGTGAAATCTGGGGTTAAGGAAAGGCTGGAAACCATCAGTTGTAGGAATGGAGCCATCCCAGCCCTGCCTCAGCAGGGATTGTCCCAGGGAGGGGGAGAAAAGGGATCAGAGGATCAATTCCTCCAGGCTGGGCCCCGGAGATGGGCACTGGGGGAATGTGGGCTTATAAATTCTTCATGGAATCCTGCAGGGACAGGGATTGGTGTCACTTTAAAAAGTAAACATCGGCAGCCTAATGAATGAGTTATATCCCAGGCGCTCCATTCCAGGAGAGGTATTTAACAGGAACTATTGGATTCTCCGCTATCTCTCTATCTGGAACCAGTGCATTATGACCATTAATGGATTTTTGAGGCTGGATTGATTTTTCATTAATTTGGTAAAAATCTTTTCCCTCTCCCATATAATTCTGTCTTAAAACGCTGGCCCTGACAGAGAGATAAGTCACTCACCTCATAATGCAAGGCTGGCTCATAAATCCCGGGATCTGAGGGCTGTGGGGGAGCAGACGGAGCTGGGGGAAGGAGGGGGAAAGGGGGAACCTCCGTGGGGCTGGATGGACCTGGCAGGCAGCTTCCATTACGTGTGGAACAGGAAAGATCCATCAGCAACGGAGTGAGCGGGGATGTGGATGTGATGTTTGTGGGGGCTGATGCTCATCCAAGAGTGGATTCCAGAGGCCTCCTCATCTTCCCAAGATGGGTTTGTAGGACAATGCTGGGACACACTGGGATCTGCTCGATGACCCCTGGTGAGACTCATCCACGTGGTCCCAAAACTGGCAGAGGGGTGAAATTCCTGACACTATGTGGTATTTATACTGGAGATTCCTGACATGGATTTTGACTTTTCCCTGTGTGGTTCCACCTCTTTGCAGAGGGGCAGCCCTGATCCAAGGTTTTTTTCCTTCCCAAAGCTGTATCCAATCCCTGTGGAAGGCAAGCAGAGGATAAGAGGCAGGACAGGACCTGTTTTCCTGAGGGTGTCTGGGATACTCTGGGCCTCTGAGATCTTGGATCAAAATTCCAAAGAGCCCCAAACTGAGGTGACGATGGGTTTGTCTCTATCCTGACACATCCAGAAGGAGATTTTGCCTAAAAATTAATCACATGCTTACTTGAGTGACCCATGGAATAAATTCCTGAGGGATTTTCAACCCTCAGGAATCAAGCAGATGCTCTGAGCAAGGAGGGAGCTGCCTTGGGAATCTAGGGTGGGAATCCAGGACATCTTGGAAAGAGGTGAAGTGGTTTCTGCACTCTTCAGAATCTGCTGCCCCCAGCACGATCCCCACAAATTCCCGTGGCTGCAGGAAAGTTGGGAGAACCCCACTTTAATCCCCACTATTGGATTTCCTGCCACGTCACCGGTGCATTATCACCGTTAATGGATTTTTGAGGCCGGATTGATTTTCCATTAATTTGGCCCCCAAGAAAAAGAGGAATCTTGCTTTTTTTCCCCCACCCCTTCATCATTCTGCCTTTAAAATCACCCCCCAATGCAGCAAGGCAAGGCAGTGCTTCCCATTGGGAAGGAAAGGGTGGAAAACCCACATTCCAGAAATCTTTGGCTCTTCCAGGTGGGAAATCAAGCTTGGCAAGGTTCTCTTGAGAGGCCTCAGACACCTCCACACCTGCCCAGGTCCTCCCTGGCAGCCTTACCTGGGCAAAGTCTCATTCCCCAGCCTGACCTCCAGAAAGAATTCCCTCCAGATCCTATAAAACATCTGGCAGCCCCAGGAGGGTGTCCCAGATTCCACAAAGATCTCACACTGATATTTCTGTACCAAGCCCACACTGGAATCCCGGGGGGAAAAGGAGAAAGAGGTGCCTTAGGGAGGAAAAACAGAGGCAGGAGCTGTGTTCACCATCCCAAATCCTATCCAGAGTCTTCCCTCCCTCCATGTCCCATGGATTCAGGGATACTGGTCCTGTCCCACCATCTGGGGACCAAGGGAGACACAGAAAAGCAGCTCCTTTTTTCTCCCAGGGTGGAGATTTTTCTACATCCACAACATTCCTGGGACAAAGGGCACTGGTATTCCCTCAACACTGGAGCAGAGCTTGTGGACACAGGGAATTGGTGATTTCTGGTCACATCCAGCCTGGAAAACCCAGGGATCCCACTGAAAGTGAACTGAATTTTCTGAGAGGCTGCAAACTCGGCAATTTAGGTCCAATTTTAAGGATGTTTTCCTGATTTTGGCGCATTTTGGGGGACACCACAAAGCAGAAACAAGATGGGATCATAAAAATATCAGGAAATCAAATTCAAGATCCAGCTTTCTCCCTGTAAGATCTGCAAATGAACATAATTTTTTTTTGGGATGTCCTATCTGGAGCTGAGAAATGTCTCCCAAGAAAAGCTTCTGCTGGCTTCTGGATTATCTTCCAATGGTTGATTAAACCCATCCTTAATGAAGACTAACGAGGAAATAATCAATACCCACCAGGTCACCCAGGAATAGATAAGCCTCAATAAGCCCTTGGGGATCAGGGTCTTCATTAAGCAGGCAATTAAGAGGGAAATGATTATTTGGGCAATTTAAAATTAATAAAATGGGATTGCATCCCATGGAAATGGAAACTGATGAACGGAATCACATGTGGCATTAGGCAGGAGTTTTAGCAATGGGTTTTTACCCCAGAGATCAGAGAGAAGGACCAGCACTCAAAATTTTCATTGATCTCACAGCTAAAAGCCAGTTTTGAATTTTCCACAGTTTTTTGTCTAAATTGTAGAAACCAAAAACATTTGGAAGGAACCTCTGGCAACCTCCTGTCCAAAGCTCTGCTTAAAACCCCAACATTGAAGATAAACTCAGTTCTAGACTTAGAACAGGATGCTCAGAGTTCGTTTCTTCTCCCAGGGAATAAGGGACAGGACAACACAAAAAATACTCAAACTGCACCAGGCAAGGTTCAGGCTGGAAATGGGAGGAATTTTTTCATGGAAAGGCTGATCAGGCATTGGAAGGGGCTGCCCAGGGAGGTGATGGAGTCCCCACCCCTGGAGGTGGCTGAGGAACGACTGGATGTGGCACTTCTGGTCTGGGTGACAAGTTTGGGTCACAGGTGGGACTCAACGATCTTGGAGGTTTTTTCCACCCTCAATGATCCTGTGATTTTCCAGCTGAGATCTGGATGCCTCCAGGGACGAAGATCCCACACCTTCTCCAAGTCCCTGGTCTAATATCTGATCACCTTCACAAACAAATGCTTCTGGTGCATTCCAGGGGGAATTCCATAGAGCGTATCACTGGTTTTTGGGAATGATGTGTCTCCTGGATTTCATGGAAGACATGACCTCCACTCCGAACTGTGTCTCTGTCCTTCTTGGACAGAGCTGGAGCAGGGACTCTGCATCCAGAGCTGGAAAATACCCATGGATCTGTGCAGGTAAAGGGGGATACAACATTTGCATGGAATGTTGACCCATCTGGGAAGAGATCTGGACAGGAGAATGGGACAAGCAGAGAAGCTCCTTTTTAGTAGGTCTGTTTTAATTGGATGTCATGGATGATATCCCTGGTTTTTGGGCATTCCTGCCTACTCTGAACAAAGTAGGACAGATCACAGGACTATATTTTGGGGACTTCTTGCTGCATGAATCCTCTGCCAGTGCAGTTTTCCATGATTTCTCTTTCCAAAGGGTGGCACTGGTTGCTGTCACTCATCAAAGCCTGATAATGATGAGGGATAAAAAACACAAATCCCAAACAAGCTGAGCATCCCTGTGGAAGATTCCCTGGCGAGAGGCCTTAAAAGGAGGCATCAGTGACAAGTTTATGTCACCTCAGGATGGCAAAGCACCTTCCTGTCTCCCTTCCCTCTTCCCAGACAGCTCATTAGAGTTGGAAGCACTGAGGAGGGATCAGTCCTGGAGTCAGGAAGCTCCATCAGCCCTCTGAGCCTGGCTTTGATCAGCAGAAACCAAAGGTGTGACTGTTCTCTAGCTGGGGTTTTGGTTATGTGGAAAAAACAACCTGGAAAAAAACCTGGAAAAGAGGATGGAATAGTCACTAAAGGGTCATGGAGAAGGTTGGAATATCTCTGCTCTCAATCCAGGCTGGGAGAGAAGGGAATGTTCAAACTGGAGGCTCTGGGGAGACCTCAGAGCCCCTTCCAGTGCCTGAAGGGGCTCCAGGAGAGCTGGAGAGGGACTTGGGACAAAGGATGGAGACACAGGACACAGGGAATGGCTTCCCACTGCCAGAGGGCAGGGATAGATGGGGTATTGGGAAGGAATTCTTCCCTGGGAGGGTGGTGAGGGGCTGGAATGGAATTCCCAGAGAAGCTGTGGCTGCCCCATCCCTGGAAGTGTTCCAGGAGAGGTTGGACAGGACTTGGAGCAAGCTGGGGCAGTAGACAGTGTCCCTGTCCTTGGAATTGGATGGTCGTGAAGGTCCCTCCCAACCCAAACCATTCCATGAGTCCACGGAGTCATTCCCTCTCCTCAGGATAGGAGTAGCAGGAACCATGTTGCCCTTCCAAGGTTTTGCCTGACCTGGTCCCGAACTCTCCCAGTGTTTGGAGATCCTTCTCCTTCCCAGACATTCCTTCACTCGTTCCACTTGGGAACATTTGCCTAATGTCCAACCCAAATCTTCCCTGCTGTGTCAGCTTCTAAACCTTCCCACCAAGCCCTTCCCTCCCTCTGGCTGATTTGTTTATTGGATTCCAAGGCTGGATTTCTCCTCTCAGCCAGAAACAACCAGAACTCCTGCAGGATTTCCCTGCAGTTCCTGCCCTGTCACTCCCTGATTCCAGCTGCTTGTCTTGATTTCCATCACCTCTGCCCCAAACTGGATTCTCCACCAACATTTCTGCTCCCTGTACTTTTCTTGGAGCACCACTCAGTGCTCCATCCAGCAAATTCCATCTATCCAACAACATACCCTGATTGGTGGCTTTCCTTGGAATGTGACATGGATCTGTTGGATCTTGGACTCCTGCTGGGAGAGAAAGATAATTTTCTTCTACCCTACTGTCCACAGATGGATTCCAACCCAGCTGCATGAAAAACAGGGAAGACAAAAGCTTGGAAGAGAGGGAGGAGGTGTTTGTCTCACTTGCTGACTCCCCTGCAGCCGGGAAACCCACCCCATTTCTTGGAGGTGAAGTCACTGGAATTCAAGCATGGAAGAAGAAAGCCAAGAGCTGATCCTTTGGGAAATGAACATTTCTTGAACAACAACAACAACAAAAAAAAAAACCCAAACCACATTTGGGAAAGCAGCTGTGATCTGAGTCATCTCCTCATTCCATTTGGGGAGTGAGTGATGCAAATGCTGCTCCAGAACAAATGGAAATCAATAAAAATGTCAGGTCTTATCTCGGAAAGGGATGGGAGAAATTCCTTCCAAAACCACTCCGTGTCCTTCCTTACACCTGCCCACCTCAGCTGGGCTCTGGAATCAGCAGTGTTTGCATTGTGAGCCACAGGAGCTCTGCTGGATGCACTGTCAGGAGTTATCCCGACTCCCAAGCCAAACCTTTAGAGATCCTAAGGCTTGCTAGGCTGGATTTATTGGGATATAGGGACAAGGACTATGACCAGACCACCTTTCCAGCTGCTCTAACTGGATTTTGGTTGGAGAGCAAAGTAAGGCTTTTTAACTCCCAGCAATTACCCTGTT
Source organism: Chlorospingus semifuscus (assembly GCA_035048045.1). NCBI lineage: Eukaryota > Metazoa > Chordata > Aves > Passeriformes > Passerellidae > Chlorospingus > Chlorospingus semifuscus. Next base: position 152,277,317 of record JAWWMS010000120.1, read on the forward strand.
AATTTTCATTTTGTCCCCCTGCTGTTCCTAAATCCCAGCTCTTTATTCCTGGGAGGCAATGGAATACAGCCCTAAAAGCCTGACCAGCCTTGCCATGACTTTCCAAGTCCTTTTATCCAACTGTTTGGAGTAAAATCCCAGTAGCCAGATGGAAATAAATATGAAGCCTCACTCCACGCCAAGCTGGGATCAGCAAAACTGTTCCTATCCCCACTTCAGTCATTAATACTCAACTGAGGACTCTGGGACAGGAAAAAATAATCATAAAATTAAACTGTTATCCAGTGAAAATGTATTCCCTCTCTCCAGAAACGTCTGGAAGCTCGGGCTTTCCACATCCAGTGGTGGGATTATAACTCACAGCTCTCCTGGCAGCTGGAGCTGTAGCTCCCCATTCATTTTATGGCTGCGAGCATTAACATTTCTGCAGAACATCGGGGTAATTTTCTGCAAAGAATGATCATTTTTTTAGTGACTCGCAACAATTAATTATCTGCCTCGTAACAATTTCCCGGGATGAGTGATCACCAGGGAGAGGCCCTTGGGCACTCAGGGAAGCTCCGAGTGTAATGGCTTGAGTGGCAAGAGGTGAAGGGAGAATATTCGGCAGTTTGGGTGAGAGGCTGCTCTGGAATTTGGGGCTGTGATGTGCTTGGAAAGCCACCCAGGTCACACCTAAATATCCTTGGAAAACCACCAGGTCACCCCTAAATGTCTTTCGATAACCACCCAGGTCACACACGAATGTGCTTGGAAATCCGCCCAGGTCACGCGTGAATGTGCTTGGAAAACCACCCAGGTGACCCCCAAAAGTCCTTGGAAAACCACCAGGTTACACCTAAATGTCCTTGGAAAACCACCCAGGTCACCCCAAAATATCCTTGGAAAACCACCCAGGTCACCCCCAAACGTCCTTGGAAAAGCACCCATGTTACACCTAAATATCCTTGGAAAACCACCCATGTTACACCTAAATATCCTTGGAAAACCACCCAGGTCACACATGAATGTGCTTGGAAAGCCACCCAGGTCACACATGGATGTGCTTGGAAAACCACCTAGGTCACCCCTAAATGTGCTTGGAAAACCACCCAGGTTACATCTAAATATCCTTGGAAAACCACCAAGATTACACCTAAATATCCTTGGAAAACCACCAAGGTCACATGTGAATGTCCTTGGAAAACCACACAGGTCACACCTAAGCAGGTGCACAGTCAGGAATCTTCTTGGAGGTGTCAGCCAGGATCTAAGGAGATCCAAGACTTTCTTTCCACTGGTTTGGGAGCAGCTTCCCAGGATGATTTGCAAAATGATTTGGTTTATTTTTAGTTGGTGAAGGAAAAGATGGATGGAGGCTTTTCCATCCCGTTTTGGATGCAACTCACGGAATCCTGTAAGGGTTTGGGTTGGAAGGGATCTTAAAGATCATCCAGTTCCACAGGCAGGGACACCTTCCACTATCCCAGGTTGCTGCAAGTCCTGTCCAACCTGGCCTTGGACACTTCCAGGGATCCAGGGACAGCCACAGCTTCTCTGGAAATTCCATTCCAGCCCCTCACCACCCTCACAGGGAAGAATTTCTTCCCAACATCCCATCTATCCCTGACCTCTTGCAGTGGGAAGCCATTCACCAATTTTCCAGTCACTCCAGGCCCTAATAAATAGTATATATTTATATATTTATATATATATATATATATAAACCTTTCCTATTGGATCCCTTCAGAGACATTTCATGGCATTCACATCATTCCCTAAGAAATGCTGGACCAGCTTGGCCTGGGAGCTCATCTCCCACCACGATCTCTAAAACAAAAGACGATCTTAATGAGAACTCCCCAAAATACCATCCCTGTTTTCCAAACCGTCCAGTTTGCAACTCCAGAGCCAGAGGCAGGCTCATATTTCACAGCCCTTCACAGATTTTTCCCAGCTTCATCCATCCAGTTTTTATTTTCCCTGTTTTTTAACCCTTGTGAGGCACTCACCACATCCCAACATTAACCGAGTGTTTCCCGGAGCTCCACCTCATTTTTCTCTTTTTTCCAACCCTTTTCTCTCCCATTTTTCAGTCCCTCCACTGGAAGAGCCCACACACAGTTCTACCTCTAAGGAGGGGGTTAATCTTGAGCTTTCCAGACTGCAGACAGAATTTTCCTGTGATTTTACATTTCCACATTTCTGCTACCTCAACCCAAACATCTGCACCCCCTCCATGCCATGAAGAGGGAACAATTCCCAGTTTGGCACCACAAAACTTCAGCATCACCCACCAGCAGTGACCAGAAGGTGACACCAGGCACTCTCAGAAGGTTATCCCAGCTCTGAAAAGCTCTCCCTTCAAATTCCATGTGGGATTCATGTCCCCTAAGTGCCTCCAAAAAAAAAGGGAACATCCATCCATGCCACTGCCAGGTCCTTGGGGCTCGGGTCATCATTCACCCGAGTGGACAAATGTTCTTTGGGATGACAAAACCCCCATGGAATCGCTGCCCTTTGACTACTGAGCGCTCCCAGAGTGAGGTCACACATCCATAACTCCATGAGGATGTGCATTAACCCTGTTCTTTACCCTCTCCGGGGGGGAATGAGCACTCACACCCCACACGGCCCAATCCCATGGGAAAAGTGGCTCTCCATGATTTTGAGCCCCCAAAAGGAGAGAGCAAGGACTCCCAGGATGGCTGAGGGGGGAGCTGGAGCCCAGCCCCGCTTGCAGCCTCAATTTGCTGAAGGCAGCACATTCCTGCAGCCTAAGCAAGTTTCCCAATAAAACCCTCTCCTAATCGAGGGAAGAGAGAGAGAGAGAGGGAGAGAGCAACTGGGCCACGCTGTCCGTGTGGAATAAGCACTGGAGATTTAAGTGGGAGAGAATTACCTTAAATATGTATCTAAAGAGGGAGAGAATCTATAGGTAAGCTTTAAAAAAAAAAAAAAAAAATTAAAAAGCACCACGGAAGAGGAGTAGAACCAATTTCCCAATTCCAATCTCCGGCACGCTGGGATTCAGCTCCTCAGATGTTTCCTGCTCTGCGAAATTGGTTGGGCTGGTGCTGATTTGGGCTCATTGTGGTGCATTTATGAGGGGCTGTCACACGCCTGGGACACGGTGATGGATTGACCAGGCTCCCCGGAGCTCCGGGAAGGTGGGGAGGGAGGGGGAAAAGGTGATGGGAGCGAGGAGAGAGGGTGGGAGATGGGGGCAGAGGGAAGAGGAGGAGGGGGGGGAAACCATCCCGAATCGATTCCGCTGGCAATAAACAGCCAAAGCCGGGGGGAGGATCATGGATAGGGAGCGGGGGAGAGGCTGGAGAGAAAACAGCAACTTAAGCAATTTGTTGCACCGTTCCCAGGGGTTTATTACGTGGGATTTACAGGAAAAACAAGACTTGGTGCTGCCAGGGTTGAGAATCCCAGATAAAACTGCACAGATGGATCCCATCTCCCAGTCCCAGGATTTGGGGACCTCTCTGACAGTGGAATTTCAGGGTGATTTTCGGAGTGATGGGGAGCAGAGTAAAGAGGAGAGAGGGTAAAGATGCAATTTAGGGCTTCTGTAGCATCAATCTCTTGGATATTTGATGCTCTCCCTTCTCTCCTCCTGTGTGTGAATCCAGGGAAAACATTTTCTACATCCTGCAAAATAAGAAAAGATCAAATAAGTCGGGTGGCCATTGATAACAACCGATGGGTGTAAAAGAGGTATAGATGTATTGATCCTTATCTGAGACGGATGGGCTCTGTCCAAATCCATCTCCCCGGCATATTTATCCATCCTCAGATCTCCCTCCAGGCCTTTTCCCATCTCCACTATCGATGCTTATCAATTTCCCTATCAAATTTGACGTCTGTCAGGCTCCCTCCCTCCCACAAGACATCAACCAGACAACGGTGAGGGACAGCCTGATGTATCAACAAATACAATGTGACAATGGCAATAAACCCTCTTCTTGTCCCACAAGGTCTGCAAGAAGCTGCTTGGAAAGCCTCAGGTGCTCCCCAAATCCCAAGGTGGTCCCCAAAGCCAAGCCTGACCCCAGGAGTTGTAATTCCAAAAACTGGGAGCAAAAGAGGAGGAAGGAGAAGCAGGAATCCCTCAGAGGAGCTCTGGTTTTCCTCTTGATCATGGAAGAACTGTGAGCATGTGCTGGTTGGGGATTCAATATCCCTGGAAGTGTCCAGGGCCAGGCTGGATGGGGATAGGAGCAGCCTGGGATAGTGGAATGTGTCCCTGTCCATGTCAAGACGATCCAGCCCAAACCATTCCATGATTCCATGGATCATTTTTCACCTCCAGGACAGGATGAGAGGTGGGTTCCTGTCACAGGGAACAATTTGGGCTCACCCCAATCCCTGTCTCCAGGTTGTTTCCAACCTTTTTTTGCTGTAAATTTCCAGTTTTTCAGGAAGACTTTCCTGATATTCCCATATCCCAATCCATGTAACTACTCCCTAAAGGAGTGAAACAACAGAGGGAAAAGTGGTTTTCTAAAATCCAATCGTAAATTCCAGCAATATTAATATTGACTGTCCAGAGCCATAATGCAGGAAATATATGGATAATATGATCCCTTCTCCACAAAATACATCCCAATAAATAATTATATCATCCCGTAAATCTTCCCTGTGCACTAATAAGCAAATTTTTCCTACAGAAAATCCTGTGCTTCATCCCATTCCCAGCAGATATATCCCTTTTTATAATTACACATGGTGTCGATTTCAAATCCAGTTAAAAATGTGCAAACGGAGTCAATTTTTACGCCGTAATTTTGGGTGATATAAAGTCCAACATCCAGACCCCCCTTCCTTGTGCTCCTCATCCCTGATCCCGACATTAAACTGCTCCACTTAGTCCGGGTACCTGGAGCCAGGCGGGCTGACCTCATTAAAATGGATTAGTGCAGGAGTAAAATCTAAAAGGTAATAAAAATTGCTAATATTTTTTATCAGGACACGCATGGATTTTCCTTTTTTTTTTTTTTTTTCCACTCAGTGGATAAAACTCTTCCTCAGGTATCCAAATATCCAGCAAATGTCCACATTTTCAGTATTTCCCTCCAGGCAAGATGTTAGGAGTGAGCTGGAGAAGTGAAGATGCTTTGCCTTTTCCTTCTTCTGCTGTTGCAGGAAATTCCACAGGCAATGGAGTGATGTGAGATGAGGTAAAGCTTATGAAAAGGTGGAATTCCTATGGACACTCCATGGAAGTGTTCCTGGTTTTATTAATCATATCGAGTCCCTATAAAAACTTCTATTTCTCAAAATACTCAGAAGAAAGACAGGCAGGAATTTTTAAATTGCCTCTTTTTTTTTTTCTTTCCATCAGAAATGGGTCCTGTGGGGTAATTTCCAGGGATATCTCCAAAGAGCTTTTCTTCTTGGATCATAACCACAGGTGATGGAACAGAAAAGGGACAAGGAAATGTTGGGATTTAAGGCCACATCCAGGGGCACTTGAGCCAGGAGAATCCTGGAAACATCAGCAGGAAGGGGATCAGTGTTCCCATAGGGAAGAAGATGGACAAGTTCCACCTCATCCATTCCAAGCTAATTTAATCTTGGAATGCCCATGCCCACTGAGTTTTGTCCATGGGGATCAGGCTCTTCCAGGTTTTCTCGAGATAAATCCTTCTTGCAGATTTATGGGGTTAGAAGGGATCTCAAAGCTCATCCAGTTCCAAACCCTGCCATGGACCAACCTCCCACTATCTCAGGTTGCTCCAAAACCCATCCATCCTGGCCTCGAGCACTTCCAGGGATATGAACACTCCTTGGTGAGCTCCTGGACAACCTCAGGAGGTGGGAATGCAGCTGGAATGTGGCTCCAGCTTTCCTTAATCACCCCAGAGGCCGAATTGTGGGGTTTAGTTGATGGCAGTGGCCTGGAAGTGGCTTGTAAATTCATGGAGTGGGAAAGAATCCCATCTTAAACCAGAAGTCGGAAGGGGAGGCCAGGTGTGCCAAAGGTTTTCTGGATGGGCTCAGAGAGGATCTCCTTGATCCTGGAGGATTTTATCTGCCCTTTCTGGGAAGAAAATAGGAATTGGCTCACGCCAGGCATGTGGGATGTGTTCCTGTCCCTGGGAACGGGTAAAGGGAAGGAACAAAAGCCATGATGAGATGGCATTATCCCAGGGAAAATTCCTGAAGGGATCAGGATTTACATCCCAGCTAGAGTTCACGTTTCCATATCATCACAAAAAAAGGGAAAAAACTGGAATTTTCAGCCAGAAAAATCCCAGATTCAGCTGATTTCGTGGGATCCAAACTAGGGCCGGGGAAGGAAGCCTTCAGCCTCTTTTCCCAGCTTTCCAAAACAGGAAAATAACGAGGACTTTGGGATTTTGAAGTCCCTCAGAAGGAAAGTCTGGCTGTGGGTGACCTGCAGCCCCAGACTCCCCCCATTCCCATCTCCTCCAGAAGGAATTAAAAATCACATCCTCCCTTGCCCCCGGCGCTCTGGGAAGCCCTGGGAATGATTTACTCGGCGCAGGGGAAGGATTTATCAGTTCTTGGAACCGGTGTTTATGAATATTCCTAAAGAGGAAAATCAATCCCTTCTATCATAACATTGCCATTTTTCTAAATGATAGAACAAGCATTTTTATCCACCTCGTGCTGCCTCCTGGAGAATCGATAGGAATTACGAGCTTCTCCCTGGATTTACTCATGTCCTGGCATCGGCCCCTCCTGGCCCTGGAGCCAAGGCAGGGAAGGGGCTCAGAGACCTGGATTTGTTTCTTGTATCATTCCCCTCTTCCCTCCCTGTTTATCCCACTTTTACCTCCTTGATTTTCCAGCCCAGTCTTCCCAGTCTCCTCAAAGTGAGGAGAAAAGGCTCTGGGAAGCCTCAAACCCAATTAATTCCTCTCTCATCCATGCCCAGATTGGATTAAATACCTGGAGGCACAACATACCTGTGGAAAAAGTTTTCCTTTTTTTTTTTTTCTCTCACAAGTGAATCCAATTTAAATTAAATCTGGGATCCCCAGAACCAACTAAACTCCTTAAAATTTCCAAGAATATGTCACACTTTTGGTAAACTTGCATATTTTTTGAATAGGTCCCTGGAAGAGATTTTTTTTCTCCCATACTTTTCTGAACCCTAAGCAAAAACAATGCAAGGGAAAAGCTGTAACAGAACCTCCAAAGTCCTGTCTCCTCTCAGGTCTGATCCCTGTGCTGTTGGATATTCATCAATCCACCCCTGGGAAGATTTTCCCCTTCTCCTGTGCATATCTCCATGTTTAGGAAGTTTTCCACTCTGTGCCCCTACTCCTGGAATGACACCCAGTGCCAGGAGGCTCCTTCCTGCTGCTCTGATCCATCCTGCTCGGATTAAATGGATGTTTTCCCTCCTTCCCCGTGGAATTATCACCTTGTGTATGGAATCATTGAATCCCAGGATGGTTTGGGTTGGGATATAAGGATCATTTTATTCCCACTCCCTCTCATGGGCAGGACACCTTCCACTGTCCCAGGTTGCTCCAAGCCCTGTCCAGCCTAAGCCTGGGCACTTCCAAGGATGTGATTCCACAACTTTGTGCATCTCTTCCACATTTCATACCAGGATATAAAAGAAATCCTTGGATTCAAGCAGGAATTAATCCCGGAAGAACTGTTCCTAATCCTGCCCTGATAATATTCACTTGTTCTGTCCCCACCCCTATATTTTTATAACCTTTAGAGCACCTTTTTCCCATTCCCAAGCATTCCTGGTTCTCACCTCTTCCTGGAGAGCCTGGCTTAGGGATGTTCCACATCTCCCTTAGGATTTCTGTCCCCCTGAACCAGATCTACTCCCTCTCAAACCCAGACATTCCCTTTGGATTCACCCAGGGTCACCTCCATGGGGAGAAGAGGCAAGTTCAGAGCCTCCAGCCCTGATTTGAGCCACTTGGAATTTTTTTTTTCCTTCTTGGCAGCCATGGATCTTTGCAATAAGGGCCGGCAGGGCAGCCATAAATCCCACTAAAGGTAAGAGTGATTGATTTTAGAAGACACTGTTTAAGAATTTGTTTTTCTAATGGATCCTAAAGTCCTGTCATCAATTTTGCCAAGCTCAGCGGTGCCAGGAGGCTGCTGCATCCCGGCCGGAGAGGAGGAGGGGGATGTAGAAAAGAAGGAAAGATGGAGTGGGTAAAACAGGGATGGAGGAGGAGGAGGAGGGGGGCTGCAAAAAAAAAAATAACCGAGTTCATCATCTGTCCCTTTCCAGCTGCAATATCCTAAAATGTGGATTAAACCCAACCATAAATACTAATCCATTAGTTGCTCTTTCACACGCTCCTGGCTGGAATGCTGCTTCCACGAGAATCTATTTGAATATCAATGTGGCTCCATGTAAAACTGCTTCCCTTGGAGTTGCAGATGAAGGGCAGGCGTGGAGGGCCTGTGCTTTAGGGATAGGGCACCGTATCCGGGGTGGAATCAGGAGGTAATTATTGAAATCCCTCCTCACTCCCAAAGCGTCCTCAGAGCCGACCAAAAAGCTAAAAAAAATCAGGGAAAAAAAAAATGAGCAAATCAGGCAGTGTTGCCTCAGTCTTTAATGGGACATTAAAAGAAAGATCTCTGTTATTTTTAATTCCATCCAGGGATTGCATTGATTTGCTTCCTTCCCAAAGATGGGAAAGGCAAACACGGCTGAGGGATGCATCCCCGGGGCTGCACTGAGGGAAGGGAATTGCTCTAAATAAATAAAACCCACTCCTCTCCCAGCTGTGGAAGAGCATGGAAAGTTCTCCACAAAACTCCTGCAATCCCCATCCCATCCCATCCCATCCCATCCCGTCTCGTCCCATCCCATCCCATCCCGTCCCATCCCTTCCTGCTGTCCCTCACAGGGATTGGTTTTGTTTTGTGGGGTTTGGGAACACAGACAGAGGGAATTGACAAAATCCCAGAATCTGAAGGAAAATTGTCGTTGTTCATCAGGGCACAGAGACCTCGTCTGCCCAAGGCAGCACAAGGACCTGTGAAACCCCAGAAATTATCTATAAAATTGAGATTTCTGGCCAAAGTCTCATTGCAGCTGAATTTTATAGAATCATGGGATGGTTTGGGTTGGAATGGACCTTAAGGATCATCTTGGTCCAACCCATCCCTGCCATTGGCAGGGACGCCCCACACAAGACCAGGTTGCTCCAAGCCCTGTCCAACCTGGCCTTGGACACTTCCAGGGATGGAGCAGCCACAGCTTCTCTGGGAAGCTTGTGCCTGGGCCTCACCATCCTCACAGGGAAGAATTTCTTCCCAATTTCCCATCTAACTCTGCCCTCTGGAAGTTTGAAGCCATTCCCCCTTTACCTGTCATTCCATCCCTTATCCAAAGTTCCTCCCCATCTTTCTTGCAGGATCCCTTCAGGTCCTGGAAGGCCACAGTAAGGTCACCCCAAACCTTCTCTTTTCCAGGCTGAGCAATCCCAATTCTCTCAGCCTTTCCTCACAGCAGAGCTGCTCCATCCCTCTGATCCCCTTGGTGCCTCCTTTGGACTCTCTCCAACAGCTTCACGTCCTTCCTGTGCTGGGAATACCAGAGCTGGATGCAGTATTCCAGGTGGGATCTCACCAAGAAGGTTGGAGGGGCAGATCCAGCTCATCCTCAACTGAATTAAAGCAAAAATCAGGTCGGAAAAGCTGAGGATTTTGGGTGGCTGCAGGAGGCACAAACCTCCCTCCAAAAACCAGGGAGGTTTGTGTAGATCCCCGGAAGTGTTCAAGGCCAGGCTGGGTGGGAATTGGATCATCCTGGTCTTGTGGAAGGTGTCCCTGCCCTTGGTTGAAACCAGACAATCTTTAAGATCCCTTCCAACCCAAACTATTGCAGGAGTTTATGAACATGGACACAGATAAAAGAGTCTCTTCTTAACTGGCTTTAAGGTGATGGGTGAAATCCTCATGGATTTTTCCAGACAGACCTTTTTTTATGCATTCCAAGCCTTTTGTAGAATCATGGAATGCTTTGGGCTGGAAGGGACCTCAAAGACCATTTCATTCCAAGCCTCCTGCCACGAAGGCGGCCAAGTAGTCAGAACCCTCAGAGCTGAATCCACGTTCCTTTTCTTCTCCTTCCTGCCTTCCTCCAGTCCCTGCTCCATGCCTGGATTTCTGGGGGATTTCTCCTCATTTTCCAGTTTTAAACCCTTCACCACAGGCCAGTGGCCCATTCCTAGGTCAAGCAGATTTTGGACCTCCAAGGATTTTTGGAAAGCAAAGGCTCCAAGCAGCTCAAACAGTATGTTGGGAGATTGGGGATTTAAGAATGTTAGGGTTGCTAATGGCTGCTGAGCTGAGCTCTGGAAAAGCCTGGATAAGAGGAATATCCACAAAAAAGCACAGGGGATTTAAGGACTTTCAAGGATCTGGGCTCTTGTGTTTTCCCAGCAGATAGGAGATTCAATACAACTTTTTTTTTTTCATGGGAATGTCACAAACGGATGGGAAAGAAAGGAATTTAAGTGGATAAAGAGTTCTGGGATGCAGCAAAGATGTAGCAGCATGGATGCTGCTCCTGGCTCCAAGGATCCTTCCAGCTCAGACCTGACTCTGCAAGGAAACTTTGGGAATGACAAGGACTTGATTCCCGGGCTCTGCTGCTGCACCAACTGCTCCCTTTTCCATGGAGCTGACGGAGGCCAGGAAGGAGAAAGGCTCCCCAGTGCCAAGCACGGAGCACTCCCCACTGCATCCCTGCATCCCTGCCCTGCTGCCTCCTGCCTCCCTCCTCTCCCAGCCCTGGCAGAGGCTCCTTCCCTCTCCACGCCTCATCCATCAAGCCGGATTTGCTGGTTGCCCACCCCACATTCCCGGGCCCCGTCAGTGTCCGGGGAAAACGATGATAAATAAACTGGCACTGGAGGGATTCTCTCCTGCTGTTTGATTTATCTTTTATTTGTGTTGCAATCTCAGCCCCTTCTTCTCTCCCCCTGCACCCCTCCATCCTTAACTCTTCCCCCTCTGCCTCAGGCTGTTTTCCTACCTGTAGCTCCCAGAGCCAGCACGTGGATTTTTTTCCAGGCTTTTTTTTTTAATCCTGGCTAGATTAGTCTCCTGAAGAAAATCAGATGTACCCACAAAGCCCTGGGGCAAGGTTAAAGAGGGGACATGGCAGGACCTAGGACCAGTTTTATGTCCAACCCTCCTGGCTCCAAAGTGTGTTTCCAAGTGCAGAGCAGCCTCCATGAAAGCTTTTGGAGGAATTTTGGTATGGAAAGAGCAAAAAAATCCACGTGCCACACAGAAATTGCACTGTGCCAGGCGGATCAGTCCCTGCCTGGTTCCACATCCAGGGGAGAGTTTCGCTTATTCACACCTGGACTGATGAATTCTGTCACCTTGGATGTCTCACCCTTGATGGTGCGAGAAGATTCCATGGAAATTTTCCCTGCTACACCCTTATTCCCTCTTTATAGGATCATGGAATCATAAAAAGGTTGGAATTGGAAGGGACACTTGACCAGTTGCCTCCACTATCCCAGGTTGCTCCAAGCTCCATCCAACCAGGATTTGGACACTTCCAGGGATGGGGCAGCCACAGCTTCTCTGGGAATTCCATTCCAGGGCATCATCACCCTCACACAGAATAATTCCTTCCCAAAATCCCATCTAACCCTGCCCTCTGGAAATGGGGTTTTTGAGCACTTCCAGGGGTGGTGATTCTACCACTTCCAATGTTTGACCACTTTTCCAGTGAGGAAATCTTTCCCAATATCCAACCTGAATCTCCCCTGGTGCAACTTGAGGCCATTTCTCCTTGACCCACCACTGTTTTCCTGGGAAAAGAGGAATGCCAGGAGCCATGAATTACTTTGTTACTTGTGCAGGGCAGTTACAGGTGAGACTTCAGCTCCTCTGCCACCACAGCAGGGATCAGCCAGGAAAATCCTATGGACATTCCAGCCCTATGGAAGCTGTCTCAGACCAGAATTGCCCTGTCCTGTGAATGTGTTTGGAAGCACTGGAATGAGGGGCGGGAATGACACCTTTAAGGCTCCTCTTTTCCATTATCACCAACTGGGCCAAGGGTGGATCCTTCTTTCTCCAGGTGTGGACACCGAGAACCTGAGGTCTGAGGCAGCAGCACCAGACTGGAGGGAAATTATTGCCCAAAAAATAATTCCTTTTTAAATTTATTTTTATTTTTTTTTAGGAAATCCATATAGTCATGGAAATTCACCACAGAATTCACTTGTGGCCCGTTGAAGTCAACTGGAGATTCTCAAGATTGAAAGTTTTGCATTAGACCATGGAGAAATCCCACCTGTGCTCTCCAAACTCCATCCCTGCCCCTACCTGGTCTAGGAAAAATCCTGTTTTCTGGATTCATCCTGATTTCCTGTCTTGGTGTTCTCCAGATTCACTGAATTCTTCTGGACATGCCCAGGAACCCTTCAGCCTTAATTAGTCTGTGCTGATGAGGTCCAAGGTTTGCTGTCACGTCTGTCACCATCCCTGGAAGTGCCCAAGGTCAGGTTGGATAGGGCTTGGAGCAACCTGGGATAGTGGAAGGTGTCCCTGGTGGAATGAGACAATCCTCAAGGTCCTTCCCAACCAAAACCATTCCATGATTCCACGATTTACAGTTTCTCGTCAAAGCAGGGCCACTTTACCCCAAATATTTTAAAATTCCTTGGCTAAAATTCCACACTTTTTTTGTCCAATATTCAGGAAACCTTGTTCAAGACACTCCACAGGGCATCCAGCTGCCAAATTCTGGGCTGGAGCCACCACTGTTGGGAGCCAGGCTTTGGAATGTTACCTGTGACATGGAATCACATCCTGCTCCAAGCTTCATTTTTCACAGCTTATCTGGGCTAGAGAAGGATTTAAAATATTCCTCATTATCACCACCCCCACCACCATCACCTTGCTCATGGAAAGCTCCAGGAAAACCTTGGCTGTTATTAAGATGTTTCTTCCTAAGGAAGGCACTTCCATAACACCCAAAGTGATAAAAATCTGTGGAATGTTTAATCAAACATTCCTCTCCTTTATTTGCCTCTCGATTGCTGGTTATTACATCATCTCTATCCTTCCCTTTTTTTTTTTTTAAAGCGCCATAAAATTAAGTCTGGCTCTGGCAGTCTAGGAGTTTATGATTAATCAATTACTTAATCAATTACTTAGAGGAGTTATCTATTAAAAATCCAAATGTGACGCTCGCTGCACTTTCAATAAAGCCTCATCCAGCCAGAGATTCCTGAGCTAATCCTTTCCTCCTTATTCCCAGTAATTGTGTTCAGAGGATCACAGGAGTCATTAAATAAACAGGGTGTGTTAAAAGTGTGCGCAGCTTAACGAGGAAAATTACTTAATTAATGATAGATGGGGCTGGAACAGATTAATTGAGGAGCACTTTCCACCAACTTTCTTCAGCCTGATCTATTTCTTCCTTGGAAAATCAAGGCCAGGTTGGATGGGGCTTGGAGCAGCCTGGAAGGGGGTGGAAAAAGATGATCTTTAATCCTTCCAATCCAGGCTATTCCATGATTCCAGGATGATCTGTGGCTCTGCAGAAGTGATTTGGACCATGAACAGCTGAAGATGAGGATAGAACAGGGCTCTGGGATCTGCACTAGGAGCACAAGAGCTCACAGAACCTCATTTTAGGGGAGGAGTGGGTGATTGTGCTCACCTTGACAGAAAACAGATCCCTCTTCCACATAACCGTGTCCAGGAGGGGATTCCAACTGTTCCCACAGCCTGTGGAGTCATCACCTCCAGGATCCCAAGGAGAGCTCGTGATTGGAGCTGGCTGGATGTCATCACATCCCAGCCCCTGTTGTCAGCAGCACAGCAAGGAGCAGACAGGGCCCGATGACTTAATTAGCAAAGACAGCCCCGATTTAACGAGAGGGGTTGGAATCCCCCTCCCCTGCCAGACATTCCCCCTTTTCCCACATTTTGACAGCACAGCAGGTGGGAAGGGCCGGGGCCTCCCCCAGGCTCCACATCCCCACTCCCAGTTCATGCAGAGGAGTTGTCACTTCAGCAGAGCTCATTTAGAGGCACCGAGCAATTAAAGATCCCACGGAATTCCTGTCCCCCTCGGAGCCTGACATCTCGGGAGAGACAGGGACCGCTGATTCCCTGTCCCCCTCAGAGCCTGACGTCTCGGGAGCGACAGGGACCGCATTGCAGCTCTGTCCCCAGCTCGTCCCTGTCTTGGCCCACGCAGGCAGAGCTCAGTGGGGCTCATTTGTTTGCATTTGCCTGGTGCCTTGACATGATGAAGTAAAAAGTTTTAATATTCCAGCTCTATGAATTTTTAATGCCTGGCTCCTGCTCCCGTGTCATTATTTGCCTGCGCTTCAGCACTTTCCGAGCGCGTTTGTTTGGATAATGTTCCCTTAAAGGGAAAAGGGAGTGGGGGGGGAGCCTGAACCTCTCTCCCCATAGTGACCATTAAATCCCACACCTGGTGTTCCACAGGTGCTGGCGATGCAAATTCCCCTCAGCCACCCCACTTGGAGCAAAAGGGACAGGAGAAATCCGGCCTGGAGGTTGGAAATGAGATTCCAAAGAGATTTGGGGTGGAGAGAGGGTTTCTGCTTTTTCCAGCTCTTCCTCACACTCGTCCTGCCCTATGGGATGGGAAAGAGAGGATGAGACTGACAAGGAGAAAGAAAGGAAGGGAAAGGAGGGGTATGTAGGATTTTAGGATGAGTGGAAAATGGAGCAGCACTGGGCGAAGATGATGCAGGCCTCAGCATTGTACCAGGGTCTCTTCCTGCAGTTCGACTGACAGAGCTTGAGAGGTGGGAAAAATGGGAGAGACAGGACAGATCAGGTGGAGAAATGAATGAATCAGCGCTGCATCAGGCAGGAGAGGAATAGGATGGGTACAGGAATCATACATTTTGTGTTGAAAAGGCCCTTCAAGATCATGGAATTCCAATCCCCTGCCCCCATGGGCAGGAACATCTTCCACTATCCCAGATTGCTCCAAGCCCTGTTCCAACCTGGCCTTGGACACTTCCAGGAATGGGACAGCCACAGCTTCTCTGGGAAACCTGTGCCAAGGCCTCACCACTCTCACAAGGAAGAATTTTTTCCCAATATCCCATCTAAACTTTAAGATGGACTTTAAAGTCCCAACCAACTCAAACCATTCTATGGCAAGAATTAAGCCTGACCTTTCCCTTAAACATTTGACCCCCACTCCTGAATCTCCCCACTGGCCAGTGGTGGTCACACAAGTCTCCTACTCATTTATCCTTTCAAAATCCCTGAGGAAACCTGTTGATAAAGGACCACAGAATCATCAAGGTTAGAAAAAAGCATGAGGATCATCAAGACCAAGGTTCACCTCCACTCCCTAACTTGCAGCTGGCAGCTCTGAGCAAATGAATGGATCTGGAGGAGATCTGGACAATGGATTTTTGAGGCAAAAGCAGCTCCCACTTTAATCCCATCTTTAATTCATCTTTCCAGCACAGTGGCTGAGAAGAGAGTCAGAAAGGTCAAGTCTAAAGTGCTGGAAACAGACCTGAGGCTCTTCCACATGGATTTTCAAAGCCTATCTCTGCATCTGGAGAGTCCAGAATCCCTGGGATTCATCTTGGGCATGTAAATGAGATCATTCCCATGGTGTCCTTGGAACAGGAGCAGGGAACTCACTTAGTGAATTTCCTCTTCATTTCCAGGCTTGGAAAAGGCCAAGCTGCCTTTCCTAATCCTGGGATTTCATCACCAAACGAACTTTAAATGTTTTTAATGGATTTCAGTGAGTTGGGGGTGAGATTTTAGAAGGGCTCCAGGTTTTTTGAAAGCAATTCATAGTTGGACAATAAACTGATCCCCACAATTCTTGTGGGGACAGGTGGAATCCAAAGTTCATGGGATAATTGCCCCCCTTACCCCAAAAAATGGGGTGTGCACAAGATAAATGATACACTTGAGGACACATCAGAGAATCACAAAATCAGGGAATTATGGAATGGTTTGGGTTGGAAGGGACCTTAAAGATCATTCAATTCCTACCCCTTTCCACAGGCACAGATACCTTCCACTGTCCCAGTTTGCTCCAAGCCCTGCCCAGCCTGGTCTTGGACATTTGCAAAAAAGCCAC
>JAWWMS010000120.1:152293494-152356075 GCA_035048045.1 Chlorospingus semifuscus
CCCTGCCCAGCATGGTCTTGGACATTTGCAAAAAAGCCACAGCTTCTCTGGGAATTCCATTCCAGGGCCCCATCACCCTCCAAGGAAGAATTTCTTCCCAACATTCCATCTAAACTTGCCCTCTGTCAGTTTGAAATGATTCCCCCTTTTCCTTTCACTCCATGCCCTCATCCAAAGTCCTTCCCATGTTTCTTGTTGGCACCTTCAATCACTGGAAGGCCACAATTAGGTGACCTCAAAGATTTCCCTTCTCTGGACTGAACAATCCTAATTCTGTCAGTTTTTCCCCTTTTCCTCTCTTTTCCAGAGATCCCAAGCCAACTATTCCTCTGTATTTCCACCCAGCTCATACCAGCAAGGAGCTGGGTGTCCTTTAGGAGAGCTCCAGGCTTGGAAAACAGCTCAGAAACCCCAGCTGTCTTCATCTCCCTGCCACCCGAGCCTGAGGGAGCTGCTGTCGCTTCCTGGTCCTTTAAAAGCTGGAGACAGCTCCAAATCGGGATGCCCTTGGCTCTTGTGTATGTCAGCAGTTTCCTGCCGCCACCAGCCCGGTCCCACACGGGGTCTGGTCACACTGGCGGCAAACTGGGAATTGCATTTCATCCCTCTCCCTCCTTTATCACAGGGAGATAAGGAAAGCACAGGCTCCATTAGGGAGCATTCTTAAGTTACCCCTGTCTCGGGTCTGGATGTGTAATCCAAGGAAAAGCAGGTGCTGGAGAGGAGCACGGCCAGGTGGCTTCTCTTTAAAGCCCAGGGATGAGCTAAGGATAGAGGAGGAAAAATAAGGAGGGGAGTTTTACCTCCAAGAGGGAATTAGCATCCTCTGAGTGCTGTTAAAGGACCCACAATCCATGAGCATGTCAGGACCAACCTCAGCTCTGATCCCCTTCCCAGGGACCGGCATTAACTTCCATTCCTGTTCTTACCAACGCTTAATCCTGCACGGAAGCAGGGAGGATGCACTAAAGAAAGGTTTGAGCCAGGTGATCCAGGTAAAAGAGAGATTTCCTTTGCTGGAGGAAACCTCTTCTCCTTGGATGTTGTTTGGGTTTGCCTTTCTTAACTTTCAGGAATACTAGCACCCATGTCCAACAGAGTGGTCTGGATTCCCAGGATAGTCAGTGGAATATGGTCAGGGCCCCTCTGATCCAAGGAGACACCTTGGGATGAGACCGTCACATCCTGATGCCCACTGAGAACTCAAACCAAGGAGTTTAACACATGGATTAACCTATTAATCCATGTTAATGGATTACTGAGCACCTAAAATTGGGGAAGTTTAACTCCACACCTCAGAAAGAAGGGAAGGTGGTCTCAGATGGGACCCAGCAAGCTCCTAAAGGCAAGTCCCTGCTTTACCAAGAATTTGGAATACAAAGCCTGGCATTTATGGATAACTGGGAGAGTGAAGAATTCTCCTGCAGGACATTCCACATATTAGGCATCTTTTCCCAAGTCTGTTTCTTGGCCTGCTTGCACCCATAGAACCTCATACCAGAGCTCCATCAGGTCTAAAAATCTTCTGGGAATCTTTCACCGGGGAATTTGATTTCTCCACTCTTTACCTTCACAATTCCCACTTTACTAAAGCCACCAAACCCCCCCCATAAATACCCTGGGAATGGTCCAGTAGCCCTTCTTTAATAGACAGCAAGCAGCCTGAGACATCTCCATGAAGACATTTCCCACAAAGCCGCTGTTTCCACAGCGTTTCCACCCTTCGGATACTTTGGGAGCTGTCACATCATGTCTGGATCTCAGCTGTCCTGATTCAGCTCTTTCCCTCCTGCCCTTGGAAATCAATCCCTGCAGCCTTCAGTCATTTGTTCTGAGATGAACTCGCTGCCGTCTGACAAAATCTGTCTGGGAAGGAAAGGGCCAGGAACGAGCACAACTTTCCATGTGCATTAACGCTGGAGCTGTGTTGTCCCTCCGGGATTTTGGATCTTTTTGCTGTTCATTATTTCCAGGAGGCTGTGGGAGGTGGCTCTGCCTTGAAGTGGGAGCTGAGATTGGCAAAAAAAAAAAAAGGCAAACGGGCTTTTCCCAGATTTTCAGTCTGTTCTTACACAATAAATGTGCCTGGATTGTACAGGCAATCCCAGCTGCACTTTTGAAATCCCTTCCCAAAATGTCCACAGAATGGGTTTGGAATTCCATGATCTTAAAGGTTCCTTCCAAACCAAACCATTCCAAAATTCTACATACTCTGTGGTGGTAATGGCTGGTGCTTGGTCACAATTCCTCATTCCTGGGAAGCATTTGAGAAAGGGCTGATTATCCTGGGTTTTTAGGATGATGTGTAGGCTATGATGGGTGTGTGTGGATCTGAATTTGGTTTTACCAGGGAGACCCCATCAAAGACCTTTCAGAATTCCAGATAAAGGAATAAATGTGGGTCATTCCCTTGTTCCTTGTGGTCACTCCACCATAAAAATCTGCTGGGTTGGTTAGTCAGCTTTTCCCTTTTTCCAGTCACAAGGAATTTCACCTTCCTCCTGTGACTCTTCCAATATCACGGAGCATATCCTGACAGCAACATCAGCCAGTTCCTTCAGGATTCTGGGATGCATCCCATCAGGTCCCACAGACTTATGGACATCCAGGTTCCTCAGGGGTATTGGAACCTGCTGTTCTTTTATGGTGGGACGAATTTTGCTCCTCTTGTCCCCACCTCATTGTCCATCCCCAGGAGAGGTGTGGGAAGAGAGGTTTCCATAAAAACTGTGGCAAAAAGTTTGATTATCTCATCCTTCATCCATTGTTATCAGTTTTCCAGTCTTGTTTTTCAGGGGGAAAGGGTTCCATTGACCTTTTCCTGGCTTGTAGAAATCCTTCAAATTATTCCCTGCTTCCTTTGCCATGTTCAGCTCCAGTTGCACTTCAGCATTCCTGACCCCATCCCTACAAAACCAGGCAACTTCCCAATATTTCTTCCATCTCCAGGTTGAATCTGAGTCTGTGGCTGATGTTGACCCTGCTCTGTTGAATCCACATGCAGCAGAAGGGTGTTAACACCCCAAAAATCTGGGAATTAAGGGCAAAACTCCTATCTCCGTTAGCAAAGCTGCTTTCCCTGGGAGCCACATCCCTCTCTCCTCCCGGAGACATGGGAAGGGACAATGAATTCATCAATCTGTCATTTAAGATTGTTCGCTTGACAGCTCCAAAATGCATCTTCAAAAAAAGCCCCGAACATTAAGGGCTTGAATAATTTAAGTTCCTCTTAAATACAAATCCTCGGAGTGGTTTAAACATTGGGAAGGAGTTCAACGTGGACAGCGATTTAAAGGGAAGATGGATGAGCTCAATTTGGCTGCGCACTGCAGACCTGGAAGGCCGAGGACCTGACATCACTTTGCACTGAGAATCTCCAGGGATGTCCGGATGAAACAGTGGATTAAGTGGAGTGGGATGCAAGGATATTGACAGGGATAAATCCAGACTGGGTAAGCAGAGACTAAGAGGTGTGAGGATTAGTTTTGGCGGCTGCTTCACCTAAAATCTGACAAATCTCAGCTTCCTCTGCTGGGAAAAATGATTTTGTGGTTTTCTGAACCCGAGTGGCTTCAGTGGTTCTGAAACATCTCAGAGATAATTGGTTACAATCAGGTAATAATTTAAGTTAAGAAAAATCATTAAGATCATTGAGTACAATTGTCACCCCAGCACTGCCAAGGCCACCACTAAACCATGTCCCCAAGTGCCACATCCACAGGGATGTTAAATCCCTTCAGGGATGGGGACACCACCCCTGCCCCAGGCTGGAAAATTCTTTCAGTGAAGGAATTTTTCCTGATATCCAACTAAACCTCCCCTGGTGCAACTTGAGGCAGTTTCCTCATCCTGTCCCTTGTTCCTTGGAAGCAGAGCCCAACCCTCTTCTGGCTCCTGTCACGGAGTTGAGGAGAGTGAGGAGGTTCCCTCTGAGCCTCCTTTTCTTCAGGATGAGCTCCTTTCCCAGCTCAACCCAGCCAGATGCTCCAGATCCTTCAAGACATTCCATCAAAATTCCAGTTTTCTCCCCATTAATTCAAAGGGAAATGAGCTCTTGAATTTGTCCTTTGTCACCAAATCTTTTTATCAACACCCAAAAGTGTGGTTACACCTGTAATGAAATTCCAAAGGGAAAGAGCAGATTTCTCTATGGCAGCAGGAGCAGATTTTCCAGCACACAGGCAGAGGTTTACTTTAAAAAAATAAATAAAAATGTGCAAGTCATTTCTGTAGAACAAAAAACACTTGGAAATGCTCACATTGAAAATCCATGTTGGAATCAATTAAAACACAGGATGCATTTGTGTGTGTAGGGAATTTGGGGTTGGGAACAAAGGGTTTCAAGGGATTTCAATCATTTTCAAGGGATTTCGTGGCCACCTGAGGCCATGAAACCCTGCAGATCCCAGCATCGCCACCCCACATATCCCAAATTATATCAAGAGACCTAAAACACTTTTTTTTTTCCATTCCCACCTGGATTAATACTGAAAAGCTGATAAATTTGGAGCCAAATTGCAAATCAGGATCTCCATCTCAGTTGACTGAAAGCCATCAAGGATCCCCCAAAAGCTTTGTGGAGGTGAAGAGCCCCAACACAGAACTGACATCATGAGTTACCACCTTCCCTGAATTTTATCCCTGAGGATTACACCTGATCCTGCCCTCCACGTTCCAGAGTCATCCCCAGCGAACAGGAGGCTGCTCCATCACTGACTGGAAATTAAATTATCAACAAATCCAATTCCTTTCCCCCCATTCCCAGCAGTTTCATTACTCTCCATAATCAGACACCGACTCCCATTCATCCCGATCTCGCCTCCCATAATTCTCCATCAAAATTGCAGGTGAAGCCACGTCCCTGGGAATTAATTTTGGTAAGACAATGTTTGGATGAACCATTCCTTTATTGACTTCTGTTTGCTGGGTCAGTTTGGAAATTTATGCTCCCGTGGGATGCTCACATTGACCTCGGTTTCATCCCAGGTCAATATTCCCTTCCCATGTCAATAAATCTCCAAACTGACTGGAGCAGAAGTCAATAAAATCTGCATATTCGGATATTATCTGAAGGTTGGGAATGCACAATTTTGTGTCAGAGATGTGAGGAAGCACCAGAGACACCCAGAATTATTGGATGAGGGATTAAAATGGAATTCTTGCTCAATATTTCTCCTTACATCCATCTCCAGAGTCCAACAGCAGAGAAAATCGTTGGTGATGTTATTTATTTGGATCTAAACATGGGAATATTCCAGCATGGAGAGACATCCTGGGAGCAAAGAGGAAGTGAGAGACTGTTGGTTCTGGCCCTAAAAAAATTCCAGGTGGGAAAGGTCAAAACAACAGCACAAAAACATGGAGTGTAAAGACCAAAAATAATCAGCGAAGTCTCAAAATATCACATCAGAGGAAAAATTGATGCTGGGATGAAAAGGATATGAAGAGGCCACTTTGGAGGAGCTCATGGGAGGTTTAATCCAAGTCTGGGAAAGCATCAATCCGTCTGCAGGGAAAACTGCTCCGTGAGCAATAACATCCCGCTCCTGGGTCCATCGGAGATGGGAACTTCTGTCTGTGATTGAGAGATGGAGACAGACAGAGCTCAGACAGACAAAACCAGGAGCTGATGCAGCAAATGGATCCCAAACGAAGCAGGAAAGCTCTGTCCAGAGGCTCCAGGACCAGGATGCCTTTGTGGAAAGAGTCACTTATTGACAGACAGTTCCATAATTTCTGTTTTCTGTGATGTCTTTTCTTCGCTGGGGTTTTTGGGAGCCTGGAATATCCATGTGGCCATGGGTGTCCCTCTGCTTTCCAACCTCCTCTTCCCCATCCCTTCCTGTCCAGCCTTTGCTCTGTGGAGAACCCCAGATTATTTTACCCTGCCTTGTGTCTTCACAAATTTTTCAGGAATTTAATTATTTACAGCCCACTTTTCCTGTCAGACCTGATGAAATTCAGAGCTGACAGGTGCTGGGAATGGCCAACAGAGAAATAAATCCAAACAAACAACCAGTTCCTGTCTGTCTCCTACAAACTATGCTGGGAATTAAACTCCTCCCTCCTTCTGATATGCCAAGAACACTCCTGAGTCTCCACATGAAGATGGATTTTGTCCCAAAAGACCTGGAGCCCAACTTTAGGGATTGTTCTGCTTCCCAACCTTTTCTTTAAGTCAGTGTTTTGTCTGGAAAAGTGTACCTGGAATGGGATTTGCCTCTAGCATTCCCCAAGCCCTCACAATGGGCAATATTTACCTGGCCTGTTAAAAGTGATCGCAACTGGGTTTTCCCAAGAAATTTGTAGGAAAAAGCTCTTATCCAAGGAAATACTGGCAGCACATAGATAAAAGAATAGGAATATTTGTCATTAAAGAGAAATCCTGAGGGATTGTGAATCTTATTCCAAGTCATCCCTTCAAATTATCCAGAGATATTACACCTGATGTGTTGGCTGATGCTGGTAACTCATGGAAAATATTCCTAGAATGAGGATGAGGGAGAGCCAGGAGACCATGGATCCATTGGCAGAGGGATCAGAGGGATCCATGGAGCATGGCAGGATCAGTCTCAGAGTGCTGCAAATCCTGGCTTGGGAATTGTGCCATGCTGGGATCAGCTGTGCAAAGCTGAGGGTGGAATTCCCACCAGTGTAGGTAGAGAGGATAAACTCCACATCCACTGAAAAGCCACGAACAGAACTTGGAAAATTCCTGAACAATCCTATTTTGATAAATTCCCTGTGTCCTGAAGGTGCCTGGATGTTTTATCCAGACCTCACAAATCTTCAAGCAATGGAATTCCATTGGAGCCACACATTTTCCCCTCCAACCAGGAGATCCAGGCTCTGTTTCCCAGGGGCTCTCTGGGCTGGAGCTTGTTCCAGATCCAATCCCTGTCTCCCTCATCCCTGGTGCTGCTGAGCTTTCATCCCAAGGACTTTTTTGGGATGAACCCGTCCCTGCATAAGGAATACAAGTGGATTTCAAGCAAATCGTCCTCCAATTCTCTGGCTGAGAAAGCCCAGCTGTTTCCTGTTGTCTCTTCCTCCACAGCTCCGGAGCAGGATCTCAGATCCATCCACCAATCTTCCCTGCTCCAGGGCTTTCCTGACAGATCCAATGATCCACCAGCCTCAGTTAATGGAACTGTAATTGCCAATTAAAATCTGTCCTGTTAATTGCAGCAGCTTGAAGGTTTGGGTGGGGGTAGGTGAGTGCTCCTGACATCTTTCCTAATGGAATGGATGAGCTCCTTCCAAGGAGGTGAATTTGGGAATTCCAGGTGTCTTGTGATATTTGCTGCTGATTAAATCCCACATAGAATTCCTCTCTGAATTGTACAAGGTAAGGAACCAAAAAAAACAGGAGAGGAGGATGGAAAGGTGAGAACGTGGGGGAAACAAACATGAGGAGCCATCCAATATTCCATCAGTCCAGAGGGGGATCTTGATGGATACTTGGGAAAAGCTCTGCAGATTTACTAATGCAAATAACGGATTGCTCATCAAGGTTTGATAATTTATTTGTCCAGACTTGTCCTGTCAATCCAAGGGACTTTTCAGCTTCAGGGAAAAGAAAACACCTGAACAGAGAGAAGAAAATGGAAGTTGTTTCTTTGGAAAGGAGAGTGGAAACCATCCTTTTTTTGTTTCAGGAACAAAGTGGTTTTGAACTGTGCAGAATACCAGCCAATCTCCACACTTCCCTTGGAATCCTGATTTCCTGTTGCTCTTTGTATTTCTCCCTGTGCCAAGAAAGTGCTTGGCTGTCCAGTTCCACAGGGAATTTCCCCTCTCCCACTGTTGCCTGGATAAAACCAAACCCTTTCTTCAACTCCAAAATATTCCATGGTGAAGGGTCTGGAGAGTGAGTCCTGTGTGGAGCAGCTGAGAGAACTGGGAATGTTTAGCCTGGAAAAAAGGAGGCTCAGGGGACCTTTTCTTTTTCTCTCCGCAATTCCCTGACAAGAGGGTGGTGCCAGGTAGGGGTCAGGCTCTGCCCCCAATGAACAAGGGACAGGATGAGAAAAATGGCCTCAAGTTGTGCCAGGGGAGGTTCAGGTTGGACATCAGGAAGAATTTCTCCATGGAAAGGGTGGTCAGGCATTGGAAGGATCTGCCCAGAGAAGTGGTGGAATCCCCATCCCTGGAAATGTCCAAGGAATTCTTGGATGGGGCACTCAGTGCTTTGGTGGGGATCAGTCACAGGTTTGACTAAAGATCTTGGAGGTCTTGTCCAACCTCAGTGGTTCCATGACTCCATGATTTATGGAGGTACGGATGGCTTGGACCCACAGATCCTTATGGAATCAGCTCCCACCATTTTGCCTTCTCTGCTTTCCTCCTTCTCTAGACTGTAAGGAATGAAGTCTCCTTGGATGAAGCTGGATGAAGAGTGCAGGTCCATTCCCAGGGGAAAAGGCTTTTCACGTTGACCACTTGGATTCCTTCCAGATCCATCGCTGCTTTCCCATGGGAGCATCCTGAGTGCCTCCCCTCCACCCCGGCCAGCCCAGGACCCTGCTGAGTGCACTTATCCTTCTCTGCTGCCAGGAGCCTCCAGGATCTATAGCAGAAGGAAATGAGCTCTTTGGCTGGGATTGGGAGACATCCATCTGCCGGAATGGCTCCGGACAAGCTGGGTCCGAGGGGCCCATTTATCAAGGGAACATCCCCATTTATCAGGGGAGCTGGAGACATGGAATTCTGTCAGGGGACAGGTCACCACTGTGGGATTTGTCTTCCTTTGCTCATGGTTTGTGTCTTCTCATCCCATTTTGACAGGCTCCACAGCAGTGGAATTGCTGCATCTCTGCTCTGCTTGGAATGTTCTTCCAAGGAACGGATCCTTCTGCCACTTCCCTAGTTTTATCCTGCTTTTCTCACCCCATCCCAGGAGAAGGGTATCCATATCAAGCCACCAAGGAGGACTGAAGTCCTTCCACAAGGTGGAATTTTTCTTGCCTCAATATTCTTCTCCAACTTTCTTCTGGTCACCTCAATCTCCAGACATCGAGCTGAGCCAGGAAGAGCTTCCCAAAATCCCAGAATCATTTCAACTGGAAAAGACTCCAAGGTCATTGAGTCCAGCTTGTGACTGATCACAAATTTGTCACCCAGACCAGACCACTGAGAGCCACCTCCAGGCATTCCTTGGACACTTCTAGGGATGGGGACTCCAACACCTCTCCAGGCAGATCATTCCAATGTCTGATCACCCTTTCCACAAAGGAATTCTTCCAGATGTCCAACCTGAATCTTCCCTGGAGTTGCTTGAGCTAAAGTCTCTTCATCCTGTCCCTTGTTCCCTGTGAGCAGATCCCAATCCCCACCGGGCTCCATCCTTCTTCCAGAGCTTCTTTATCCAGAGCTTCCATGGAGAAAAATTGGATATTTCCCTCCTGAATCCACATCTTCTGATATGAATCCAAACATATCCTAGAATGGTTGGAGTTGGAAGGGGCCTTAAAAATCCCTTAATTCCAAATTAAGTACTTGAAAAGAAATCCATGAAAGCGGGGTCAGTTCCCTTTCTTATGATTTTTCACCATAAAACTGGGGAAGGGAGATGTTTTACACTTAGAATTCCTGATACAACCTGTCCTTGCTTCCAGCAGTTTTCACAGTCTCTCCACTGCCCTGATTACCAGGATCTGACATGCCGAGATATTTTTTGGGATAACACCATCCCAAGCTGCCAATCAATCCAACAAAGGGTCCTGTCAATCCAACCAATGGCCCCCAAATCAATGAATGAGTTGTCCAAATCTTGAATCTACCTAAAAAAACTAGGACATTTTCCAAAGAAAATTAACATTGAGCTCATTTTTACTTTATTCCCTGACTTTGAGTCTGGACATTCCATATTTTAATATGTTTATTCCAAATTAGGTCAATTAAACAACTGGGTCTGGAACACAAAACTTATAAAAATCATCAGAATTTTAAAAATTTACCAATAAACACAAAGAAGATTCTCCTAACATCCCAAATCATGAAGCTGTAGGATTGATTCCCAGGGGATGTTGTAGATTCAGTTTTAAGAGGAGGTTGAGCACACCCTTGGAAAAGAGATTTCCTGGATGTTATTTTACAGAGAAGCGAGAGCAGGCTCGGGAAATTCCTTGTGAGAAGAGCAGATGGAGTTTGGGAGATTCTTAGGAGAAGTTTGGCCTTTCCTTAGTTTTTCCATTGAAAGAGCTTCAAGACACCATTGGAACCCTCTCCACTCTGGTGAGATTCTACCTGGAATTTTGCATGCAGCTCTGGGATTCCCTGCACAGGAAGGACATGGAGCTGTTGGAAAGGGTTGAGAGGAGGCACCAAAGGGATCAGAGGGATGGAGCAGCTCTGCTGTGAGGAAAAGCTGAGAGAATTGGGAATGTTCAGTCTGGAAAAGAGAAACTTTGGGGTGACCTTACTGTGGCCTTCCCTGAAGGGATCCTGCAAGAAAGATGGACAGAGACTTTGGACAAGGGATGGAGTGACAGGACAAGAGGAAATAGCTTCAGACTTCCAGAGGGAAGTGTTAAATGGGAAATTGGGAATAAATCCTTCCCTCTAAGGTCAGTGAGGCCCTGGCACAGGTTGCCCAGAGAAGCTGTGGCTGCCCCATCCCTGGAAGTGTCCCAGGTCAGGTTGGACAGGGCTTGGAGCAACCTGGGATATTGAAAGATGTCCCTGCCCACGGCAGGGGGTTGGAATGAGATGGTCCTGGAAACCCCTTCCTCCCTGAATCATTCCATGACTTTAGGAATATCTCTCATAAAGCAGTGATGTTGTAAGGCCGTGGATTAGTGTCCAGTTTGGCCACGTTGCCTTTTGGCCCTTTGACATCATTTCCTCATCCACTTAAAACTGGTTTTAATAGGAGTTTGAGCCCTTTGGATTTGGGAGTTGGGAATCTAAGTCAGCAAAGCAGAACTGCTTTGATCTTGTTAAATCAAGAAAGTCACAGCCCAAGGCATCCAAAGGGATTTGTTTCCCTTCTGTGTCAGCTCCAGGCAGGATCTCCTCTGCCTGATTCCCCTTTCCCAAAGTTTTTTTGGCGGGCAACTAGATCAACAAGGCCATAGAAAGTATTTGTTTTTTGGTCATTTGAATTGTTTTAACTCTTTCTGTCTCTCCTTTTTTGTTCAAATGGATCTTTGAGCTCTAAAGATGCTCCACAAGAAAAATTCCCAGGCTCTGGAATGCTCAGACCCTGCTGCTGGTGATCGGCCCCGAGTTCACATCATTCCCATCACCTGCAACTTCCTGACTGCATCCAAAATGGATCCTGGCTTTCCTTCTTTTTCCTCCTTCCATATCACCATCCCATATCCTTGCCAGCCTCAGGCAAGGAAAAAATCCCATGAAATGGTTGAAAAGAGAGGAAAAAATTGTTCCACCTTCTTAGGGATGCTTGGTGACCCTGGTGGGTGGAAAAGGAAAATTCCTACGGACAACATCAATCCTTGAGCCTCTCTGGGGTGCGTGGGAAGGCAAAGGGAGTGGGGAATGTTTGGGAATTGGGTCAGGAACACCTCTACAAACAAAAATAAGCCTCCTGCAGGGCTGTCCTGGCTTCAGACAGAACACAAGGCTGTCCATACGGTACTGTCCCAATCCCATAAACCCCTCTGGATGGAAGCAGCAGCCGCCTCTCCCTGTGATCTCCCCAGAACATCCCACAGGGATCATCTCAGCCTTAAAAAATAATAATAAATCCTTCTTCCAGGCATTACATCCCCCAGAATCCCAGACATCCCTCCTGCTCGTCGGCACTGAACTTGAATACCTGCTCCAAAGTATTTTTGCCCTCAGCTGATTTTATATCCAAGGAAAAGGGTCAGGCATGGAGCCAGCACATCCTGCAGCTTCCTGGTTAGAGAGAATGCTCCCAGCAGCTTTGGGCGACCTGGATCTGCTGCCTGGTTGTCCCTGTCCCCCAAAAAAGGGTCCCCAGGTTTGTGGAGAGGTGTCTGGAGGGCACAGGGCTCGTTAGAACACGATAAAAGCTCGGATGCAAACATCCCTGAGGATTCCAGCGATCCTGACCTGCTCCCTCTCTCCGGCTCAGGTCTGTGTCAGCTTTTTCTTTGTTGTTCCTTTAAGCAGCTTTTCCAACAGATGCTACTGAAAAAAAAAAAAAAAAAAAAAAAAAAGGAAGAAGAAGAAGAGGCTAAAAAAAATCCCAGGAAAGGTTTGCAAGGCCTGTGGGGACTGTCCCAAAGCAGGCTGGACTCTGCTGTGGGATGAAGTCCCAAAGCATCCACAGAGAATTCCCTGTTTCCGTATATCCAGCCCTGCCTTGTGTTCCCAGTCTCCTGTCCCAAGATCTCTCCTTTCCTGGGATCCCACATCCCTATAGGAACAGATTTGCCATCCTATGGATCCTGGCAGGACCCTCCACTCCCTCCACACTCAAACACACTGCGTTTCCCATAAGGAAAACTCACCCCAAATCCGCTCCTAGCGGGAACCGAGCGGGAGAGGATCCCACCCCACATCCCACATCCCACATCCCACATCCCTCGAAATTCCACCCTCAAAATTCCCTCTCCTTTCGTCCCCTCCCCGTGCAGCCGCTAGACGGCAGATGATGCTCGCGGAAAGGCTCTTCCCAAGCCGGGAAGAGCCCATTCCAGTCGATTGGGATCATTTGTCCCAGCTCTCCCGAGTCGATGGAGCTGACACTTGGCAGTCAAAGGCTCTGATTAAGATGCCACAGTTGAGTTAAAGCGCTCATTAAGATTTGATGAGTAATTGATCAGCGCATCAACAGGGAAGCAGGGCTGGAAAAGGGGCTGGAAAACACCTGGAAAAAAGCTTTGAGGGCTCTTTTCCTTAAATAAAACTTAGGATGGAGTTGGGATCTTAAAGGGATAATGTGGGGTTTGGTGGAGATGGGAGCGCTCAGGAGACGCTGAGTGCAATAAACTTGATTTAATAGGAGCGGTGATTTAAAATTCCGGCTCCCTCGGCATTCCAGGGGCACATCCAGAGGGAGAGGGAGCTGGAGAGAGGGGGCTGGGCTGGGGCTGAGCCGGATCCCTTTATTTATAGGGATGGGAAAGTGCTGACATTGATGGATTCGTTCCCGATTTTCCCCCAGCGTAGCTGAGTGTCTCTCACCGGTCCAGGAGGGATATTTGGGAATGGGATGCTGATATCCAGCCTTTCCCTCTGCCTTTTAAATTATGGGATATTTGGTGGCTGGGGAAAAAGGAAGGAGAGAAGTGGCTGGAAATTGGGAATCACTCCCCTTATTCCATCAAAGCTACACTGGTAGAAATAAGGATTCACTGCCAGGAAAACTCTTCCCTTTAAATTCTGCTGTCACAGGAAGGAATTTGGGAGACAAAATAAGCCTTTAATAAAAATACACAATTCCTGCAAAGAAATCCTGATTTTCTTATTCCACACATCCCCACACCCTGAATAACAGACATGCACATGAAAACCTGGGATAAATCTCGAGCATCACAGGTAAAAGGAAAATCTGTCCTAAATCTTTGTCTCTTTCTCGTTTTTAAGGAAGGAAGGTAGTAAAAATCCTGCTCCACACCCTGCACTGAAAAATAAAATTATCCCTGCCTTAAAAATAAATCCAAGTTTTCCCTCCTCCAAAAAAGCAAATTTCTGGGGTTTGATATTTCACTGGAACCAGATTTTCCAAAGGATTTTATTATCACCATTCAAAGAATATCTTGATTTTGGGGTTCATTTTATTGAATCCAGAGCATCCTTCTCCCATCTGCATTTGGGGACTTTCTGTGACAATCCCGGGAAGAGCCACTGGATTTGTTCTGCCAAGGAGGGAAATAATGCCAGTGCCAATCGATCCTTGGGAATTGAGGCAGGGTCTGGCTCTTATTTTCCATTCCCTCAGCGGGTTTGGCTCCAGAGGACATTGGGATAAGAGCATGAAGAGAGGGACACACATCCTGAAGGTGCTCTCTTCCCTCAGCTCCAGCTCTTTTAGGTACAGAATCCCTGGAGATTTTATTTTCTTATGGAGTTCTGGGCTGGTTTCTGACTGTGCCTCCCTAATTCTCCTTTAGCGCAAGCAGGGATAACCAGCAAACCTCTGGAAAAGTGCTGGAATTTAGATAATATTAGGGGGGGAAAAAAAAAAAATCCTGACATCCCCTCTGAAGGAATATGAAATTGTTAATTTCTTTTTGCAAGGCAGGATGACTCCAAACCCTCTGGAATGTGAAGTCCTTTTACTTCTGCCCAGGAATTTTGGTGTCCAAGATCCCCAGGACAGCAACTATAAGTTCCAAATAAGATCCTCAAGAAGCAGGGATGTGCTTCTACCCAATTAACCCATTCAATGATCATAAATCACATTTCCATGAGATTATTTTCCCAGCCCTAAGTAAACAAGGGGGAAAAAAAATCCTAAAAAAAATATCCTGTTAAAATAAAAGTGGGAAAACCCTCACAGAAACCTGAAATTATTTTTGGAGCTGTTGTTTAAGTGTGCAGCCCATCATTTTGCTGGCAAATGACATTTTCCTCTGCCTGAAAATCATGATGCCTGGAAGTGGGGTTGGAATTCCAACACCAAAAAATACAGGGAAGAATTTAGGATTTGTCCTCAGAACAAAATCTACCTGGAAAATTCTCATCTGATGTTACACTGCTTTAATTCAGTCAAATCAAAATATTCCCTCTCCCAAGCAACAAAACACAGCAGGAATCTCAACTTCTTAATCCAATAAATTGCCAAATCCAAGGTTTAACTCTGATCGTTGGGAAAAACCAGGCAGAGGAGCAGCAGGAATTTTTGCCCTGGAATTACAAAATATTTTACTGTGGCACATTTGAAACAACTCATTCCAATATTTTCAATATTTTTAATCCCCAAAAACAAGGCCCCCTAAAAATCCCACAATTAGCCTGATCCTTTTTTTCTTTTTTTCTTTTTTTCTTTTTTTATTTTTCTCTTTTTTTCTTTTTTTCTTTTTTTTTTTTTTTCTGGAGGATGAGATGTTTTCCTATAAAAATTCCACTCTCCAGGAAGTGTTGACCAGCATTTTGTAGGATTATGCCAAAAGCACAGCTTCCAATAACGCAGGGCTGGGGATAAAATGCATCGTCCAGACTGCAAGATATTCCCAGGTTTTGCTCCAGGGGAGGAAAAGGTACCTGAGAGGGAATTAGGGCGTGGAGAAATCAGAGCCAGGCTAAATCTTGGGATCCAGCTGAGGAGCAGCAGCAGAAAAAGCTGCTTAAAATAAAGGAACAGATCCCAAGTCTAAAATTAAGGAGGGAAATGAATCCGTGGGAAGGGGAGGGGGAAAGTTTGAACTTGAGATCTCCAAGGATATTCCAGATGAGCCAAAACCATGGATGAGCCAAAATCAAGGATCCCTGCCCATGCTGTGGGTTCCCAGCTGCAAAGATTCCCAGATGTTCCCAATCCAGCCTCAGTTTCCCTGTTGCTCTTTATTTTCTGGATGCAAATGCCAGGAATGCATCTGAATTTGGGTTTGGAAAAGCAAGGGCAGGGAAGGAAACTGCTTGGAAAAGGGAATTTTTGGCTTGGTGAAGAGAGGTCAGAAGACAAAAATAAATAAGAAAACGGGAATTGTGCATGGGTCTGGCAGTTCTGGCACGGGATCATCCAATTCACCAGGAAAAAAAAAAGATGTATTGGGGTAAAAATTGCAGGAAAGTCCTACAATCCCAAAATTTCCCATCCTGTCTTGCTGACTTTTTCCTGATGGCTGGGAAGGTAAAAACAAACAGAGGCAGGAGGTCCAGGAAACACAAGGAAAATTCCAAGATTCCAGAAGCTGAGTTTGAAGCCAAAAAGCTGATGGAAGGTAGATTTTGATGGGGTATTGGGAAAAGTTCTTCCCTATGAGTGTGGTGAGACCCTGGAATGGAATTCCCAGGGAAGCTGTGACTTCCCCATCCCTGGAAGTGTCCAAGGCCAAGTTGGATAAACCTGGGATAACGAGAGTTGTCCCTGCTCCTGACAGGAACAAGATGATCTTTAACCCCCTTCCAACCCAAATCATTCCATGATGTTATGATTCCTCTAGGGAAAAAAATATCATAAAATATTAAACACCCTGACTTCAGCCCGGATTTTTATTCCATATTTTTTTTTATCTCATCCCAAGGCAGGATGGATCCAGGGAATTTGGTGGAGCTCCCTGGGGCTGGAATTCCACAGCGGGAATCGGAAGAGAAGTGTGGAATTCCTTTATTTTCCCATCTCCCTTCGATCCCTCTGCTGCTGCTCCCGCTCCTCTTTCCTGCTGAGGGCGGCTGAATTCCGCACGCCTGGCCTGGATTTCATCCCACACAGGCACGGAGCATTCCCACCTCCAGCTGAATGCAGAGGTGGGGAAAATAAATAAATTAATGGATAAATAAATAAATAAGTTCCAAACCCTTTGTTTTCCAGCCATCCCTGTTTATTCCGCAGGAGGAAAACTGAGGAGAGAAAAATAAAATAAAAAAAAAAAAACACAAACAAAACAAAACAAGAGGAATAGAGGCAAAAAAAGGTTATAAGCTGCCTTATTTCACGTGAATATTCCTGGTTTTTCCCTTCTTTGGGGTTTTTTCTTTATTTCTGGGTTTTTTTCCTTCCTATTAACTCCAGCCCTGCCTGCTCCAGTGGAAATTCCTGCTGTGGAAAGGTGGATTTGTTTTGTTTTCCTGGATTTTTTTGTGCCTGCACAGGAGCAATTTTGATTCCCTGGAGGCCACTGGATCCTCCCTGCACCTGGGATATCTCCAAGTGCCCTCTGAGTGCCCTTGGATTCTCCTTCTTCTGTCCCAAATCCCTCTTTTTTTTTTTCCAACTAGGCAGAAAAATAATTTCCTTCCCTGCAATTCCCACTCCTTTTCCTGGATTTGTTAGAAATCCATCAATGTGTTGCAGTAATTTTGGGATATTTAGATGTTCTGGGGAAGATGGGTTTAAAGACAGGATGGGTTGGGATAAAATTCCTCTTTCCATGGTTTCTCCTGGATTTTTAGGATACTTCATCCTTACCCAGAAGGGTCAAATGACAACAGAGTCACTGCCTTGAGCTCCACATGGATGTGGGGTCATCCCAGATCCCTGCTGTTCTCCTGGAATGGGGTTTTCCCACCGTTCCAGCCCCACTACCAAGGAGATCAGGCAGGAAGAGCCAAAAAATGAAAAAAAAAAATTGAGAAGGGACCTTTAAAATGCTAATTTTAAAAGCCAATCCCATTGTTTGAGGAATTTTTTTAAAAATTCATGGGTTCTCCATCTTTTAGCAGCTCATAATGACCACAGCAATGTCCCCTTCTCCCAAGAACATTCCTTTAGGATGAAGGGGATGGAGAGGGGATGAAATGTCTTGGTTTGGTGGGTGCTGGCCATCACATCCCAAATCCAGGTGAGCCCAGACCGAGGTGGATGTGCTCCCCCCCTTTCCCACAGCAATCCAAGGTAAAGGATGGAGCGAGGGTTGGAGCTTTTCCAGGTTTCTCCTTGCACAACAAAATGGTGTCTCCAAGCTCTGGTTCCTTTCCAGCATCCTTTGGAATTTTTTCCTCTGTTTTGGACTTAAAATGTGACTTTGGCTTTCAAGTTTAAGGGAAGAGAATCCAGAGGTGACATTTGGGTCAATCCAATAAAACATCAGGATTTGCCATTGTTTGTTGCTTTTTAAACGGAAACAAAAAAACTTTTGACACTCAGGGATGGGAATTCCTGTCTTTCCCAAAGCTGCTCTGCAGCAAAACTTCCCACTCACATTCCCTGCAAGGATTTAGATTGGTGGGACCTCTGGAAATCTCTGGTCCACTGCCTCCTCTCCTCAAAAAGGGGCAACTTCAAGGAATTTTTGTTGTACTTAGGAAGCAAAAAAAAAAATAATTTTCTGTTTAAGAAAGAAATTCAGAGGATTTTTAATTGTAATTTTTATGGGAAAAACTCTCCCAGTCCTGCTTTGGTTTTTGATATTTTTTTGGGTTTTTTGTGTGTGGTTTTTTTTTTCACCGGGGGGATGTTTTTTGGGGTTTTTTTTAGGTTTGGGGGTTTTTTTGTGTTTTTTTTTGTTGTTGTTGTTTGTTTGTTTGTTTTTGTTGTTGGGGTTTTTGTTGTTGTTTTTTTGGGGGTTTTTTTGGTGTTTTTTTTTAGCATTCCAATATTTTCAAGCATCTGAAAGTTATCCTGGTGAGGATTTCCATCCTGGATAACTTTGAGGAAGCAGCTAGAGCTCTGTCAGGGGAGGTTTATGTTGGATATCAGGAAAAGGTTCTTCCTCCAGAGGCTGGGCACGAGGACAGGAGCTCCAGGGAATCACCACATCTCCAAGGCTGCCAGAGTTCCAGGAATGTTTGGAAAACACTTTCAGTCACAGGGTGGGATTTTTTGGGATGCCCTGCCCAGGGCTTGGGGTGGGACCTGCTGATCCTTGTGGGTCCCTTGCATCCAGGATGTTTGACGATTCCAGGATTCACACACTCACCTGTGTCATTCCCAATCTCCCTCAGACCTTCCTGGGAATCACTTAGAAAACGACTTTACATTTCTGCTCACAAATAACATTTTCTAATCCCAAAAGGAGTCCTGAGCATGTGCCTTAAGTGCATCCCTGCTGTGTTTACAAACACATCCGAGCACCACCGAGCAGCCTTGTGAGTGCCGGTGGATGCAAATTGGATAAACTCAGTCAATGAAGCCAGAGGGTTTCCCAGCAGCCCCAGCACCTGCACATTCCAGCGTGTATTTATCCAACTAATCTTCAAGATATTAGGGATAATCTTTGCCGGTTTTTCCTTTAATGAACGGCCGACACGCTCGCCTGGAAGCTGTTCCTGCAAGGACCACTGGAGAGAAGGAATCAGATATCCCAGCTCCAATCGTTTATCACCATCAGATCAGGGACGGTGCTTTTTCCCAGGTCTCTTCCCTCAATAATTCCCAACATGTTCAGTTGTTAACCTCACTTAGCCTCCAGCAGAGCCTGGGAGACCAAACCGGGGAAGTTATTCCCAGGCTGTTCCATGTTGGGAATTTCAGGGCAGAGAGAGATAAGGAGGGAGGGCAAAGCAGGATGGAGGAATCCTTTAAAATCTTGGCCACAAACTGGGTTTTCCTTGAACTGTGTCACTCTCCCAGTGACACCAAGCTCTGCTGAGTTGGGATCCAAGGAATTTCATGCTCATTATCAGCTCCCCACCAAGGGCTGTGACCTCATTAACATTCCCAGACTAAGGGAAAAGGGATGCCAGCCAAGGATGCTGCAGGAGGGGGAAGTTTGTGGAGCAAGGATGCTGCCATGAAAAAGACAGAATTCCCAGCGAGGGGACTCTGCTCCCTCCAGCAGCCAGGTTTTCCCCACACCCATCCCGGTGCTCATCCAGAGGGTGTCTCCTTTCAGAGCACTCCTATCCAAGCCTGCATCCCACAGGGTTCCTAAAATCCCTGAGTTAGCAGGAGCCGGTGCCATGGAGCTGACCAAATTCTGTGTCCATTAACTACTTAACAAAATTCCCTGTGCCAGCCCCAGCCTCCAACACATCCAAGTTAATTCCCTTCCTCATTTCCAGGCCCAAAGCCAAGGCACATCTTTGTTTTCCCTCTTATCCTTGGAGTATTTGGGTTGGGAAAGGCTGCAGGATGAGCACTGCAGCATTCTGAGCTTTCTTAACCCCACACCTGCATCACACTCCGGCTAAAAACATCCAGGAATATCCATAACAATATAATTCCGTGACCAAAACAAATCCTCCATGGAAAAAAATCCACCTGCTGTGCTGAGCCAACACTTTCTGCTGCTTTTGGATTGCTTTTCCCCTTCCAGATTTAATCTGGGACCCTCACTTATTCCTAATCTGTGGGATATGGGAATTCTTGAAGCTCCCAAACCTCGTCACATCCCATTCCCTCTTTTAGGGTGAGTCCTGGCACAGCTTCCAGCTGTGCTCTGCACCCTGGATTCACTGTTATCCAGCTGGAAATCCAGCTGTTGGAAACCAGAACATCCCTCAGAAAGGTCAGTTTAGCAGACAAATGGGATGGGAATTTTTGGGATGCTCCAGATCACCCGGACATGTCAGGTGAGCACTCCTGGATGTCCATTCCTACTGTCACCATCCCAGAAGCCACCATCTCACTCAAACTGGAACCATAATGAAACTTCCCATCAAACCCAGTTGCTCCAGATCTACCCGCCCCAAATGTGCCCTCCCTAGAATTTCCAGCCACATCCACCATATTTTGGCAACACCAAAAACATTAATTTGGATACTGAAGGGGGTCTTGGAGGAGTTTGGACCACCAAGATTAGAAGCCACCTCAAATCCTCAGAGCAGGGGAAGTGACAGTGAAGGGTCTTCAATGAATCTTGACAGCTTGTCCAGATTGTCACTGACAAGATGTGAGCGACAGCTTTTTGTTCTTTCCCAGGATCAGGTGGATATGGAGATTGAATTCCATATGTCTGAATTAAACTCCTTGGGATAATCATGTCCATTTTCTGCCATTTTTGTACCAAAAATAGCATGGTCAGGGGGACCAGGGAAGGGATCATCCCTGAGTGCTGGCGCTGCTGAGGGACCACAAATCCTGGGATCTGTTTTGGACTCCTCATGGTGAGGGATTGGAGCATGTCCAGAGAAGGGAACAGAGCTGGGAAAGGGTCTGGAGCACCAGGAGTGGCTGAGGGATCTGGGGGAGCCCAGCCTGGAGAAAAGGAGGCTCAGGGGGAACCTTCAGGCTCTGCCCAACTCCCTGACAGGAGGGGACAGCCAGGGTTGGGTCGGGCTCTGCTCCCAGGGAACAAGGGACAGGATGAGAGGAAACAGCCTCAACTTGTGCCAGGAGAGGTTCAGGATGGACATCAGGATGAATTTCTTCATGGAAAGGGTGGTCAAGTATTGGAATGGGCCCAGGAAGGTATTGGAGTCCCCATCCATGGAGGTGTCCAAGGAATGACTGGATGTGGTGCTCAGTGCTCTGAGCTGGCGACAAGGTGGGGATCAGTCACAGGCTGGACTCAAAGATCTTGGAGGTCTTTCCCAACCTGAATGATTCCACTCCATTATTGTATTTGATGATCTCCTGAATTCCAGACCTGTACAGAGACCTCTTGTTTTGCTCCTTGGGATCAGGAATTCCAATTCCAAAGGCTGATGGGCCTGCGTGTCAGTGACCCTGGGCATGGCATGAGGGAGTGGCAGAGACACTTAGTGCCTTGCAGACATCCAGGTGAGCTGGTTTGTGACTTTGCAAAGATTCACCCATTCCATTTGCATCCCATTTTGAAGTGGATCCTGGTTGAGGCTCCTGTCTCACCTGCAAAATGGATTCAAATCCTGCTTTGGATTCCCTGGTCAACCCACACTTGCAACACTGGGCTAATTGGAGTCCTTGAATGAAGGCATGCAATGCTTGTTCTGCTCCAAGAAAAGAAGGAATCCTCAGGAATCCATGAAAGAGGAATTTCACAGCTTCACAGGATCTTCCTTGGAACAACTGGAATCAGTCGTGCTCTGGAA
Source organism: Chlorospingus semifuscus (assembly GCA_035048045.1). Taxonomy (NCBI): domain Eukaryota; kingdom Metazoa; phylum Chordata; class Aves; order Passeriformes; family Passerellidae; genus Chlorospingus; species Chlorospingus semifuscus. Next base: position 152,314,987 of record JAWWMS010000120.1, read on the forward strand.
CCAAATGAGAGACAATCCCTTCACTTCCTTACCTTGAGTGTCTTCTGCTAAAATTAAATTGAATTTCCTTGTTGTTCTCACTCCATTAAACTCTCTTGGGCCTCCATCTTTGTTTCTGAGGTGCCCTTCCCTCTCCTTTGCCCTTCTACATCTGGAATGTTCTGATCCGTGGGGATTTCCCTACCACTTTTCACCATTCTTCCAACTGATTTTACCACATCTCCCTGACCGACTTTTCCTCCGGGAACCTGGCAGGGAGGATCCCAAAGGGTTAACCTTCCTCCGTGGTTATCCAGGTGCTGCTCCGGGTGCAGCTCCCTTGGAGCCAGGAATCCTGCTGAGGTTTTCCACAGGGCGACAGAGCCACTTGGTCCGCGCCGCTGTCGGGAACGGGGATGGGGCTGAAAGCAGATCCCCGCTTTCAGGTGACACTGAGGAGGCCAGATTGGGTTTCTCCTGGGAGAGGAGGAGGTGAGGAGCAGCCCAAGGAGAGGCCGGATCCAGAGGGCTGGGAGGGACGAGGTGGCATCGGCACGGTCACACAACCTCTGGCCGTTTGTTTGACCCATTGCTGGATGACCCCACCATCCTGAAAAGTGGCCAAGCAGGACCACAGCAGTGATTGTCCCTCTGTGCTGGCACTGCTGGGGCACCTCCAGTCCTGGGGTCACTTGTGGGTCCCTCACAATGAGACATTGAGGAGATGGAGCATGTCCAGGGAAGGGAATGGAGCTGGGGAAGGGTCTGGAGCACCAGGAATAGCTGAAGGAACTGGAGGGGGCTCAGCCTGGAGAAAAGGAGGCTCAAGGGGGACCTCCTGGCTCTGCACAACTCCCTGACAGGAGGGTGGAGCCAGGTGGGAATCAGGCTCTGCTCCCAGGGAACAAGGGACAGGAGGAAAAGGAACAGCCTCAAATTTCACTACAGGAAGTTTAGGTTGGATACTGGAAAAACTCCTTCACAGGAAAGGTGGTTGAGCACAGGAACAGTACTGGAGTCACCACTCCTGCAGATATTTAAATACCGTGTGCGTGTGACACTTGGGGACAATGTTTGGTGGTGGCCTTGGCAGTGCTGGGGAAGGGCTGTACCCTATGACCTTGGAGGGCTTTTCCACCCTAAACAATCCCACGATTCCAAAGCATCTCCTGGCAAAGAGCTTTGGATTCAGACAAGGACAGGTGCCAACCACACTGATTGTCCCCCCATGGAAGTGCTGGTGTCACATGGAGACCTTGGGGACAGGTCCATCTACACCCAAAACCTCCATCCAATGAGTTTTCAGTGGTGAAGAACATCGAGTCAGAAGAAGAGTAATCCAGCAGGCAAAGTGTTAAGACAAACCACCCCATTCCAGAAGGGAAAGAGGGCTAGGAGACTGAAGTCCGGCTGGACTCTCCTCTATCCCCCCGTTTGATTTTATGGGCTCTGAAATGTTGCCCATCTGCCCTCGGTGGCTGCTGCTCTTTTTTAATTGGAAGGGACAGAGGGTATTGACGACCTATCAAAATTCATATCTTGGCAACATTTCATTCCCAGTGGCCTCAGCACTCTCCCTTTTCCCCCCCTCCTTCCCAGATAAAGGAACTGTCACTTCGATAAACGGCCCCTAATGGTGGGCAGGGAAGGTGGGACAAAAAGCTTTCAGATCCCACCAGAAAACTTCATCAGGAAAGCAAAAAAAAAAAAAAAAACAACCCTTCACAGGCTTTTTATTTTTTTAAATAACTGGGAGATTTCATTAATTGATTGACTATTAAGGCTAATATAATTTTGATGATGTCGCCTATCTTTTCTATCATTGATTTTAAGTCAGAGTCCCTTTCTCACCTTTTGGTTGTATTTTTGGGAATGGGGCACGTTGTTATTAAAATCCAATTGAATTTTCACTATCTTTGCACCTTAAGCTGAAGGAGCCAAAAAGAAGGAGTGTTATTGGTATTTATTCAATTGAACATTAATTTCTGCTGCTTGGGCTCTTCCTTTTTTACAGATAGCAAAAAAAAGTGCCCTTGCTGTTTATTCAATTGAATTTTCACTTTCTTTCCCTCCACATTAAGTGACTTCTGTAATGGGAGAATTTCTTAATCCAAGGGAAAGCAAAGAAAAAGGGAAATCGGATCCATAAGAAAGCTGACAGCAAACACACAGAGGTCACCAGAAGGCAAAGAGCTCAGGATTAATTTTCATTAATTAATTTATTGGTGCCCTGGTGGGGGCTCGGGCATGGGGTCCAGCTGTGCCACCTGAGAAATTGGCACAATCTCTTTTTTGTGGTGTCACATCTGCAGGTGCTGAGACACCTGCACTCCTGTCACCCTCCCTCTGTGGTCTCATGGACTTTCTGTCCCCACAGCAGCAAATAAATGAGGTCAGGTAAGGTCTTGGAAGCAGGTGACACACTCAGGTCACCTCCAGGTGGCTCAGTGTTGTCCCCAGAATCTAATGAGCAGGAAAAGAGTGGAACAGTGGACACCACACCTTCTCTCATGACTGAGGGTGTCAGGTCAAGTTGAATTCACAGAAACACCACAGGTGTACAAGTTCATCCCTCCTCCCAGGCCAGACTAAGTCTGCATTCTCCTTGATGGAATTAAAAATCCAGACTTGGTTTGGAGGCGCAGGAGGGTCGTCCTCAGCCTGACCATTGGGTAACAATGGGGAGGCAGGAGCTCTCCTTGCCGCCGGGGCTGTCCCTGTGACATATCAGGATGGCGTTTTGCTGCCACTGCAGCTTCAGGACCTTTGTTCCCTGCATCAGCAACTTCCCAGTTCCTGTCAGAGCAATCCAATCATCCTCAGCAGCAGTTCCGGAGAAGATCGTTGGGTCAAGCCACTAAAGGTGAACGAGTCTTGCTGTCACCAATCAACATCTCCAGTGCTGATCCAAATACCCAGCCCAGCTACTCCATGCTTTTCCCCAGCTGTGCCTCGAATCACATATTTCATGGAATGTTCTGAGCTGGAAGGATGTGAGTCCAACTCCTGGCCCTGCACAGGACACCCAAAAAACCCCAACATGTGGCTGAGAGTCAAAGGATTTTTGAGTTCTGCCAGGCTTGGAGCTGTGACCACTTCCTTGGAGAAGCTGTCCCAGTGCCCAATCACCCTCTGGATGAAAAACCTTTCCCTAAAATCCCTTCTAACCTAACCCTAACCTTTATCCCATCCTGCAGCAGGGCTGTCAGTCCAGAAAGATGGATATTGATGCACAACTCAACAGCTCAACAGGATGTGGAGTTTCTCCTTGGCCTCAGAGTTCCTTTCTTGATGTTCAGGGGATACAGAACATCCTGGAATTTTGGTTCCACTCATCCCACCTATACCACAGGGAAACCAGAACTTTTCAGAACTGCCTGACTGTGCTGGTCCCACCTTTGCTGTGGTGCTGCCCATGGAGACCAGACCCTCCCTCCATCCCATAAACCTAACAGTGGCAGATTTGGGAAAGACCGCCCAGTTCCCAAGTATTTTCCATATCTCCAGGCTAAACCACATCCCCACTTCAGTTTGGAGCTTTGCCAGGTTCTTGGAGATGTATTCCCCTGGAAGAGGTTGGAAGAGATCAAGAGAGACCCAGGAGAAGTTGGATCTGCACCATCAGGGCTTCACTGACACCTCAAATTCCGGGATCAGTTTTGGCTCCTCACAACAATGACATTAAGGGGCTGGAATGTGTTCAGGGAAGGGAACAGAGTTTGGGAAGGGTTTGGAGAGTCAGGAGGGGCTGAGGGAGCTGGCGGGGGGCTCAGCTGGAGGAAAGGAAGCTCAGGCGGGGTCTTTTGACTCTCCACAGCTCCCTGACAGGAGGATTTGGGGCTCTGCTCCTGAGGAACAAGGGATGGGACAAGAGGAGACAGTCTCAAGTTTCACCAGGGGAGGTTTACATCGGATATGGGGAAAATTTCTTAATGGAAAGAGTTGTCCAGCCTTGAAACAACTGCCCAGAGCAGTATTGGAGTTAACATCCCTGGAGGGATTTAAAAGGCATAAATGTGGCACTTGTGGACATGGTTTAGTGGTGGCCTTGGCAGGTCTGGCTGAACAGTTGGGCTCAATGATTTTAGAGGGCTTTTCCAACATAAATGATCCTATAATCCCATGATTCTGTTTTCCCCCAAAAGATCACTCTTGCATTAAAAGCATCATCACCTTGGATATCTTCTTAGGAAAACTAGCCCTTTTCCTTCTTTAACTTGGATTCAGGAATCTGCTCTTCCCACCAAACACTAGGAGAGACATTGCCACTGGCCACGGATTTCCTCCTACCCCCACACGCTTCCAGGAGCTGCCTTAGCAGGAATAAATCCCACAATTAAAGCAGCATTAGGACATTAGCTTTTAAAACCCTCGTCCTAGGAAATAATGTCCCCATGTTAGCACGGAAAGCACCGGGGGTGTAAAACTTTTATTATTAAAATTAACATTTCAAACCCGTACCGTGAAGTAATGGGGGAGGTGAGGATGGATAAATCAGACACTTAAACCAGGAATGTAACATTAGCACTTGGAATTGCGACCAGGAAATAAAGTCAAGGTGAGGAGATGGATAAATCAGACAGCTCAGCTGGAGTCTCTTTGTGTTAACACTCAGAATCCTTGAGGAAAAAAAGGAGGTCGAGAAATTAAATGGGGAAAAATGAACTATGCAGGGCCTGATTCCAAACCAGGAGACACTCAGGAGAGGAATAACATGGGATAAGAGGAGATTACGGATGTTCAGCTGGTTTGGAGTCTGCAGGGAATTCCTCTGGGCTGTGCTGAAAGAGGGGTAGAGACGCTTCATGGCAGAGGTCCAGAAAATCCCTTTTCCCCTTAATAAAGCTTCAAAGAAAGGAATTTGGGAAAGGAAGGCATGAAGATGTTAATTGGAAGTTCCAAACTCTTTTGCAAATCCGGATCAATTCCCCATCCATGTTTTTAAGATACAAATGGAGACATTGCAGCAACTGAAGTCCCCACCACCTTTCAACCATGGATAATTTGGGCACATGGGGATGAGCACACCCCATGCTCATGGTGGAGTTGGCTCAAATCCATCCTTCAGGTCCATCTCCTAGGGCAAATCCAGCTGTTGGGAATTTCTAAGTAAGTGACACAATGCCTCAGGTTGAAATTTCTGCAGGGTGGTTACGGAGGGACTGAACTGACCCAGGTTGATCCCAAAGCTCCCCAGGAATGATTCCATATGAAAAACACACTTTGCAGAGAGGAAAAAAAAGGAAAAAAGGAAAATAAGGAGTATAAAACTTGGGGTATCTGAGTGTCCCAAAAAGAGCAGGAAGGGTTCCACAAGTCACACACAGGAGGACTTTGGGTCTCCTCCCAGGAAATCTGTTGTTCTCTTCTTGTTATGTTTCTCACACAATCCTGGCAAAGTATCCAGAAAATATTTAGAGATCCAAAGAGGTGTCCAGGCCAGGCTGGAAAGGGTTCCTGGTCTAGCGGGAGATCCCCTATTCATGGAGAGAGCTGGAATTAGGCAACTCCTGAAGTCCCTTCCAACTCAAACCATTCTATGATTCCATGATCTATTGGTTTCTCTGGATTTTTCCAAGATATTTTCCAACCCCTGCCTCCCTTCAATACTGTCAATACCACCACAAGGGTGGCCTTGGACACCAAAGGTGATGAATTTCACTGTGGAAGAGGGGCCATGTGGGGATGCTCACCAAAAAAAGCCTTAGGTTTGTTTCCATGAATGGCTGAGTTCCAGGACTGAAGAAAAGGAGGACCTGAAGGAAAGGATTCCTTCAGTGGTGACAGGTGTCACCTTCACAGTGACAATCTCCACTTCCACAATCGCAGCCACAACCTGTATTCCCACGATGAGCCAGCAGGAAAAAATTCCAGCATTATTTCACACTGCAGGATCCTTCTTTGCCAATTGTCTGTGAAACTCAGGCCTTTTCTCCTACTCAGAATTTTTCTAGGGCTTTTCTCTATTTTTTCCCTACAATCCTTCCCAAAAAGAGACGACACCAAGCCACTCTTACCAACTCAGTAAAACCATCCTGGAACGGCCAAACTCCCCAGGGAAAGGCTGGAGGCAGAAAATTATTCCCAGGGTTTATTCTCCTCCCCTGGGTGGCTGAAACAGACCAAACCTCTGGCAAATTGGGAATTTTATTTCTAGGAGACATAGTCTTTGGTGGTAACACAGCATGGTGCCAAGGAGTCCCCAACTCTTTGGACGCAGAGGAAAGATGGGAAAGAGGGAAGAGAAAGGCAGGGTGACGACGGGAAAAGGGTGGGATATGATGTCATCTTCCCACCCTCAGGGGATCTCTGAATTATTAATGGGAACAGAAAGCCATCCCTGCAACCCAAGCTGGGCCAGCTCTGATTTCATCTCTCGACAGCTCTGGCGCTCGGCTGCGCCGGCCGGTCCTGCTTCCGGAAGGGAATGAGCCTCACGGGGAGGAACGGCGGCACCAGGACGGGAATTCAGAGCTCTGTGTCATCAGCACCAGGATCATCCGTGACCTCCAGCCATATCCTCAGCCCCCCTTGGATGACGGATGGAAAACCGCGGGTGACTTGCTCCCTCCTTGTCACCCACCAGGATTGCTTAGCATGGATGGAGTTTGATGGATAAATCCCGCCGGGTCAGGAGGAGCTGTCAGAGGTGCTGAAGATATGGTTACTTAGGGATACACCAGGAGTTTCCTTCATCCCAGGGTCATCCAGCTATTTTTTTGATAAATTACATGCAATGAGCTGTGTGGGTCTGAGCCCAGGGGCGGAAAACAGCAGAATGCAGCGCATTCTTTTTGCCCAATTTCCTCACCCTGGACCTGTTCTCTCACTGCCATCTTTTCCCTTTCCTCCTTCGTCCTTCTCTTTCCATCCATGGGTTCCTCAGGCCTGAATCCTTCTCCTAAAAACTTATCCTTTCCCACTGGGTTTCCTTTTCCCTCTCTCTATCCCTTAAATTTACTATTCTGGAATATTTAGTGGCATTTGTGGTACCCTGGGGCAAAATCCTGCCCAAAATCCCATTGCTTTGAGAATTCCAGAGGCAGGAACCGCATTCCCATCCCTTGGTATCCAGATGGAAAAGAAATGAGGATTCCAGAATGGAATTGCAGCATCTCCTAAAACACCTTGCCAGCAATTTGTCTATTTGAGGATATGAACTACTAATATTATTCATATAAATTATTAATTTAAATTTATTTCGTTTTTAACCAATGAAAGAATAATTGATATTGGGAGGGAGTTGGAGGTTGGGTTTGGAAATAATTTCTGATTACAGAAAGAAGTAAATTTCCCCCAAAATTCTAATTTTTCCTGCTTGGAGGGTGTCCAAACTTTAAATGCTTCTCTTTTCCCCACTCCTGCAGACCAGTAAGAATCCCATCCTTGCTTTGGAATTAAACCAGGGAAGAGGGAAAATGAGGAATTCTGACTTTCCTGCTGAGCTGTTCCTGCAGGTCAATGGTTGATCCTCTACTCCAAAATTAGGATCCCTGATGAAGAATAAAACTCCTCATCTCTGCCATTACAGCAGTGAAACAGAGCCTTGGGAATTATCCAAGAACATCAGGAAAGTTACTTTCCATTTCAACACCCATATCCAGGATTTTCCTTCCGGGATCCAGAACTGTCAGTAGGCCATTTTCTCCATAAACACTATTTTCAAGGAAAAATGACCCATTTGGATAACTGGGAGTCAGAAGAGAGAAATCCACATTGTTCCACTCTTCAGGCTACTCTTGGCTGATATTTATTCCATTTTTATCCCTTGGGATTCCACCCATGGATCATCTAATATTCCTTGTCCTGTTTCACATCTCCACAAAAGCTCTGAAGGACATGGAGCACTTCCAAAATATATGAGGCCTTCACATCCCACAAAATTTTTTAGCCAAAACCTCTCTTGGCATTTAAGCACCTGACAAGGTCTTATTCCCTGTGTTGGACACATGGAAAATGAGGCTGGAAGTGAGGAGGGTTCTCCAGGTTGATCCAAGTTCTTCGCACTTTGTATGTAAATCCCAACATGGCTCCCAAATTCCAGAAGTGTGTGAGTGGAGTTATTCAAACTGTGATAATGGAAAAAGACTTGAAATTCCCAGGAATGTGTTGGGAGATTGGTACAGAGCGTGTGAAAAAATGGACAATTCCAGCAAAAATCAAATAGTTCAGCATCCATACCAGGCAATGGCCAAAAGGAAACTTTCTTGGAAGTTTCAGTGGGAATTAAGAGGTCAAATTGTGGAAGTGGTGGAAAAGGAGCTTATTTTTATGTAAGGAATGGCAGGAACAGAAATGGGGACACAACAAGAAACAAGAGCAACTGAACTGTTATGTCCATGCGTGTTTGTCATTCCAAAAGGATATTAAAATTATTGGAAATCTTTGGGGAACTGAAAACTGTTTAAAAATTACCAAAATCCCAATGAAATTCTTGAAATCATCTCCATCTTTCCCTGTTTCATTTTAAACAGCCATTTCAGCTTCATTTTAAGCAGCCTTGGAAAGGAGTTTCCTGCTTCCACCTTACCACATTCCTCTGCATTCCTTCCTCATCTTCTCTTTCTTATCTCCCGATTCTTGATCTTCATGGAATCATAAAATCATGGAATGGTTTGGGTTGGAAGGGAACTTAAAGACCATCCAATCACATCCCCCACCATGTGCAGGGACACCTTCTACTATCCCAGGTTGCTCCAAGCCCCATCCAACCTGGCCTTGAACACTTCCAGGGATGGGGCAGTCACAGCTTCTCTGGGAAATCCATTCTTGTGCCTCAGCACTCTCCCAGGGAAAAATTTCTTCCCAATATTCCTTCCAAACCCTCAGTGCTGCTGCGACCCTGCCATGAGATTTGGAGCAATATTCATCCCTTACTCCCATCTCCTCCTTCCCTTTGAGCCACTTCCTTGCAACTTCCCTATTGAACAGTGGGATGCTCATCCATGAATTTGGGTATCTGGCAGGAAAAAGCTCTTTGAGGATTTTTATTGTCTTCAACTGCATGTTCAGGTCATGAACTCAGAATATGTGGACACAGAGGTGGGATCCTGTGGAAGTTTCTGGATAAATGGATACCCATGTGTGTCTCTCCAATAAATTCCCTGTGCATATCCGAACTTTTAATGCTTATTTAATCCAGACCCTGGAGCCCAGCTGGGACCTCTCGCCGTTCCTACCACGGATGGCTACTCTGAAAGGCTGATGGAAGCACTTGGGTTCCCGGGAGACCCTTCTCTCTCTGCCTCATAAGCAAAGTGGTTTTCCTGAGGGATTTGAGCATGCAGAAGGGGGCTGCTCGCTCAGCAGCTGAGCTGCAGGGAGCTGTGCTATCCTAAAGGAACACTTCCAACAAGAGCAATGAATCTGCCTCTGGAAGGGAGAGATTTAGGGAAGAGAAACATCCTTTGCCTGGTTTTAGGGGATCCCAGTGCAGTTTTAGGAATGCTGGCTTTTTGGAGCTGGATTCTTCCAATAAAAAACCTGTCCTGGATGTGATACTGGAAAATCATGGAATGTTAGAATGGTTTGTGTGGAAAGGACCTCAAAGATTAACTCATTCCATCCCTTTGCCATGGGCAGGGATATATTCCACCATCCCAAATTGCTCCAAGTCTCATCCAACTTGGCCTTGAACACTTCCACTGATGAGGAGTCCACAGATTCTCTGGGAAGATACCTGGAATATTACCCTACCTATTATGGGCCTCAGATAGAGGTCAGTAAATTCCTTATGAATTGCGCTTTCCAGAAATAAAAAACAAAAGGAAAAGAGGAAATGGCCTCAACTTGCACCTGGGGAGGTTTAGGTGGGATATCAGGAATAATTCCTTCAATGAAAAGATTATCAGGGTGGTGGTTGAGTCACCATGCCTGGAAGAATTTAAAAGCCGTGTGGATGTGGCACTTGGGAACATGCTTTAGTGGTGGCCTTGGCAGTGCCAGGGAACATTTGGACTTGTGGGCTTTTCCTACCTAAACTATTCCATGATTCTAAGAGCCAGAAGGAAAACTGGATGCATCTGAGTTTCCATGTTAAATTCAAACACTTAGAGCCAATATTTAGGAAAATGGAATTTTCCCTAAATGAGAACTTTCCCAAGCCAGCAGAACTACACAAGCTTCTCTCAAGGCTCCATGACTGGGGCAGTGAACAGGAGATTTAAAGTTCTTGGATCTGCAGTTTAACCCGCAGATTTTCCAAGTAACATTTGCTCAGTAAAACATTTCCAAGAGTGGGATTTACTGTCATAATTAATAGGTTATGATTAGGTCAATAACTTTCATCAACCTCGCCGGGAGAGAACCTATTAATGAAGCTGTAAAACAACGTAAACTCCATGGAAAAGATGGGAGGGAGGATTTACAACTTCCCAGAAGCCTCAGTAACTAAAGGGACGATTTACAGGAAGGAAAATGATCCGGGTGCCCATAAAACACGATTCAAATGATGCCCATATCCAAACAAGACAAATTAAAAAGGTTTAAGTAGATTTCGCAGCCCAAATAAACCAGAGCATCTCTATTGAGAGGATGCATTTTATGGAGTGCAGGAGGGGAAGATGCATGGGAATGGGAGAGGGGATGGAGCAGGTCGATCAGAAATCAGGGACACAGCCTGGCATTCCTTATTCCCTCATCAAGATCATCCCTTAGGATGCGGTCCAGCAGTCACATCCAGTTCTAAGGGAATTCTGGTGTCCCTGCCTATGGCAAGGGGGTGGAAGATGATGATCCTTAAAGTCCCTTCCAACCCAAACTGTTCCATGATTCCAAGAAGGAAGCACAGTGTGCAGCCACTTCTCCCCACAGACAAAATTCAGAGGTTAAAATTCATGGAAGGTGTTCATCCTAAAGCCTGGGGAAAGGAGACTTTTCCATTTGGGATGGTTGGGGAGGACATTGCCCAACACCACCCCCAAAGTAGACTCCAATAGCTCACTCATAGAATCATGGAATCATGGAATGGTTTGGATTGGAAGGACCTTAAAAATCAACCAGTTCCACCTCCCTAGCAAGGGCAGGGACACCTTCCACTATCCCAGATTGCTCCAAGGCACATCCAACCTGGACTTGGACATTTCCAGGAATGGGCCAGCCACAGCTTCTCTGAGAAACCTGCGCCAGGGCCTCACCACTCCCACAGGGAAGAATTCCTTCCCAAAATCCCATCTAACTCTTCCATCTGGCAGTGGGAAGCCATTCCCCCTTGTCCCGCTCTCCATCCTGTGTCCAAAGTTTCTCTCCTGCCCTCTTGGAGTTCCTTTAGGCACAGGAAGATCTCCTTGGAGCCTTCCTGTCTCCAGGCTGGACATTTCCAGCTCTCCCAGAAGAGCAGAGGAGCTGCAGTCATTTGATCAACTGAGTGACCTCCTCTAGACTTGGGATGTTGGGACAACAGGGAGAGGAGGGCAACACAAAGCCAATTTATCCTAAATTTATTTAGGTGCAAATCTACAGTACCAAAACTTGTCCCTATTGTCCCTTTTGGTGACAAGACACAGCCATCTTCTGCCTTCATTCTGAGGAGCCACCTTGGAGTTTATTTCTTTATCAATGTATGGACTTGAGTGTCAAAAAACATTAACTTTTCCAAGGTTTTGGATCTCACAGCCTGCATGGATATTGCTTGGATATCATTCTGCTGTGTGAATATTGTGGTTAAAGGGTTGGGGTTCCAGGAATGGGTACAACTCCTGTTGTTCGTCCCGCATCCCAAATGTCACTTTTTGAACCAAAACTTCTGGATTTCAACATCTCCCCCAGCAACTCAATCCCAATCCTCTGTAAGTTCGTTAATTATCCTCCCTCTTCTAATTGCGTTTATAAAAGCTGCTTAATTTGACAAGACCGATTTCCCATAACCCCCTGCTGATTAGCATCATGTTCCTGTAATTCCTTATTAATCGAGTCCTAGTGAGGTATTCCCTCATTTTGCCTGGAATCAATGGCAGGCAATAATTAACCAAGTCATTCCCATTCCTTAATAGACCGACACGACGTCAGATTTCCTCTTGTCCCTTGGATTTCCCTGCCTTGGGATCTTGAAAACCAACCCTGATTCTTCTTGGCCACATCCTAGAAAACACTTGGATAGAGTTAATCCCTGTTTTTAGCACATTGAGTGTTTTTTAAGAGGGGCTATTTGGAATGTTCCCCACTAAATGCCAGCCTGTAAACCATCCCTTCCCTTTAATCAGGAACAAATCTGCTTTTCCCTCCAAATACAAAACAAATATCCCTGGAAAATGCCTGCTTTGCACATTTCCCTTCCAAGGAGGAATCAATACTGGGGTTATTATAGCTCCTTCTGTTCCCAAAGTATTTCAACTCTTTGCTGGCCTCAGCTCTACTGGCCAGAACCTCTCCTGGCTTTTTGCTCATCTCACTGATTTTCTCCATTTTTGTGCAAATCCAATGTCCTTTATTCCTTTTTTTTCCCATTTGATGTGTCCCTTGTCACTGTCCCTTTGCCTCTAAGCCAGTTTTTCAAACCAGTGTCACTTTTGGTGTGGGGGGAAATTATCCTTTTGGGGGCACTTTGGTTGTTTTTTAACCATCCCCTCTCATCATTCTCATTTTACCATTAACTCTTTTTTTTTTTTTTAACCAGCTGAATTGTCCTTCAAGAGATTTTAGTTTTCCATGAACCTTGAAAAATAACCAAGGTGCTGTTCTGAGTTAACTCTGAGGGTGGTGAGGGCCTGGAATGGAATTCCCAGAGAAGTTGTGGCTGCCCTGTCCTTGGAAGTATTCCACAATGGGGCTTGGAACAACCTGGGGTAGTGGAATGCATCCCTGTCCGTGGCAGGGAGTTGGAATGAGATGATTTTTAGGATGGTTTGCAGGTAAATCCTTGGGTTGCTCCTCTGTCCTTTTGTTTGGGAAGTGTTGTCAATTGCAGATACCACCAACCAGCAGAATTCCCACCCTGTCTATTGGGACATTGATCCATAACCATTCCACATCATTTTTCTATAGGATTTCCCAATGGCTTGACACTGTCACCAATTGTTTCCCCATTTCCTTGCTCAAAATACCCCATAACCAGACTCTTGAGCACTGCAGCAATCAAAGTTGGTGGAACTGGATCCTCCAAAAAAAGTTTCCATGGAAGCATTTTTTTCTCTCAAAAAAAATAGAAATTTTGGATGAAAATAAATTTTTCCACTTTCTGCAGAATCAGGCTGCCACTGAACATTTATGAACTCAAAACCAGTTTATTTTTCAGGACTGGGATTTCTCCAAGGGAAAGTGTTTCAATTTGTGCTGTTTTGTTACACTTGACCATCCACCTTCCTTTTTTCCTTCCCTCCTCTCCCAGATTGTCCAAAGAAAAAGGCCCTGTGAACCTCTTTTCCTCCTAGACTGGGGACTATTATTTTTATTTCCAGTCCCTTCCACCTCTTCCTCCCTGGAATCTGCCAGGTTTGCAGTAATTTGAGATTCCCATTCAAAGTAACTGAGTCGCCACTGGCAAAGACTCAGCGTGACCAGGACAGCCCTGCTTGGAGGTGACCCTCTGGCCTGAGCTGGGCCGTTTAATCCACCAGATTCCAGAATATTGGGAAGTGTTTCCCAATTTATTCAGTCCCTTTATTGCTTCAGATCATCCTGGAATTAGCTATGGGCAGCGAATTTGCAAGTTCACTGCAGCAGAGGGTTTCCCACGGAGATGAAGCCTCAGGGACAACAAGGAGATATTTCCCTTTCTATTCAACTTCCTGGAGATTAATAATCCATCCTGGATAGAGGGCTCCGAAGTGCATCCTGTTTAAATATGGAATTAAATATGCAGGAAAAACTGAGGGAACACAGACCCCTAAACTTGCACTGTCTGATCAAAAGATTCACCTGGAAGCTCCAACCGCATCTGGCTTGGTCAAGTGAAGAGATTCATAGAAAAAAAAGATGGAAGCAGATCTGAGGTCTCAGAACAAAGTTTTTCCATTGATCCTTCAACATCTGGAATTTCTCATGGCCTTATCTCTTTTCCTCTGAGCTGTATGGACCCTTTGTAGTCTTTAAATTGTTCTTGCAATTGCTCAGCTCCACTGTTGGAAATCCCACCACTACAGCTTCAGACTGAAAGATGGACTATTGGGAAGAAATTTTTCCATGTGAAGGGGGTGAGGCCCTGGAATGAAATTCCCAGAGAAGCTGTGGCTGTCCTATCCCTGGAATTGTTCAAGGCCATGTTGGACAGGGCTTGGAGTTACCTGGGATAGTGGAATGTGTCCCTGCCCATGGATTGGATGGCCTTGGAAATCCCTTCCCATTCAAACCATTCCATGATTCCATGATCCCATAAATGTTTTCTCATCTCTTGCTGCTGGAGCTGATATTCCTCCCATAGATTCAGGGAGCTGATTAGAATAGATCATGGGTAAAACCAAGTGACAATCCAGGTGACAATCCAGGTGATGTGGCCCTCACATCCCTTTGCAATGGCCCATGGAACTGCTCCTACTTCCTGTGAGGGTGGACTGGAAAAGAATCAGATGCAGCACATGGAACCGGCTAGAAAAGCAACAATAATCCTGCACCAAAGTGTTGATGTTATGCCTGAGTGAAGTTTTACTCCAAAACAAATCCTTCAGGATTGGTGGGAGGGATGTTTAACACCCAGGTTTTTAATTGGTCGGCTTTTATCCATAAAAATGAATGATTCCATGTGTAAAAACATCATTGCACGTGTAAAAGTAAATTATTGTGCATATAAAATCTTTACTGCACATCTAAAAGTAAATTATTGTGCATGTGAAATAGATTCCGGCATTTTTTTCCCCTTGCACCTCCCAGTCATTATTTTGGGAACACTTGTAATCCCTCACTTTGAACATGTGGAAGTTCCACTAAAGATTCCTTTTGAAACAGACTCCCATCTGTGCTCTCCAGAGGAATATCCCAAGTATGGGTCAAAATCTGTACAACTACACGGGAATTCCTGGCAATGACGTGTATTAATTATGCTCACAAAACTGCCAAACTGTTGGAATCCAATTCCTTCCCATTCCTGCCGCAGCTGGAGCTCCGGGGCTAAGATTGATGGGGAATATCTTTGGCCTCTCTCTCACGCCGAGTTTAAAAGCTTTGGCCTCAAGGGCAGGCCAAGATCCTGTCACATTTGGCATTGCTGGACCAGCACAAAACAGCTCCCAGGCTCAGCACAGCTCATCCATATCCCGTCCCCGTGGCAGCCAGGTGCAGCAGGAATGTGGGAACGCGGTGGTGCATCCCATGGGATCACTGATGCCACCAGAGATCCAAGAGGCCTCGTTCAGAGCACAGCTTTGTAGCTTTAATCATGTGGATCCAGGGGTTGGGACTGTCCCAGACAATTTCAGCATCAACAAAGAACCACCAAATCCCGGAATCTCTGAGGCTGGAAAACACTTCCAGGATCGCTGAGTACAACCTGTGACTGATTCCGAATTTGTCCACCAGTCCAGAGCACTGAGTGCCACATCCAGGTGTCCTCCTTGGGGATGGGGACTCCTCCACCTCCCTGGGAATCCCCTTCCAATGCTTAACAACCCTTTCCATGCAGAAATTCCTCCTGATGTCCAACCTGAACCCTGCCCTGGCACAGCTTGAGGCCGTTTCCTCTTGCCCTGTCCTTTGTTCCCTGGGAGCAGAGCCCAGCTCCCACCTGGCTGCACTATCTTTTTGGGGAATTGTGGAGAGTGAGAAGGTTCCCCCTGAGCCTTCCTTTCTCCAGGCTGAGGCCCCCCAGCTCCCTTCAGCTCCTGGAAGGACTTACAATATTCCACTGGAATTTCTTTACCCCATCCCTGACTTGTGATGCTGATGTTTTCACCATCCAGCCTTCACAGGAGTGGATGTTCCTGCAGATTCCAAGTGTGTGGTTCTCCAGTGAAGTCTCAGAGGGCTGTGAAGCTCCATTCCATGTTTGAAGCTCTCAGAGGGGTCTCAGACTCACTTTCACGAGGAGAAGGATCCATGGAGAAAGTCTCCACCAGAAATTGTTCAGCTTCCCATGTCTGAACTGGGGAAATCCTGAACTGGAGCTGGACATGGAGTCACTTCACATACAGCCCCATTTTTGAGTCCAACCATCCTATTTCAAGGAATGGCAAGTTCTTAGTCATGGAAATTAGGGTTGTGCACCACACCATCACTTTACCACAAATTATGGGATATCCAGCTATCCCACAAATTATGGGATAGCCAGGTATCCCACCAAAAGGGCTTTCAATCCTATCCCTGACCAAATCCTTCATCCAGTAAGGATGAAAACCTCTGCACAGCAAGGCACAGCAAAATAAGGCTGAAACTTGCTGAGACATCCAAGGATGTCACCAGTTTGGGATGGAAGCCTTGACACACCCAGCTGGAATGTTGTGAGGCCAGAAGGATTGGAGATATGGAGATAGCAGTGTGCTAAGGAAATGTAGTACAGCCTGTCCCTTGAGCACTTCCCAGTGATCCCATGCAACATTCCAGGGCAATATTGCCCTGATGATGTTTCTCATTCCCAGGAGTTACTTTGGTGTCTTTGTCAGGGCCTGGAACTGCATTGTCACCAAACTGGAATGAATTGTGACCATTTCTGGAAGGTTTCCAATATAAGATTCCAATCTGGAGATCTTTGATTCTCTCTGGGAAGGAATTTTAACCTGTGAGGGTGCTGAGGCCCTGGCACAGGCTGCCCAGAGAAGCTGTGGCTGCCCCATCCGTGGAAGTGTTTAACGCCAGGTTGGACAGGGCTTGGAGTAACCTGGGATAGTGGAAGGGTTGGAATGAGATTATCTTTAAGGTCCCTTCCCACCCAAATCATTTCGTGATTCCATGATTCTCACCACCCAAATCAGGGAAGAATTTCTTCCCAATATTCCATCTAACCCTACTCTTCATCAGGTTGAAGCCATTCCCCCTTTTCCTGACACTCTATCCCTTGTAAAAAAAATCCTTCTCCATATTTTTTTCAGCTCCTTCTGGTTCTGGAAGGCCAAAATTAGGTCCCTCCAAGATTTCTCTTTTCCAGGCTGAACAATCCCAATTCTCTCAGTGTTTTCTCACTGAGAGAAGCAGCAGAGCTGCTCTATCCCTCTGATCATCTTGGTGCCTCCTCTGGACTTGCTCCAACAGCTCCATGTCCTTCCTATGCTGAGAACCCACAGCTGGATGCAACATTCCAGGTGGGATATCACCCAAGCAGTGTAGAAGGGTAGAATTCCCCACTCTCCTGCTGCCAACCTTGTGGGATCAGCCCGGAATACAATTGGGTTTCTGGGACTGGAGCACACATTGCTGGGCCATGTCCAGCCTCTCACCCACCAGCACTTCCAAGTTCTTCTCCCTAGGGCTGCTCCATCTGCTCATCCCCAGCTGGATTGACCCTGAGATTGACTCTCCCTCCGTTGCAGCACCAGCACTTGGTTCTGTTAAGCCTCATGAGATTCCCATGGCCTCACATCTCAAGATTGTCCAGGTCCCTCTGGATGCATTGAAAACTGGGAATTCTCATTGGGTCTTGCATCACTCGCAATCTGACAGTGTCTCCACCCCTGGTGACACGTCCACACTTCAGCTGGTGACTCAGGTGACACAAACCACTGCTGCCAAGTGGAGCATCCCATGGTGGGTCCATCCCCTCCTTCCACCCCCTGCATCCTCTCCCATAAATCCCAGGACAGTTCGATAACCTGTATTCCCAACCTTTATTATCAGAGTGAATAATCCATAGGGAGCAGGTAATTTATGTCCTATCCATAAAACCTTTGGCTCTTCTGATGAACGACCTACAATGGTACAAACTGGGACGATGCAATTCCTTGTGTCCTGCTCACTCCCTGCCTGCAGATCCCTCCCTCTCCTCTCCTCCCCCTCCTCCCTTCCCCCCTTTATTCCTTATCTGACGAAATCATCAAATTTATGGCCAAATTGAAATGAAATGCAATTTAATTCCCGTTCTGCTTTCCGTCCATCACCTCGCCGGCCGCTCCCAGAGGATCTCCTAACCCAATCACCGGATGGCCGTAACTTCATTAGTGCTGCCAGCAATTCCCTGCTTTCTGCTGCGTGTGGCTCCTAGAAATCATGGCTGACACCCTTCCCTGGGAATTACTGGAAGCAAGAGCTGTCTCAAGTTTTTGCTGGGTTATTTCCGACTTCTGCTCCATCAGCGGATTTACTTCCGTGGGGTGATGGGATCACCTCGGCTTGGCTGGATTATTCCCACCAAAAAAAATCATTTCCAAGGAGGAAAGATGGGAAAGAGGCTGAGATGTGATGCCCAGAAAGCTGTGGATGCCCCATCCCTGGGAGTGTCCAAGGCCTTGATTGGATGACACTTGGAACAACCTGGGATAGTGGAAGTTGTCCCTGGCCATGGCAGGATGTTGGAATTGGATGATCTTCCAAGTCCCTTCCAACAATAACCATTCCAGGATTCAATGAACGCACATCCCAGATCACCTCGGGATCTGTGGAGCTAGGAAAAGGGATGGCAGGGAAATCTTCGGAATAGGCAGCTCCACGTGGCACTACATGGCTCCTTCCAAGGAATGAGCAGGAAGAGAAATTCCCAAGCTGCCAAACTCCCCATCCCACTCTGGAAATCCAAGAATCCACTCATGTTACCTTGTGAGCCACCTGAAACACTGGAAAAACATCCAGGTGGATGTTTATCTTCCCTGCCTCCTGTCCTGTGGATGAATCCACTCTCTTTAAGCCCTTCTTGACACATTTGTCCTCCAAACTCCATCCCTGGAGATCCCACCCTTCCCCTCCTCCCAGCATTTAATCCCAGCCCTCCTCTATCCCACAGCTCTAAATCTCCTTTGCTGGTTTCTAAGCTCCTTATTCCTTGTCCTATACACAGGGAAACGTGTCCCTCCCCTTCCTGCAGCAGGTTTTTACATAATTGCCGGCTGTTATCCCATCTCCCTTCATTCTTTGGGATAAACAATCTCCTGTTTTTCCCAGTCATTCCTCACAGACTGTATTTAATCCATAGGGATGCCACATTTGAGTCTTTTCCCCCAATGGAAAGATCCCTCATCTTTACATGGGACATGAAGCAGAAAATAGGTAATGAGGACTGACAAGGATTTCCTCATTCCCACTTCACACCAAGTTCCTCCTGGGATATCCACAGTGTTGAGACCTTTGGAAGCAGTTGGGGGGACTCGGGGGTTTGTAAATCCTTACAAAATATCACTGTGCCAATTCCCTTGGGAGAAACACAAACACTTTCACAGCTCAAACAAACAAACCAAGCAGGAAGAAATAACAAGAGGACATTTAATAAGTCTAATTTGGCATTGGATGCAAAGGGCTCTGGGATAACATGGCTGAGGTCTTATCCTTAAAAAGTTGGATTATCTCCCAATTTAAAATGTCCAGGGAACACCAGAGTGGACTTCTCTGTGTTTCTCCCAATCTGTTTTCAAGGAATTTTTCAGTGTTTAATCAATATTAAGGGGTTGTGCCAGGGTGGGAACTGAACCCAGATGTGAAATTCTCCAGCTCATTCCCCAAATCCTTGGCCAAAACACATCCAGAGACATGTTCCCACAACAAATGGACACCCACGTGTGGAAAAATCCATCCAGAGGAATGTATTCCTGCATCTATTTCTGCTTTAGCAAATTCTTCAATATTTACCTTAAATTCCGATTTTGAGGCAAAATTTACCTAATTTATTTTGTTTCCTACACTTGTTCCAAGAGAAAACCTGGATCTGGGGAGGCATCAGGCTGGAGGTGCTGTTAATTCCTGAAGGCAGGAATTAAGACAGGAAAGACCCCAAGGAAGTCTCATTAACACAGGAAAATCAGAGCAAGCAGAAACGTCTGGAGACATCAGGAGGGTTCCTTGGAATTAAATGTGCTCCTGCCTTTCTCAGGGAGAAGCAAGGAACACAAATAGGAATAAAATAGATTGAAAAAATAAATAAATAAATAAATAAATAAGGAAGGAAGAAGTGAGGGAGACTCAGTAGGTGGTGCTCTTCCCTCTGGATCTGCACAGGGCATGGGAAGGGGGTGATTGGGAATGCCCAGGTGGAAAAACAGCTCCAAACCCAGCTCCTGGTGCTGACTCCTGGCCTCAGGGTGGATGAACCACCTCTGCACCATCCTGAGAGCAGCTAAAATTTTGGGATATGATGAATTTCCAGCACAGTCCACATTTTGGCTGCTCATAATCCGTAAATCCACTCAAATCTTAAATGCAATAAATGTCAAAAAGTGGCTCCAGTCAGGAGTTGACATCCCAAGAGGAATTCAGCCTCCACCTTGTTTGACTCAGCGGGTATTTTATCCCATTTCCAGGACAAAATCCTTGCAGGAATGGGAAGTGTTGATGAATGTGGTGTTTTAAGAGAAAGGAGTCAAGTGTGGCCAGCCCTGGATCCTCACAACCCCCACGCTGGAACAAGAAGAGCTGGATTGATCCGGGAACAGGGAGCCATAGATCAGCACAGCCTCTCCCATAATTTTCCCTGATGGATTCCCATCCGATGGACTGATCTGAAAGTGATAAAGGGAAGACTGGAGTGTTTTCAACACCCCACTAACTCCCAAACTGGGCTCAATAATCCTGGAGATTGATGACTCCTAAGGAATGGGGAGGGAGTTTATTTAATCCAGAACATTTGTTGGGATAAATGAGGGGGTGGGACAAGCACCAGTGCCAAGGAAATGTTTCTTCTGGAAAAAAAAGACAGTTTGGACATTTCAGGTGTGGTCCTGGGGCTGGTGAGTTCTATGCCCAGGAATGGAGAATCAGGATAGGAAACTGGGGTTTGCCTGCAGAACTAAGAGCTTTCCCACAATTCCCATTTTTTCCCCCCTTCTTCTTCACTTTCTATGTCCTTTGGGGAATCTCCTGGTCACCTCAAACACCTTCACTCCAAACTACAAAGCCCTGGGAAGTGCTGGGATCTTGTTTCCTTGCTCTCCTTGAGGAAGGAATTTTTATTCCCACTATTCTCAGGTTGAGAGTGGACCAAATATTCCCTGAGAGGTTTCACACGGAACATGTTTTCCATCCAAGTCTCAGAATCATGGAATCCTTTGGGTTGGAAAAGACCTTGAAGATCATCAAGTCAAATTAATCCAGCACTGCCAATTCCAGCACTAACCCAGAATCCCTGAATCTCATCTCTCTATGGCTTTGAAATTCCTCATGGGATGGGAACTCCATCATTTCTCCAAGCAGCCTTTTCCAGGGCTTGACAACCTTTTCCATGATATTTTTTTTTCCCAAATATCCAACTTAAATCTGCCCAGATGGAATCTGAGGTCATTCCCTCTCATTTCTCCCCAGCTGAAAGCCACTCCTGGATCCTTCAACCAGGACATGGAGACTTCCCACTTCTCTCCCTGGATTTCACCAGTCCCTGGAATACACAATGCCAATCCCAGCTGGCATCCTCATCCTCCATTTTTCCACTCCCATCCTCCTCAAGACCTGGAGCCAGCCAGGATTTCGATCTCAGGAGGCAGCTATTGTGCTGTAATTAAACAGCAATTGATTGCAAACAGGGTTCTTTTGTGTTTGGGATTAATGAGAGGCGAGAAGATAAATTTGGTCACCAGTAATTAACCCCAATTACAGAAGCAATAAATTAGGAGCTCTGTGGTATCCACAGCCTTTGGAAGGCTCTGGATCCTTCCCCTTTCCTTGATTCTTTTCCTACAATCCTATGGGGTTTTCAGAAGTGAAATGAATCTCAGTGAGGGCTGTGGGGACTGGTGAATACACTGGGATGTGATGAAAAGTTGGGATTTTGGCCATGGAGAGAGCATGAGGATGCTGCCATGACAAAAACAGGCAGGGAGAGCCTTTCTGATCCCTAATTCCCAGCAGGGAATTGATGGTTTCACTGATTTGAAGCCCTAATCCCTGGGAGTTTTTCCAAGCTTTGATTTCGCAGCCCGGGTGAGCAGCAGCAGAGTTTGTGGGATGTGTGAGCTCAGTCCAGGGAATGTGGAATGCCTGCTGCATCCTGGGGGTGAAATCCATGGATAGGAAGTGGGGTCGACCCCTGGAGCAACGCACAAGGCTGGAATTCCAAAAGTTTTCTTCAGTCTATTTCAACACTGGGGTAGAAACATCACAGTGTGGTGCCCCAATATCCCAATCCCAGCGTCATTCCCCAGGCAGGGAGGGATCACCCCCTGCCTGCTGCTTCTCTCTGGCTTGTGTGGTTCCAGCTCCATCCTGACTGGTATCCAAAAGCATTTCCAAAGGATTTCTGGCTTTAACCTCAGCTGTTTTCATGGTTCAACAGTTTTGGGGCCAGGCCACTGACCCCTGCACCAACAAAGCATTAAAAGCAGATGCCGAAGGGTTTCCCAGGGCATTTTCTTTGCCTGTAAACCCTGGAATTGCAGAAAGAAATCAGCCCCAGCCCACAGAAGTGCAAACCCCCCAATCCTTCACCAGTGCCAAGGACATCACAGGAAATTTGGGATTCAGGGACATCCAGGAAGCGCCTCAGGTGTGGGGAAAGCAGTAAGAAAAAATCCCTGCAGTGGCCCAGATTTTAGCAGCCTCCAGAGGAAGTCAGTTCCTAAATCCCAACTTTTTTTGGGATCCCTGGAAAACTGTGACAGTCTGAGCTTCACTTGGAGATTTAATCCAGGTTTAATTTGTGAGAGATGAGACCCCAGCCCTGTCTCAGCTGGGGATGGGAGGTGACGATGTCCTTGTCCCCTCAGCTGCTGCCTCTCCCATCCTGCATCCCAGGGTGGATCCAAGACCCTGGTGTGGGGTCCCAAGTGTGGGACACAGAGTGGGAATTTGGGGATGTGGGAAAATGGGGGCATTGGGGAAATTTGGGGACATGGCGATTTGGGATGGAATTTAGGGATGTGGGCAAATGAGGATATTGGGGAGATTTGGAGACATGGCAATTTGGGATGGAATTTAAGGATGTGGGAGATCTTTGGGAACTTGGAGATCTGGGGACATTGAGGGGATTTGGGGACATAGGGAAATGTGGGCATGGGGCCAGGATTTGGGGACAGTGGGGAGATTTGGGGGAATCTGAGGATGGGGAGGGAATTCAGAGACATTGGGAGAATTTGAAAACATAGGAGAGGTTTGGGGACATGGAGGCTGTTTGGGGGGATTCAGGAACATTGAGGGAATTTGGGGACATGGGGGATTTGGGCACATTTCCTAAAATTCCCTCCACAATTCCAGGCCCATGCCTGGGATTGCCACGCTCTTTCCCACTGGAAGGAAGAGCAAAACATTGAATTCCACTCTCTATCCCACTTTTCCCTCTCGCTGTGCCTGCTCCAGGGGTGCAGCCACATCCCCAGAAGGGTCAGCGGGTGCCAGGGCAGATCTCCATGGCTAATTCCTTAATCCTCCCTTCTTTCAGGCAGCAGGAAAGGCCCGGCCAGCAGGATCCCTGTGCAGACAGGGTGTAAAAATCCATGGCAGCTCCAAAGCAAACACTCCCACATCTTCATTCCTTCCACCCTATTGGCCATTGATTCCAGATAAATTTCCGGGAGGCCCTGACAGGGCTCAATTCTCCTAATTATGGCCCTATTGACATGTGATCTTTGGCTTCTCAGCTTGTCAGGAGCCATCCATCAGGCAGACAGATTCCTTTGACTCCCGAGGAAATGAGATGGGAAGCAGGGGGGAAAAAGGGAAATGGCTGGAATGGTGCGCCAAAAAAAATCCCCAGGCCTGGATTTTATTTATTGCCAAATGTTGTGGAAGATCCAAAACACCAACATTTAGGGGAAGAGTTGAGAGTTCCTAATTTGGGAAGAGCCTGTGTGGATCATTCCCAATGATTGTTGGGATAAACAGCTCAGATTTCACAGCTCTTTCCTTTTCACAACTGGACTGATTTTTCCAGGTCTCAGCAAAGTTTTCCCTCCCTTTTCGGCTGTTACATTCCACACCCAGGGAATTCCTTGCTCGGAAATATTTTTTGCAAGGATAGCAGGCACATTATAAGGGAAAAATCCATCCACTACCATAACAGAGATGAAAAAACGCTGGTTCAAGGGTACAAATTGTTGGCAACAGGGGGAAAATTCTGGGAATTCTCTGTTGTTCCATCCTGCCTTGCATTTCTCCTGGTCAGGAGACAGGACATGGATAAAGGCCCAAAATCCAGCTGTTCTCTTCTCCCAATCCCAGCTTGGACTGGTTAGACAGGGCTAGGGCTGATACCCAAACTGGAGGCACTGGGAAGCATGGGAATGTGGCCAGGAGACCTGGATGGGGCATAACTGGGGAACACAAACCTTTTCCATCTTCCTCTGGATTTTGTTGGGCAAAAACCTGTTGGTCTGGAGGGTCTTTCCAGTTCTTTCTCCTCTTCTATGGATTTCACAGATAAAGCCAGGAGCTCTGTGGACCAGGAGAATTGTTTGGGTCACCCTCAGAGCCAAGAAATCAAGGAATAAATCCATGTGCCTTTTCCCTGGCTGTTTTCCTCATAACTTTGGGATGAGCACAGGGATGCCAGTGTCTGGATGGGATGCAGGCGAAATTGGGAAGGATGGGTAGGGATGGACTCCCTGGCTGGTCCTTGTCCCCAAAAGAAGTGTCACCCACACCAGGCAGTGTCAGCCAACAGCGCAAAGCGGTGTTGGGCCGGATCAGGAAGAGATCCCTGCGAGCTGACTCATATCCTGGTTGGAATGTCTCTGTATTGTGAGAGGATCCAGACAGCCGGGGATGTCTGGAGATAACGGCCTTTACCGGGAGCCCTGAGAGCTCAGGCTTCACTTACAAAGCTCGGCTTTTTCCAGCTCTCTCCGTATTGATCCGCTCCCCCCTGCCCCGGCCCGGCTGCAGGATCAGCCCATCCATGGAAAAGCTGTCTGCTCCCACCCGGCTCGGGTATCCAGTACATCCTCTCTCCCATAGCACTTTACCAGCTCCAAGGATTGGCTCTGCAGAAGTGCTGAGCTCGGAAAATCCAGCCCTGGCCAAAGAAGCAAAGCCTGAGCAATTCCAGTCTCCCCCCCACGGGTGGGGAAGGAGGAACAGCTCCTGCTGCTGGGGAAACTGAGGCACAGAAAGGAGGGAATTCCAAGTGGCATCTCCCAAATCTCATAGCCACAGAGAGCTTTGAGTTGAAGAGATCTCAAAGTCCACCTCATTTCATTCCTTGCCATGGGCAGAGACACCTTCCACCATCCCACGTCGTTCCAGGCCCCATCCAACCCAGCCTTGTACACTTCCAGGGATGGGACAGATTCTCTGGATAACCTCATTCAGCCCCTCACAAGGAAGAGTTCCTTCCTAGAAAGCAACATCAGAAATCCCTGGGAATATCCAGCATCCCTGGCTGTGTAATCCATAATTACCCTGCAGGCAGCAGGGGCATCCAGTGCCTTTCCCTGCCTCCTGATCCAACAGAACCC
The DNA here is from genome assembly GCA_035048045.1 of Chlorospingus semifuscus. Taxonomy (NCBI): domain Eukaryota; kingdom Metazoa; phylum Chordata; class Aves; order Passeriformes; family Passerellidae; genus Chlorospingus; species Chlorospingus semifuscus. Next base: position 152,340,345 of record JAWWMS010000120.1, read on the forward strand.
CCCAGAAATCCTCATCCCTGAGTCCTTTAGGTAAGGAACAGGAATGTTTAAGGACACATTCCCTAATTTTTCAGCGTCCAAGCTTGAGCAATTTTTCACCCCAAGCAGAAAAAAAATGACACATTTCTCCTCAAATCAAGTGTTGTGCAAATTTGAATTTCTTTCAAATTTTATGCTTAACTCCTCAGTTAAGCATAAAATTCAGGAAGAGGAGGAGGCTTTGGCTCAGCCCTGGGAAAGCTGCTGGCAAATCCAGAGCCCCATTGCTGCATCCTTTGAGTCCCCACAGTCTGAACTTTGCAGGGATTCAGGTGATCAGCTCTGGGCTATGGTTCCAGGCGGTGCCTGCCTCTCCAAGGGGTTAATCCCAGCGGGAAAACCTTATGCAAGCCGGGAAATGTGGGCAAAATCGTGCTAGCTCCAGGCACAAGCCCAGGCAGGGATAAAACAATTTGAGGGCTCCAGAGGGAGGCAAAGGGGATTCAGAGGAATGGGAATGCTGGGTCACAGCTGGCTCATCCTGCTGTAAGCTGTCCCTCAGCTCCCTGATCTCTCCCTCCATCCTCATTGCGGGAATAAATGAGGATTTTTCACCCTGGGAAGTTAAAATCCAACTCAGAGTTGTTACGCAGAGGGAATGGCAACTTAAATATAGGGGTGAGGGATTTAAAGTGGGATTTAAGGTGCAGTTCTCCTCTTGTACCAATTTGACACCGCTTTGATATCATTAAACCCTAGAACTGTTTGGGATGGAGGAGATTTTATGTCATTCCAACCCCCCTGCAGGGACATCTCCCACTAGACCAGGACACTCCAAGCCTAATCCAAGCTGACCTTGAAGCCATCCCCGACTCCAGGGTCAATTATCATGATTTATGCACAATCTGCATGATAAAAGCCAGGCCCGGGCACAAATTCCTGTCACATCGCTCAGCCTGGATCGGGATCAGCGCTTGGGGTGTGGGGAGGGGAGCGGCAAAAGAAGCTCGGCACAGCCCCAGAGCGCAAAACGCGATGCTCCAAACGCCGTTCCGCGTCTTTCCAGGCAATGGAGCGGCGGCTGCTGAGTCAGCATCCCCATCCCGCCCTCCCTGCGCCTTTTCCATCCCGGGAAAAGGCAAACCCCCCTCCCGCCGAGCCGACACGCGTCTGGGCTGCAGAGAAAAGCGCATCCGCTCCCCTGTGCCCCCGGCAGAAGCACCGGCAGATCCTTCACTTTAATGTTAACTGAGGGTTTTAGCCTCGGCCCCCCGGGCTCTGCCATTTCTCTCCGAGGCTCGGGAGAGAGGGAGAGCGGGAGTTCATCAATCCGCTCGGGTGTCGCCTGGAATCAGCGCTGGGAATGAAGTGGAGCTGTCAGGGAATGGCCAGAGGGTTCCTCAGCGTCCCTGGTGTGTCCGAGCTGTCCTGGCCACAGGGAGCAGGGTGTGAGGCCCAGCTGTCCCGCCTGGATGCTCTTTCCAGGGTGGGAATATCATTTTTTCTTATGCTGGCTCAAGTTGCAAGCGGTTTAAGGACAAACAACGGAGGTGGGAACAGCAGAGCATCTCCAAGGGCAGGTTGGGTGGGGCCTGGAGAAACCTGGGATAGCGGGAAGTATCCCTGCCCATGACAGGAGGTTGGAAGGAGGTGATCGTTAAGGTGCCTTCCAATACAAACCATTCCAGAATTCCATGAAAAAGGCAGATTTGCTGTCTCAGAGAGCTCTGGGATCACTCATTAAACACCCCCACCTCCTCCTGAGACTTCTCAGCTCCAAGCTCTGGAGGTTCCAGCCTCTCCCATGAGACACCCCAGACAGCATCCCAAATCTGGGAGAGGGAAACAAGGCATGGCAGGGAGGGAAGCAGCACTCCAAGGTCGCTTAGTTAATCCATGGCAGGATCCCAATGGCAGCTTCCTGCGGCTGCAGGCAGAGGGAATTGATTCCAACCAAATCCCCCGGCAGGCGCGGGGAGCTTCGGCACGGGAAGATTTCCTGTAAGACGGGAAGTTTTCCTCCCTGCTCTCCCCGGTCTGCTCCGGCTCTGGGAGGCAATCCAAGCACTGCATATCTTTAATTATTAAGGAATCACCCATTGTAGTTACTTATGTGCTGCTGAGGCTCCAGGATGTTCCTGCCGGCAGTGCAGGAGTGAAAAGAGTCCCTGGATGCTTCCCCGGCAGCAGCTGAATCTCCCGGCTCCATTAACTTCCATCCACAACAACCCCACACCAGGAAAATCCCCCCGGCCACCAACCCCTTCCTCCCCATCCTCATCGACCCCCTGGGAGCCCCCCAGACAGGGCTTCCAATGGCAAAGCAATTCCAGGAAGGCAGACGGAAGTTCAAACTCATCCATCATGGTCCAGAAGGAATCACAAAGATGGGGAGCATCCTGAAAATCAGCAAATTGTGGTGGATCTGGGGAAGGGGCCAAGGAGAATTTCCTTACCCCTTCCTCATGTTTGTTAGCTGGATTTGCCTGGATTCCTCTTCTCTTTCCTCACAAATCCAGCAAATTCCTAAAGTGGAGTCACCAGTTGTTTTGGGGAAGCTCTGCAATGGTTGCTCATCATGGAATTGTGGAATTCTTTGGGTGGGAAGGACTTTCAAGGTCATCTCATTCCACTCCTTGCTGTGGGAAAGGAGAACGTCCACTATCCCAGGTTACTCCAAGCCCTGTCCAACCTGGCCTTGGACACTTCCAGGGATGGGGCAACCACAGCTTCCCTGGGAATTCCATTCCAGTGCCTTACCACCCTCCCAGGGAGGAATTTCTTCCCAATATCCCATCTAGGCCTCCTCTCCTTAAATTTGAATCAACGACCCTTGTCCTTGCTGCAGGAAAGGACATCCTGGATTGTCCTGGTGTCACTTGCAGGAAAGATTTATTGGAAGAAGCTCCAAGGTCCAATAGCAGAAGGATGTGGAGCTGCTGAAGCAGATCCAGAGGAAGCCATGGAGATGTTCCAACGGATGGAGCCCCTCTGTTCTGGACCCAGGCTGGGAAAGCTGGGAATGTTCACCTGGAGAAGGGAAGGGTCCAGAGAGACCTCAGAGTCCCTTCCAATGCCTGAAGGGGCTCCAGGAGAACTGGAGAGGGATTTTGGACAAGAGATGGAGTGTCGGGACACAGAGAATGGCTTCCCACTGCCAGAGGGCAGGGATAGGTGGGATATTGGGAAGGAATTATTCCTTAGGAGGGTGGCGAGGCCCTGGAATGGAATTCCCAGAGAAGCTTTGGCTGCCTTATCCCTGGAAGTGCTCCAGGTCAGGTGGGATGAGACTGGGAACAACCTGGGATAATGGAAAGTGTCCCTGTCCATGGCAGGGGCTGGAATGAAATGATCTTTAAAGTCCCTTCTCACCCAAATCATTCCATGATTCCACAATAAGAGGGTCAGTGGTACCCCCTGACCTCTGCCCACCACTGCTGGCACAACGTCAGACCATCTCCAGAGCTCTCCATCTCCTTTTCTCCGTCTTCCCTTCCCTCCTCTCCATCCCTTAAATCCCCTCTCCACCAAACTACTGGGAAAGATGCTGTGCTCAGACAACCCGTGTCCCAAATTCCACTGTCATTCCACATCCTCCACGACCTTTACTGGACTCCCACCCCGCTGATCTCCCTCTTTTCCAGCACGAGCTGTGGAGCAAAGCAATTTCCAGCAGCCCAGGGCAAGGTGAATCCCTTGCCTTGAACTTCCCAGGAGCTTGTGATTTCCAGAGGAGCTGAGCAAATATTTTTCATGGAACGTCAGGAAAATGCTGTTTGGGCAAGCTCTGAATGATTCCAGGGAACATGGAGCAAAGGAAAAGTCTTCGGATCTTTTTGGGTAAACTGGGAAGTCGGGATTTGGGTTATTTTTGATCACAGCAGGAATCCCTGACACAAACATGATTCCCATTTAGCTCAGAGACAGGAAACCTGCTTGTTCCTGAAGGAATTATGGTCTTCCCATAGTCCCATAGTCCCAGGTTGTGCAGCTTTCCTAGATTTTGGGAGTGTTTTGGTCTTTCTTAAATACCATTTAAATATCAGTTTTTTTCTGAGGGTCCAGATTCAGCTTCTCATGCAAGCAGAAAAACACGAATTCACACTGCTGTCCTGAGCTGTTTATCCCACTATTCAGGGGCATGGAATAGTTTAAGAAAAGTTGAAATATAAGGGTGTTGGAACAGCAAAGCATTTTTTGATACTCCCATATATCCAAAAATATATTTGGATACTCAGGTCATTTTTCCACTGGATTTGCTGTTTGGTGCAAGTCCTTCAGCAATAGTGGGACAAATTCAGCATTCCCAACCTGGAATTCCCTCATCCCTTTTTGTTCCCCTGGCCAAAGGTATTTTCCCCCTTCCACAACTCTCTTTATTACGTAAATCCAGGATTTCTATCACTGCACCAAACTAAATTCCCAGACTTGGGAAAAAAGTTGTTCTTTTGCTGAGATTTTAATCAATGTCATTGGGCAGCTTAGATCGGCTTGGATTATGCAGAAGGAAATGTGGCTGTTCCCAAAACACACCATTCCCTGGAATGTGATGGACTCCACAGAACCAAGTAGTGCTCCAACAGCCACTAAATACATGGATATGATCCCTAAACTAGAAAGAAGGAAAAGGTTTTTTACAATGAGGGTGCAGAAATACTGGACCAGGTTTCCCAGAGAAGCTGTGGATGCTCCATCCCTGGAAATATCCCAGGCCGGGTTGGACAGGGCTTGGAGCAACCTGGGCTGGTAGAAGGTGCCCCTGTCCATGGATTGCATGGGCTTTAAGATCCTTTCCAACCAAATCCATTCCATGATTCAATTTTAGGTCTCTGGATATGTTTCCACTCAGCTGTGCCTGATATAATCCAATTTTTAGATGCAACACTGGCACGTCCAGTGGGACATCCGCAGGTCCAGGGATGGGACATCCACAATTTCTCTGGAGAGGTCAGATCTCATTGACATCTCTTGGCTTTGCCATTTCCTGGCTTTGCCAACCAATCCTGAAGGAACATGTATTGTTCCTCCAGGCCATCTGGAGCAGATTCCCACCAGTCCATAGAGAAGAGCTCACCACCACTAAACAGGTGGGAAAACTGAGGTTCAAGGGTGCCTTGACCAAGCACTCCAACAGCAGAACCAGCACATCCCAAATCCTTTTCCCTCATCCCCCATTTTTCCATTCCCCTGAGTCTCCCTGCTTTTCCCAATGATCCGTGTTTGAAGAAACCCCACCCCCCCTCCATCCCCAGGAGTCCTCCTACCTCTCCAAAAGCTTGATTAGCTGGACTTGCACTTCCAAGGGTTTTGTTGGACTCCTCCAGCTCAGGAGGGAGCCCAGACCACTCCACAGCCTCAAACAACTTCTTGATGTTCAATTCCCCAATTTCCCAGGGCTGAATCCACCTTGAAATTGGTGTCTAAAACCTCTCTTTGCAAGCAGCCAGGAAGGGGCTTAGGAGGAGGAGGGGAGGTGGAAGGGAAAAGAAATTAGATCCATTTTCCACAAGGAGAAGAATTAAAAGGAAAATTTCAGCCTCGGGAGCAGAATAATGGAGTTGTGGCTGGCAAATACTCTGTTGTGAAGGAGCAGGGAGGAGAGGTAAAACGGGGAGCAGGGATGTGAGATATGCTGGGATTAGGGAAAGGACTCCAGCAGGAAACTTGGCATCTTCCCGGGTCAGCCCTGGCCAAGGTCAAAATCCAAAATCTGGGGGGAGGCTCTGGTAAGGTTTCCTGACAGGGAGTGCAGAAATACGGGAGAAATTTAACCACAACCACAAGAGCTATTAAAAAGCCATTTTTTCCATGTTTTCCCACTATGTGGGCATCTGGGGGTGGGCTTTTCCCATGGAGAGGGTCACAGCCTCTCCTAGGATGAGGGCTACTCCTATTTTAAGCTCATGGGATGAGGTTTCCATGAAATGGTGAAGTAAGAAACAGTATTTTATCCAAAGTGATTGCTCTCCTAAAAGATAACTGTCACTGAAGGAGACAATTTCAGCTCTGTCGGGAGATAAACAAGAGCAACATCCCCTAAAATCAGAGCTGGATTGACAACGAATCATGGAATGGTTTGGATTGGGAGGGGTCTTAAGGATCATCTAATTCCAAGCCCTCTGTCACAGGCAGGGATAATAGATCAGGAAGGGAATTTTTTGCTGGTGGGACCCAGGGACATTAATGTCACTGCCAGGCCATGGTTTTCCTCAATTCTCCTTGAAAAACCCTGGCAGAAAGGGTGGATTGGCAGCATCTTCAAAGCTGGAAGCTTGTCCTTCATCCAGCCCTGCCGAAGGCAGGGAAAACACCCAATTTCTGCGTTCCCAGCAAGGGCAGATTCCAAATCTTTTGGGATTTATGGACTGATTGGAGGTGATAATTGGAAAGGACCTGAGCTGGGTACCAGCACTGCCTGGTTTTCATGGAAATCACCCCATTTCGGAGGAAAAGCTGCTTCTCCCTCCTCTTTTCTCCCCCTTCCTCCCCCCCTCAGCTGCTCCAAGCTTGACAGGGACAGGTCAGTCCATCCGTCACCGCTAATCCTTGGATACTTTTAGTGTCACTCTAATGACAGCACCTCTGCCAAGCCACGGAGCCTTGGCAATAAAAGCCTCTTAAGGGCAGCAGCCCCCTCTGAGCAAAGTGGTTTGTCCATTCCTGGGGTTTTTCCTTCCCCCCAGAAATGGCATCTCTCCGATTAGTCCTGCTGCCCGTGACAAGAATCAGATGGGAAACCTTCCACTTTCCGATGCATTAAAGCCCTTCCCGGGAAGCCCAGAGCTCACCCCCATCATCCTCCCTCCCTCCCTCCCTGCTCCCACCTTTCCTCTCCACTCCACACGGAAGATGCTCTCTGGAGCATCTAGATTTGATTCATTCCCCATGCATTTTTGTGGGGTTTGGGATGTGTTTCCTCTCCATTAAGATGTTGGGAATCTATGGTGCTTCACACCATGGAAATCCAGCCATAGCTTCCATAAAAGAGATTCCAGCACCATCCAAATTGGGAAGTTCCAGGTTGTCCCTGTTTTACGGGGGAAAAGTGCAAAATGTCCATTTCTTGCCCATTGGCTTTGGGAGCAGGAACTGGGAATGTTTAATGGAGAAATACCTGGAGTGGCTGTTAGCCCCAAATACAATCTTCTTGCCACATTTCCTTGGGAATATTCCCAAGGAAAACTGAGTCAGATGGAAACTGCTTTTCCAAACCTCTGTCTCCACTGGGATTTGGCTGTTTCAGTGCTCAGTTTGCCCCCACCAGAAAACAAACGTGAGTGAGAACCAGCAGAAAATCATGGAATCATGGAATGGTTTGTGTTGGAAGAGACCCTAAAGACGACCCCATTCCAACCCCTGGGCAGGGACACCTTCCCATATCCCAGGTTGCTCCAAGCCTTATCCAACCCTGCCTGGAACACTTCCAGGCATGCAGAATCCACCGAGAATCCCCTTGAACTGGATGAGAACCACACAGGACGATGTTTCTGTGCCTGGGGTGACAATCCAGGGCTTCCAATGAGTTGCCCCATCTCAATTCTATGCAAGCCCTCTGCTCCTTCCTCAAGGGAACCAGGATGCCATTCCCACTCTGGAGCTGTGCTGCTGCCCTGGGTTTGAGCTGATGAATGAAGTGTGCAATGCAATTAATAATTAATGAGCTCATCTGTGGATTTAGAGGATTCTGTTCTGCTCCAGGCATCGCGGCATCCATCGGGACCTGTTGCATCCAGAGGCAGCACCACATCCCTAAATCATTCCACCACCTCCACAGCACAGCACAAATCCCAGCTCTCATCACCCTGGGATGCAGGGAGGCAGCACAAGCTCTGGAATAACTCCACGGCAGCACAGCTCTCCCAGCGTTTCCCCTCATTTCCCCTAAATTTGGGGGTGAGGGGAAAAGGTTGAGAGCTCCGCGTGGTTCTGCTCAGCTCAGCAATTCCAAGAAGTGCACCCTGGGGAAGGTGGGATGCGCAATTCCCGTGCCCTGGCACGTGTCCCAGGCACTGGAGGGATGAAGTCAGCGGGGGCAGATGGATGTGCTGAGGGCTGGAGGCAGCCAGAATGAACTGGAGCGTGGATGAGCCAGAACCAAGAGGCAGGAAGTCCCCGGGAGTCAGGAAGGGCACAGTGGGAAGCTGAGATTGCATGAGGCAGCCCCAGCCGGGCAGGGAATTGCGACGGGATGTGCAACTCATTCACTCGGCTCCATGCGAGGCTTTGGGAAGGTTTCATGCTCTACCACTGGAAAATAATTTCACCAAACTTCCTGAGGGAAGGAAGTGAACCCTGACACAGGGCTGTGTCTGGATTCAGGCAGTGGCAGGGAATGGGCTCAGGATTTGGGATCCAATCGCTGTTCAATCATCAGTGCAGTCCCTGGGAAGGCACGGAGCAGCCCCATGAACTGATTCCCAAGTGTTCTTAAGAATAGCTCCACATAAATCATGGGACAAGAGACTGTTTTAATAGTTATGGAATCATTGAATCATTTCCATTAGAAAAGATCATGAAGATCCAACTAGGCACATCTTCCCTCAGCACTGCCAAGGCCACCACTAAACCATGTCTCCAAGTGCCACATCAGCACAGGTGTTAAATCCAGTCAGGAACTCCACCATTGCCCTGGGAAGATGTACCAGGGCTGGACCACACCTTCCATGAAGAATTATTTCCTGATATCCTAACTAAACTTCCCCTGGCACAATTTGAGGCCATTTCCAAAACTAAATGGAAATTGTCCTGTCCCACATTCCCTGGGAGCAGATCCCTGCCTGGCTCCACCCTCCAGTCAGGGAGTTGTGGAGAGCCAGAAGGTCCCCCCTGAGCCTCCTTTTCTCCAGGCTGAACTCCCCCAGCTCCCTCAGCCACTCCTGGTTCTCCATACCATTTCCCAGCTCTGTTGAATTCCCTGGGCACACTCCTGGTTCTCCAGACCGTTTCCCAGCTCTGTTGCATTCCTTGGGCACACTCCAGCTCCTCAATGGCTTTATTGTCCTGAGAAGCCCAAAACTGATCCCAGGATTTGAGGTGTGGCCTCAGCAGTGCCAGCACAGGGGGGACAATCCCTGCCCTGGTTCTGTTGTCACCCTGTGGCTGATACAGGACAGGTGGCACTGGCCTTCCTGGCCACTACTTTGGGAGGACCCCAGGAAGGATCTGTCCAGGAAACTGAGACCAAGCAATCCAAGCTTTGTGGGGGTGAAGGAAACTCAGGAGCCAAAGAGAGAATGAGGAATTTGAGGTGATGCAGGATAAGAGGCAGGTCTGGCTCGGGGAATACCACAAGGACCAGGGAGAGGAAAGAACAGAGCTCGTGTTTCAGCAGTGGATGGAAATTCCCAAGTCCCAGAAATTATCCCAGCATCCCCACACACAAGGTCCCCTCAACACATCCAGGAAACTCCCAAATTTCCTTGGATCCTGCTTTTGTTTCCAACTTTCTGCATGGTGTGTCTCCGATGCAGTCAATTAGAGGCGTGGATCAATTAAGCATTAATGGGCAAGGAAAATAAATGGCTGAGATGGGCAGCCCCAGGGTTTGGAAGTGAAAATTCCCTGGTGTTGATTCACATGGATTCTCCTCTTTTTCATGCCTGATTGGATGCCTGACCTAGGTCCAAGGTTCCATGGAACTTGCAGTGGGGTGATTTTCCCTGATTTTCATCAGATTCCACAAGGAGACACATTTGATTCCTTCTCTCCTCTTCCACATCCTCCCTAACTCATTCCCAGGAATTTTTTTGATCAGGAAAAGCTTTATGAGGTGAAAAGAAGCTGAACCCATTCCTGCTTTTCTGACCCCAAAAGACAAGGATTTGGAGATGCTCATCCACACGGTCTCTGTCCAATGAAAGCCCAGACAAGGAAATGCATGTTTTTATTTCCATGTGGATATTTGGATACTACCAGACCTTTCCTGGCTGGAACGAGTTTGCGCTTTTAGATTCTTTATTAATTGGGAGGTTGAAGGGGTAAGGTCAGGTGGAAGGGATAAAAGAAATCTCCATCAGGAATTCCACTCATGGAACAAATCCCTGTGCTTTGCTGCCTTTTCCCACCTTGTGGGATCATCATTGCTCCAAGCCTGTGCAGACATAGATCCCCAGGCTTGGGACGGGATGGGAAAACCAACCCCTGAATCCTTTTGAGGACAAATTTTGCGGTTCTAGTGACCCCATAACTCAACTACATCAATTTCAATGAGGTGTCCTGGTCAGGGGACTTTTTGGGTGTCTGGTGTCACTCCTGAGTTCAGCAGTTTCTGACCATCTTTTTCTATGGAAGGTCCTAATTTTGGCCCTAAATTTATTCCCAGGATAAGGGGATTAAAAATATCTGTGATTTTTAATGATTTGGTGTTTTATTTATCCACATTTCCCTTGTCTGGGGGCACCTGGACACTGAATTTGTAGCCTGGGCAGGCAAGACAAGACAGAGAAAGGAAAATCCTGTCCTGCTTCATCCCCGTTTTTCCATTCCCTGAAACCCTCATGCAGAGGGAAAAACTCTTCCTTCCCCTCCACATTCCTCCTTCTCCTCCTCCTCCTCCTCTCTCTCCCCCTCCAGCTGCTCAAGAAATTCAAACCTTCTTCCTATTAGGAAGAAAAAAGGGTTTGCTCTCAGGTTGAAAGGAAAAGCAAAGGAACGGGTTAAAGGGGTTTAAATTGGAGTTTTATGGATATTTCTCCCTCTCCCTCCTTTGTGAGAGCATTAAACTTTTCTTTCGTTAAAAAACCAAGAGGATGGGGAAGGAGAAAGGAGAGGGGAGAAGGGAAAGAGAAGGTGGAGGGGGGTAAAAAAAAGCCCTCAGATATTCATGTGTGACACAGCTCAAGGCGGCGAGACGTGCGGCTGATTTGCTTAATGCTGACAGGTCTTTCTTCTTCTTGGAAAGAAAACACAGCGGGGATCCTAAAATGTGCCGTGTAAAGGTCCATGGCAGGAGCATTTCCAGCATTTCCAGCATTTCCAATCTTCCGCGGTGACGCTGCGGGCCAGGTAATTCACACAGGGAAAAATAACACAAAAAGTTCTTCGCTAAGCACCCATTAAGCCGCTGCCTATGGAAATGTGGAGGCCAAAGCTGGTACAAAGCATCGGGAATGTGTGAGCTGGGGGTGAGATTCCGTGTGAATTCCAAGCCTGCCCGAGAGGGGCAGGAAAAAAAGGGAGAAAAGAGGGAGAAATAGGAGTGGCAAAGCCAGGAGGGGTGGAGAGAAAGGAAAGACAAAGAGAGAGAGAGGGAGGGAGGCTGAAAGCAGGGACAGAAAATAAAGGTGAGGGTTGGGATAAAGGGTGACCCCCATAGTCCTGGGAGCAGAGAACTGGGAGAATTTGGGAGGTGGGATTCTTTGTGACCCCCATCCTCCGGCCAGACTGATCGTTCTTCCTGTCTTGGTTATCCCAAGGGATTGCACATCCATCTTTCCCACTCAGCCGACAGTGGAATGTGTCCCAAGGACATCAACACACAAAGTGACCCAGCTGATGGTCCCTGGTATTGGGATGGCTGAGATGTTCTCCAGGGCACCCTCCCAGCTGCAGGTGGAGCAGTGGCAATGGCTGGAATGTCACCTGTCCTAGGGGAATATTCTTCCCCCTATTCCCCTCTCCACACCTGTCGGCAGCTCCCAGTTGTAGGGTCAGCACCTGCATCAGGTTCCAGGTGTTCGATCTCTGCTCTGAGAGATAAAAAAAGAGTCAAAAATAGGTCAGATCTCCGGGTGATGCAAAAGCAGCACTTGGGAACACTTTAGGGCAGAGGATGTGTCCTTCCTAGAGCCACCAAATAAACAGAAGCACAAAAAAATCTTATTTTTCATGGAATTCATCTCACACCCACCGTGTGAACATTGCTTCTAAAGCATCTTTATCTGAGACAGGCACCCCAAGACCCTTTTTGCTTCCTAACAAGCCCAGAAAAGGAAATCTGGGGTCTTAAAGGGAATCTTGTTCAGACAAATCTTCCCTACCTGCCATCAATTGTCCCATTTCTCGTACTGTTCCAAATGGAAAAGCAAACGAGCTTTTCCAGTCCCATCTCCAGCAGCTCCTGCACACAGGATCCAGGGCTCACAGGCCTTGGACCAGGTGACATTCAGATGCCACCAGCAAAGGATCCATGAAGGACCCAGAGAGCAGGTCCTGGAATTAGCAACTGGATCTCTTTTGGGAGGGTCTGGACAGACTAGGACAAGCAAGAAGCTCTGGAAGATGTCCCACCACGGGAATGTTGTGGTGGATCCCATATTTGACCCCACATTGTCTCATTCCTCAAAGAGACATGAAGCAGAAAATTCCAGAGACCACCTTGGCCATTCCCTTCCTGGATGTCATTCTTCATCAACAAAACCTGATGAAGCCCCTTGGTTTTCCAAACACTTTTAGTCCCCAAGGGAGGGGACATGGATTTAAGTCCAGGATTAAAAGAGAGAGGATTCTGCCCCTCTGCCCTGCTCAGGTGAGACCCCACCTGCAGAGCTGCATCCAGCTCTGGATTCCCCAGCTCTGGAAGGACGTGGAGATGTTAGAGCGAGTTTAGACAAGGCACCAACGGGATCAGAGGGATGGAGCAGCTCTGCCTTGAGAAAAGACTGAGAGAATTTGGATTGTTCATCCTGGAGTGATGTAATTGTGGCTTTCTAGTGCCTGAAAATGCCAAAAAAGATGGGAAGAGATAATTTTCAGGAGCCCGGATTGACAGGACGGAGTGAATAGCTTCAAACTGAAAGAGGAGAAATTTAGGTTCAATTTACAGAAAGAATTCTTGGCTGTGAGGGTGGGGAGGCCCTGGCACAGGATGCCTAGAGAAGCTGTGGCTGCTTAATCCCTGGAAGTGTCCAAGGCCAGTTTGGATGGGAGTTGGAGTAACCTGGGATAGTGGAAGGCATCCTTGTCCATGGCAGAGAGCTTGAACTGGAGGATCGTTAGGGTTTCTTTCAACCCAAACCACTCTATGATAAACCTCAATGACCACAAAGGGTTGATGGGAACACAGCAGGTCCCTGAAGGAAAATGAGGAAGTCCCACCCTGGTTCCTCCTCTTCCAATGACTCGTTTTTCCATGTCTTCATCCCCAATCCCTCTAAAATGAGGGTTGTGATGTTGATCTCCTTCATCCAGTGCTTGGAAATGATGGGAAGGTCGATGGTGAATTCTGCTTGATGCTTATGCAGAGGGATAAGCGGTGATATCTCAGGATTCAGGAATGTGGCCATGTGGCCATTCCCAATCGTTTGGTTAATGATTCCCAAACTTTTTGTGCCACTCATTTAATTCTTGGAGAGAGAGAGTAGGGGAGAGAAAGGCAGACTCGTCTTGAAGTGTCACAGCAGGAGGACAACAGGGAGAATCTGGAACATGGGAAGTCATGGCTTATAAGAGGAATTTTTTCCCAATGAGCAGGATCCCAGAGAGGCAGAGGGGTCTCTCCTCCTTGGAGACAACCTGAGCACAACAAGACAAGATTGGAATTAACTGCTTGGAAAACAGGTCATTGTCCTTCCCGGGATCTTTTGCCAAGCTCTGGGTTCCTACTGTTTCCCTTCTGGGAAAGCCAAAGGGACAGTGAAGAGCTTCCAGAATTTATTTTTTTTCCTGGAATTACCCAAGACTGCAGAATCCTGATCCTTTTTTTGGCCTGGGTCTATCCATCCTTCCCTCCCACCATCTCTGACAGACAGAGATGAGGTTAAGGCAGAAACATTCAGGGAAAAAAACTCTCCTCCAACGTTATTTTGTTTATTAGGTCGACTTAAAGCTCTTCCTGTGGGAAATCTCACCTGGAAAGTTTAAAAACAAGATGGAGGGAGGGACAGAGGGTTTCTCCAGAGTAAAATTAAATCCTGGAGCAGCCTTGGAGCTGGGGTACACCCTGGGTTGGCCACACCTCATGTCCCTGCAGGATTTGGATAGAGAGGACAGAGTCCAACAATCCTTACTGGCATTTTCCCAGTCTTCCCAGTTTCATGGCATGAAGACTGGGAGCAAGAAGGTGGCACTTGCAAATGCTCTGATCCCCATTTTCCCTTGGAATTGTGTAAAGAACAGAAGTCTAACCTCTCTTTCCTGGTACCAATGGGCACAGAAGCAGCTGAGAGAAGGACTCAGTCCCTCTACTCTGCTCCCCTTCCTCCACCTGCCACCTTCCCTGCTCCCAGGTAATCAGGAAAACTTCCCATTACTATGGAATCAGGTCTCTGGCTGCATCCTGCCCTGGTGTCCACCTTCCCAGTCTCTGAGCCCCTCTTTTGAGTGGGAATCCTGGGAGTCTGAGGAGAGGGAAATGCCCCTCTCAGCTCAATCCTTCCTCCTCCTCCTCCTGGCTAAAGCAGAGTCCCATGTGGAAATGAGCTCTGCTGCTCCCTCCTTTCTTCCCCATTTCCCTCCTCCCTTCCATATCACTCCAGTTGTTTCATCCTTTGAGAACTCTCTGCTTCTCCCTATGGGACCCACTTTAAAAAACAAGGAAGGGGGGAGCTGGGGGGGAGGCAGAAAGAAAACTCCATTGTCTTGTCAAAGGGAATAAGTGAAAAGTTGCAAGTGTCTCTCCGCAGGTTTTGGCTCCTGTGTGTTCTCCTTTCAAACCCTGCCAGCCTCAGGGGCTGTCATTCCTCCTTCATCTCCTTACGGATCGCCCCGTGGATTCCCACCGCTTCCCCTCCCCATCCTCACGGAGCGGGAGCTGCCAGGCTTTTCACGGCCACCTCCAGCTTGATCCCATTGACAGGTCCCTTCTCATCCCCCCGCTTTCAAAGCGGGGCTTGGGGTCGCTGCCTTCCACCCTTCCCTTTTTCCCATCCTCCCCTCCCTCCTTTGCTTTTCCCAATTTTTTCTTTTTCTTTTTTTCCTGAGGAGTGCCGCCGAGGTGCTTGACAAGGCCACACGCGGCGGAGTCGAGGCCCAATTAAATAAAAACCTCCCTTTAAGAGCAGCCTTCATTTAGAGAGTGACATCGGAGCTGTCGGAATATTAACGAGCTCTTCCCGCCGGAATCTGACAGCAGTATCGGGAAGCTCCATGTGGTGGAGAGGTGCAGGATTTTGGGATGGTGCCTTGGGCAAAACCTTCTAGGGCTGATGTGAAATTGGTGTGCTAAGCACTGGGTTAAACCAGTTTATCCCAGCCAGGATGGATGGATTTATGTGGGAATGCCAAGCATGCGTCACCCCCCTTCCCAACAGGCATCACCCATCCGTAGGGAGGAACCGTGGTTTTATGGTTGGAGCAGGAAAGGTTGGAAGCAGGAAAGGGCAGTTCTGCCACCAGCTCTCCCAGAAGGGGATTTTTTGGGATGACCAGCAGCAAAGTTGTTTCCCATGGCTGATGTTCATCTGGCATTACTACTGGAGATTCCAAGGATTGGCTTCAAGGCCAGTTGAGGGGTCAGAGGGGAACAGGACAAGATTTGAGGCTAGAAAGATCATGGAATCCCAGAATGGTTTGGGTTGGAAAGGACCTTAAAGCTCATCTCATTCCAAACCTACTTCCTGGCACACCTTCCACCATCCCAGGTTGCTCCAAGCTCCATCCAACCTGGCCTTGGACACTTCCAGGGATGGGGCAGCCACAACTTCCCTGGGCAACTTCTGTCACCTTCTGGCCATTTCCAAGGTCCCTTTTGTCCTTCCTGAGTTACTGGTCTGTCCATGGGGTGCAGGGTGATTCACAATCCCTGGAGAGAAGAGGTGGAGTGGGAATGAGATGGAAGAAGGGACGGGGAGGGAAGGGAAGGGGAGGGAAGGGAA
>JAWWMS010000120.1:152356467-152367971 GCA_035048045.1 Chlorospingus semifuscus
GGGAAGGGAAGGGAAGGGAAGGGAAGGGAAGGGAAGGGAAGGGAAGGGAAGGGAAGGGAAGGGAAGGGAAGGGGTCTCTCCCTCCCAAAGTTATTTCTTCTACTCCAGGATTTTGTAACTGTTGAACTCAGCCAGACCCTGCCACAAACACATCTCAATGCTCCACTGGGAGCACTCACATTCCCTGCCCGACCCAAAGGATGCACTTCACCTTTTCCCATGTATTTCAAGAGGAAAAAAATCTCAGATGAACATCTACCTCACAGCTATGTTTCCCACCCCAAAATCCCCCTGGGCTTGGAGCCTGGAATGAGCCTGGAGTACATTCCAGGATTGCAATCAGTTGGGGTGAGGCTCCAGGTCAGGAACCCTGAGGATGTGGTGGGCACAGGCACCAAGCAAGCCCCAAAATCCATGGAAAATCCTCTTCTCGATGCTTCCAGCACATTCTGAGCTCTGAGCAGAAGCTGAAATCCGGTCTCCAGCTGGGCTAATGTCATCCAGCAGTTGCCTCCCAACATGACAGACTGTAAGGAAGCAGGAAAAGGCACTTATCCATGTGTTGGAGATGGATTCATCCCACCAGTTCCTGCAGGGATTCCAGCACTCTCCATTCACACTGGGAAACAGCTTTTCTCCCTAAAGAATTCCAAACTCCTTGGTGCATTCAGCCATTCCATGAGTTAATTTTGGGGAAAACAGAGCTGGGATGTGTCTGCTTCCAAAGGCTGGGATCAGGACAGGGAAGGAAAAGTAAGCTGAGGAAAGATTAGAGGTTTTGGGATGAGTTACTTGCACAAAACCCTCCATCCAGGAACCCTGGGAAGGTACTCTTCTGGATATTTTGGAATGACAATATCTGGGCCTGAACTACACAGCAACAACATCCCCAGGGATCCATCCCTTGCAGCAGAAAATTGGGAAAGGCTGGAGAAGAAAGGTGTGGTCAGACCCAAGGAAAAGCAATCACAACATCCATAGGGAGCAGACAACAGGGATCAGATGATGCTGGAAGAAGGAGCAGCTTCCAAAATCCCACAATTTGGTTGTGCAAGGCTCTAAGAGCTAGATAGTCCTTGGGAGGCTTTTTAATCCCATTTGGATTGTGGTGCTGCTGTTGTCATTTCCCAGCTCCCAAAAGGTCCAGGAAATCCGGGTCAGTAAAATTCCCTCTTGGAAAAGGACTGAGTTAGGAGATCAATGGAAGTCCAGCCTTTCTCTTCCCTTCTTTTTCTGGAGGTAATTCACCAGGATTATGAAATCCAAGTGCTTCAACATCTCTGTTTTCCAGTCACAGTGAAATTTACTATGAGCCTTAGGTTCTCTTGGAGTATTTTGGGAGTTGGGATGACCCAGGATGGGGCAAGCAGAGTGAGGGAATTCACACACAAAGGTTCAAGGCTGCATCCCTCCCCTTCCCATCCACACATTCCAGAGAAACAGGGAGGGATAGAGCAACTTGCAGCCCCAGCCCCGCCAGCTCAGCACTTTTATGCTTTTCTGTCAGGGGGAAAAAAAGAAAAAAAAAAACCACTAAAAAGCCCCTTTTTGTTTTGTTCCCGTTTTTTGTTTGCTAATTTATTGTTTTGTCCTGAGCTCGAGCTTCTGAAATCCCTTGTTCTTGGCGCTCATTAAAATATTTGGGACTCGCTCTGGTGCTGCCGTGCTCTTTTGGTGTTTATTTTTCCCTCCTCCCCAGACTCCCCCCTCTCCACAACCCCGCGGTCAAAACGTCCCTATGTTTTCCATGTGCTGATTATCCCGAGAATCAAGGCTCCTGAGCAATTTGTGAGTCACTCCAAAGCAATCAATTATGCATCAAATGACTTTTTGATTCTTTACCTTGTGAGCAGAGAGCTGGAAGAAGAGGCTGCTTTTTATGCTCTTCCCCTCCTCTATATTATTATTATTATTTTTATTATTATTCCCCCCTCTCTCCTTTTTTTTCCCCTCCCTTCCCGTGCTCCAACGGCTGTGCCTGCTGGCATTGGGATTATGGCATGATCAAATGGTTTGCTCTTAATTGGCAACAGCTCCAAGATGGGAAGAAGGCAGGAAGATTAAAAGGAAAAGGCCACGGGAGCTGGAGCAGCTTCTTGGGGGTGAGGTGGGATAACAGGGCTGAGCTGAGGAGGCTTTGATGTAAAAGTGATTCCCTTTCTCCACCAGCAGGGATGACCAAGGAAATTCGGGGACAGGAGATGGGCTGGAAGGTGCAGAGGTCAAAATCAGTGGGATTTTCATGGGTAAAAGCTCTTGTCCCTCTCCCTCAGTTTAAAAGCTCAGTGACAAGGACATCCAAAGCTTCACCTTGTGCAGTGAAGGGATTCCAGCAGGGAGGAGACACAAATGGGATCTAACACACCTTGAGGAGTTCCTCCAGCACGGTGCACAGTGCTGGACTGTCCAAGGTCCTGGATTTATCCATGTCCCGTTCTAAACGAGGGAAAGGTGCCCATATCCAGCCAGCAGCCACCAGCAGGTGACAATTTTTTACCTGCAAACACAGAGATTGTTCATGTCCCTCAGCAGAAGCCACATCCTTGACTCCTTTTCCATTTCAGTATCCCTGGATATGTTTGTCACAATGAGTGACACTGGCCCAGGCAGTGGAGGAGGCAGGAATGGATTCCCACAGCTGGATTAAAATAAATAAACAGTCTAAATGCCCCTCTTTTCTCCATCCTTGCAGCTCCAGCTTGACACCTTCTGGATCCAGTTCTTATGATAGAGGTTATTATCCTGAGATTATCCATTTGCCAGGACATAGGAGCTGTTCATACTCTCAATTAAAAATATAATAATTAAAAAAAAAAACAAAAAACAAAAAACAAAAAACAAAAAAAAAACCCAAAACAAACAAAAGAACTGACCTACAAACAAATGAACAAAACCCCCAAAACAAAAATGCCAAACACAAACAGAAAAGGTAAAACTTGTGTTTTACCTTTGAATTTTTCCATTACATCCCAAAAGGGATTTTCCTCAAGTTAGGAAAAGTGATCTTAACATTCCCTCCTCCTCTGGTCTCGAAGAAGAGGCTGACAGAGCATCACCCAATAACTGAGTTCTTCACAAGCACCAGCTGAACAAAATTTGGGAATGCAGCTCCTTTCCTGTCCATAAATAACATGATGGATATGGCAATCACTTTCACCATGATCCCAAAAATCCCTGAGGGCATTGCCCATGGTAAAATCCTCCATTCCCCACCCATTTCTATGGCTCCTCATTCCAGATGTTAACAAGGTGATGCCCCAGGCTGTGGATTTTCACGTGGAGCACACAATAAAGTTCCAGCTTGGATCAATTGCCTCCATCAGCTCCATCCCTGTCAGCAACTGCATCCCAGGTTTTATTTGCAAGGGAAGGGGAGGGATTTGTCCCCTGGATGTGACACTTGGGAGGACAAATCTGGAGTAACGACCTCAGTTTCAGGGCCCCAGTGACAAAATGCAGCAAATCTGGCAGGGGACACCAAGATGGGTTTTGGGGCGACACCAAAGTGAATTTTGGGAGGACACCCAGATGGGTTGGGGAATAAATTGTATTAGGTGACTGAGCTCAGCTGAAAAGAGGAAAGTAAAGGAACATCCCTTTTTCCCACCTTTTTCACAGGAGATGTTCATGGAGAGGGTATTATCAGGTTCTTCTCTGAATACCACAGTAAAAGAATGAGTGGGGACAATCACAGGGGGCACCAAAGGAAAATTCCCAACATGAGGGTGGGCAGACTCTGGGAAAGGCTGTGGAATCCCCATCCTCAGCTCAACAAGATCCCAAGGAGCTGAACCTGGTCTAACTTTGAGGTTGGCCATGCAAGGGGTGTAAATGGAAATACCAGCAGTCTCTTCTATCCCAAAATATTCCATAACCTGGATCAACCCCCACCTGTGCAGATCCCACCCAGGCTATGATCAAGATTTATCCTGATGTCCCAAAACCAGCCACTTCCAGCCCTTTATTCCTCCCATCCCTCCCACTTCATTTGGAGAAAAGCGGATTGTACATCTTGGGATGTGAGTTGGGAAAAACCCTCCTTAGGAAATCAGTGGAACAGCTGAGAAGATCCAGATGTTTGGAAGCCTTTCTCAGCTTACAGAAAAAGGGGTTTTTTGGAAGAGCAAGAGGAGAAAAATTCATCCTGAGGTAATTCTGGCTGCTCAAAGACTGGTGGCACTATTGGGCTGGTTGTCCCTAATCTTCAACCATTTTGGCAAAGCCTCCAAGATGCATTCCCTGCACCACATGAGGAACTCCAGGATGATGCAGGACTCGGGGAAGAGCCAGAGGAGCATCCCTTGGCAGCCTGGAATAGGAAGGGAGCAGAGGGATGAAGGGATCAGCTGATGTCAGTGACATCTGCAACATCCCAATGGTCTCACTCAGGACCTGGAGAGGCAGGAAAAAGGAATGAGGTCACTGGTGAAATTTGTGGATGATCGGGGTGGGAACAGGAAAGGTGATGAAGAGGTGAGCTGAAGTGAGCAGAAGCAAAATCCAGCAGGAAAGCCAAGGTTCTCTCCAAGGAAAGACATTATCCAGTCCAACCACTGAGGACGCACCAAGGAGAGCGTGTCCATGGTTTTTGGCAGCATCACAGGAGCATTTCAATATCCCTGCAATAGTCTTTGTCTGGGAATGATGTAACAACACACACGGCCCTTACTTCCAAGGTGAAGGAATCGGATCTTGGATGAAATCAGGCAGCGTTGAAAAGATCCAGGTGCGGATTTCTTGACTGAGTGGGTAAATCCATCTGAATCCCTCTCCATACGCATTCCAACAATAGAAGCAGTGTTAGGGAATGATTCATCCCACCCAAAGGACACATCTTAAACTTCCTGCAGGAATCCCTTTATCTGCACTGACTATCAAGTACCAGAAAATCATGGAATGGTTTGGGCTGGAAGAGGCTGTAAAGATGACCTTGTTCCACCCCCTGCCATGGGCAGGGACGCCTTCCACTATCCCAGGTTGCTCCAAGCCCTGTCCAACCTGGCCTTGGACACTTCCAGGGATGGGGCATCCACAACTTCTCTTGGAAACCTCCTCCAGGGCCTCACCACCCCGAGGGATATTTTCCTTGAAGGGACAGGAATTTCACTCACTGGCAGAGAATGAAGATCCCTTGCCAGCAGATCATGAAGAAATATTCCCTGGGAATATCACATTGGAAGCAAAAGTTACTTGAAACTGGTATTAAAAAAAAAGATAAGGAATTCTTGATTGCTGCATTTTCCCAGGAATTCCTTGGGCTGCTGGGGCGAAGCGCTGAGCCATGCAGGGAGCAGCTGTCCAAACTCACATGGTGGGAGGCTCTAACTAAGCATGACCAAGAAATAAGGATTGTGGGAAGAGGTACAGGGATAGCACATCCTGCTGCCATCCATATCCCTGCCCAGATATCCGACCATCAGCAACAGCTGGTGCACAGGGAAAAGGATCCAGTAGGCTGGAGAATCAAGGCATAACACAGGAGAATCAAACCCCTGCTCTGTGGAATCCAGGGAAGGTGCACAGAGGAAATTGATTGTTTAGTGAACTGCAAAATTTACTAGGAAAAGCTCTCCTGGGACTCATATTCCTTTTAATCCAACAAATGTACTTGGAGTTTCCCATTGCTGCCCGAACAAGTGTTTGACAAGTCCCAGGTAGATCCTATCCCAACTTTATAGCTCTGCTTCTGACCATGGTGGGGAAGGGAAAAGAGAAGTTTAAATAAATTGCCAGTCTGGGGGATAAGTTAAAACCATTTAAATGAAACAAAGTTGGAGCCAGGCTGCAAGAGATGAGAATGTCCAACCAGGAGAAGGGAAGGATCCAGGGAGACCTCAGAGCCCCTTCCAGAGCCTAAAGGGGCTCCAGGAGAGCTGGAGAGGGACTTGGGACAAGAGATTGAGGGACAGAATAACGGGGAATGGTTTTAAACTGACTGAGGGGAGATTTAGATTTGATACTGGGAAGATTCTTCCCTGTGACCGTGGTGAGGCCCTGGCACCGGTTTTCCAGAGCAGTTGTGGCTACTCCATCCCTGGAAGTGTCCAAGGCCAGGCTTGACAGGGCTCTGAACAGCCTGGGATAGTGGGTGAATTCTGGCTTATGACAGGGGGTTGGAAGCGGACAGTCTTGAAGATCCCTCCCAATCCAAACCTTCCTAGGATTTTATTAAACCACTGGAAAATGAAGATAAAAACAGAATAAAGTCGTGGATCCTCCAAATATTGGTGGACAAGAGAAGGAACAGGTGAGTGGACTCTTAAATCTCTCACAGCTCTCCATTCCACAAAGAAAGTGTTAAAACCATGGGAATATTTGGGAATGCTGCTGCTTGCTGTTCCATACTCCATCTTCTCAGTGACTCACATTCAAACAGTGACATCAACCCCTGGACACTCCATCTCCAGAGTAAGAGAAATTATTTGGATTTCAGGGGATCCTGGGAGTGTTATCTAGGCGTGAGACATGGTTACTACACAGGGATTTTAGGTGTGCTCATTTTCCATGGAATTTTGGGAGGCACTTGGGAAAACAGGACTCATCCTGTGCCACTGGTACTTGGAAAAAATCTTGTGTGTGAAAGCTCCAGTAAAACTGACCCACGTGGAGAATTGGGATGGATGATTTCAAAGCTGTCCCGTGGGATTATTTGTTATCCATGACCCTGGCATGGTCTGGATTCCGGAGAGCTCTAGACAAACATAATTTACAATGATTTACACAACAAAGGTGTGTTTTTTTATATAGAATCACAGAATGGTTTGGGTCAGAAGGCACCTTAAAGATCATCTTGTTCCAATCCCTGCCATGGACAAGGACACCTTCCACTAGACCAGGTTGCTCCAAGCCTCTTCCAGGTCCACGAGGTCGTGGACTGGAGATGGGCAGATCCTGTTGTGCCAGCTCTGCCCAATCCCAATTCATCCCTGGAACACGCCTATGGAATAAACAATCTCAAAGGAAAACCAGGGCCATTGCGCAGAGCCTGCGTCATCCTGCATCCCCTCCAAACCTCTGGAGACCACATCTAGGACCATCCTTACTCTCCCACATGGCAAAAGGCTTGGGAACAACATTCCAACCCTTCCCAACTTGTGCCAGCAGGAGAGACAAGCTGTCACCCAGCCCCATCATCCTGATGGACAGCAGCTTATATCCCACACCGCCCCCAGGAACCACCACTTCCAGCAGCTAATTCCAAAACAAAGCGTGCATTGAGGGGTTAGGTTTCAGTTTTTCCGTCTGGGAGAAGAAGAGGCTGCCAAACCAAATAACACCGACAGCTGCTCCAGGAGCCGAGCACAGCTCGGTGACCTCAGCTCCTTCTCACGGTGACCTCCCAGCAGATCCCGGCCAGCAGTGCCACCGAGCACTAGGACAACCAGTGGTGGCAGCCAGAGCCACAGTTGGAGGGGCAGAACGTGCAGCCCACCAGCTGTGAAACGCATTTCAACACAATCTGTATCCTTCTGCCCTCTCCATGATGTTCTCCCAGGGAGCAGCACTTCAGAATTGCTTTGGGAGACCTTTTTGTCCCAGTGATTTTTGCTAAACCAAAGGCTCTCATAATTACCAACAGTTCAAAGGCAGGATGCAGCAAAGGGGCTCTGAAATATTGGGATCATGAGCCTAAAAGGGAATTTTCCTAATGCCACACAGTGACAAAGAAGAAACTCAATGCACTTTTCAAATCCCTCTCTTATCCTCTTCCTCACCTGCTGGGCTATTGAGAGGGGCTGGAATATCAGCCATGAAATCCTGTCCTATGCCTTGTTCCCATCTCAAAATGAGCCAGGATAGACCCAGAGGTACAGAGGTAGGGATATTTAAGGAGTGCCATCCTGGACAACCAGTTTCCATCCTGTCATCCTGGACTGGGAACAGTTTCGATCACAGTGGGTTTATTCAAATCTACCAAAGCTCTGCTGCTGTTCTGATCCCAGTCCGGAGTGACAAGAGAAAATATTCCCACCATTCCCATTGGATCTGCTGAACTTTCATGCCTTTTATTTCCAGCAACTCAACCCATTTGTCTGCACAGGTGTCTTTGGAGGTATTTCAAGTTATCCTTGTTGACTTGCAAATCCCAAAGGACTCAGGTCTCCAGTGGATCCTTGGGAAATCTCCTGATGACTTGCATGATCTTGGGTGCCTCAGATGTCAGTAGGAATCATCCTTAACTAGCCAGATACAGACCCTGAATTGGATAATTCCAGAGGAAA
This sequence comes from Chlorospingus semifuscus, assembly GCA_035048045.1. Lineage (NCBI taxonomy): Eukaryota > Metazoa > Chordata > Aves > Passeriformes > Passerellidae > Chlorospingus > Chlorospingus semifuscus. The sequence continues at coordinate 152,364,690 of JAWWMS010000120.1, forward strand.
AAAATTGACATTTGAATACCTACTTTGATTTTCCAGCTGTTTGAAGACCATGACCACCAACGTTTCATGGAATCATGGAATAATTTGGATAGGAAGGGAACTTAAAGATCATCCCATTCCAACCCCCTACCATGGGCAGGGAATCTTCCACTAGATCAAGTTGCTCCAAGTCCCTTGCAATGTGGCCTTGAAAACTTCCAGGATCATTTCTTATTTCCTTTTCCTCCTTTCCACCCTGTGAGTTTTTAGTCACTCCTTGATTCACTTCCAGGCATTGTTTTAACTCACAAAGACGTAAAGTTGAGCAACAAGTTGGAGAAACAATCTCTACATCCCTGCGTGCTTATTCCCAGGTGAGGAACAAAGTTAAAATCTCCATCAGTCTCTTGTAGCTGATGTGGTTTGGAAACAGGGAATTCTCATGGAGGTCCTGGATTTAAGCTTTTTCCATAATCCTTGATCTGAGGTAGTTAATATTTCAGGAGTACTGTGTCCCTAAAGAAGTTGGAAACTTCATGGATGCAGTGATCAGGAGAAAACAGGGTGATGTCTGTTATGTTCCCTATAATCCAGCAGCAGGATTTAACCCTGAGATTTTCTTGCAGCAACAGGTGACGTGAGGAAAGTCCTTCCAGTTTTGGGTGATGGACAGAGCTGCCCATGGATTTGGGATTTTGTCATTTTCCTCTCGGATTTTCTGGCTTCCTTGCACATGTGTTTTCCAGCATTCCCAGCAACCCACACTTCCCAACAGCGAATTAAACAAGGAATTAGCAGGAGCCTCACCACCAGAATGTCCAGCAGGAGACTTTGCCCACAGAATCCCAGCTCTGAGGAAGGACAGGACACATATCCAGAGGGCTCACCTGGAATCTCTGCTCTTTCCTTTCACATCCAATTGTAACATCTGAATGCCCAAACTCCCTGAGCAAAGAGGTCCTTGGGTCATTCCTTACTCCAGATATTTAGAGCACATGGAGAGGTCATATCAGGCTTGGGTGAACCTTAACCCTTGGAAACTTGGATAGGGCAAATTTCCCTGGTTTGCTGGGCAGAAAAACTCCCATCTCCCACTGTCTCCTCCCTGCTCATCTTCCCATTCTTTGCAAAGTGGAGACGGGAACAGATGTTGCTCTGTCGCTCTGTTTTCCCACCCGCCTCCCCCAGTCCCCCCTTGCTGAAGCGGGAAAGCCCCGGAGCACCTCCTTGGCACCTCCGCAACTCCGCGTTTCCTCACCTGTCACACGAGCTGGTGACAAGACGAGCAACACCCCCCAACCCGCCAGCCAGCACCACAAGACGCTGGGGGAGATAAACAGGGGGTGGTGGGGACAAGCAGATGTGCCACGGGTTGCTTCCCAAAAACGTGTTTGTGCATGGGGAGGTGTGAAAGGAATCTGCGCCTCCATCTCCCCGCGCAGGTACCGCAGCAGCTGCCGACGGCTCCGGATCCACCACCTCATCCTCACCTTGTTTCCGCGGGATGTCAAGCATGCAGCGCTAAGCAATGATCTCCTGCCATCTGCCAAGGTGAACATGGGCTGGGAGTGTCACATCCAACAACTTGACAGGCTCTCGTCCTTCTCTTTTTTTTTTTCTTTTTTTTTCTGTTTTTTTTTTTTGCTTTTTTTTCTTTTCAAAGAGAGCAAAGGCAGGGAGGAAATTATTCTGCATTAGTTCGGCGACTTCATCCATCACTGCTGCCCTTCATCTGGAGGAAAGGAGGCTCAAGGGGGGCTTTATTGCTCTCCACAACTCCCTGACAGGAAGGTGGAGCCAGGTGGGGGCCAAACAGTGACAGGACAAGAGGACATGGCCTCAAGCTGTGCCGGAGGACGTTTAGGTTGGACATCAGGAGGAATTTTTTCATGGAAAAGGGTGATCAGGCTTTGGAAGAGGCTTCCCAGGCATGCAAGATATCCAAGAAAAGACTGGACATGGCACTCTGTGCTCTGGGCTGGGTGATGAGTTGGTTGGACTTGACTATCTTGGAGGTCCTTTCTAACCATAATGATTTTGGGATTCTCTGGATATCAGAGCAGGAAGTTCATTTAAAACTATTCTCTTCCATTCCCAGTCAGGATGGAAATAGGACAGGGTAGACTTCTAACCTGACAATGCCACCAAATTTCTTTGGGATTAAAATGACCCTGTTAGCCCTGGAAATGCCCCCAGTCCCAGAGGCCATTTCCTCTTGGAAAGAGATGTCCTCATGCCTGTCAAGAGGACTTTCAGAACCATGGACAATGAGAAGAGATTTAGTCCTTAGAGCTCCTTCCCCAGCAAGATTTCAACCAGTTTGTACAGAGCTGGCCTTTTTGGGGAATTTTGGCAGGGACTGGGGAGTTTGCCATGATAGATTTAAGGGCATGAGATCAGTACTAGTGTGGACCTCCTGAAGGGATACAACCCTAAAATCCCAGCTTTTGAGGCCTGTCCTTTTGATCTGTCTGGAGGGGACTGGGAGAACTGGGGCTTCTGGATTCCTCATTGGCTTTGGGAAAGGGTGTGTGCAGCTTGTGTGGACCCTTCTCCTTGCCTTTGTGCCACAAGTACCAACTGTCACATCCTTGTCTCCTCTCCTCCCCTTCCACCATCATTCCTTGTCTGCAACATTCCCACAGATGCTTTCCAGGTGCTTGGCCTTCTCCCCATTGTACCTCTTTTTCCAGCCTCTCTTCCCAAATTTCCTCTCTGTCTGCTGAGTGCTTCCACAGCCAACATTTCCATGGGGGTGTGGGCTCCCTCCTGAGGGCAGGATTATCACCCTGGGAACATGATCCTGGTCAATAGCTATTGACTGATAAACCAACAATACATTCCAGTGCCAGCCTGTCGATTTCTGGGATTGATTTATCCGCCCCTCTTCCCTGATTTACGGACAGGGATGGGAGGCTCAGGACAGCCAGGCTGCTGCTCTCCATCACTCATGGATTCAGATGCTGAGGATCTTTGATTCCAGAGGGGGACAGCAAAAGGTGTTTGTGGTTGGAGTGAATCCGGGGAAAGGGACGGGCTCAGATGTGCAGATCTTGCACCAAGGTATTCAGTTGTGTCTCTGGTAGCCCCCCAGGCTGGTTTTCTCCTCCTTCTGGCTTGTAGTGAGGGCTGAAATTTCCAAAGAAGTTGCATTTCCAGACAGCTACTTATCACCGGCTGGGGGTCTATGTACAAATCACAAACGGGGCGGGACTGCTGTGGAACTTGCCTTGAGCTGTTTTATTTTTCAGCATCAGTCTCATTACATGGTTATGACAATGGGAAGATGCCATCAGCTCACAT